>NC_061170.1:17630166-17840166 GCF_022113875.1 Hydra vulgaris | reverse complement strand
TCTCTGGTTCTCCTTTAGACAGTTTGTGCTCTTAATCTTTATCTAGAACTTCTTCTGCTCATTCTTTAATTCATCCTATAATTAAACATTTTACTACCTTAAAGCTGATTGGATTCTTTTCATGATTGTCTTCATAATGGTCCTGATGGGTTGCTCTCTTCACTAATAAGACTTCTACATAGTCTCCTGGTTCCATGCAGGTATGGAAGCTTTTATACCTTTTCATTGATTTTAAGTCTCATTCTACCCCATGGTTATCACATGGTTATCACATGGTTATCACATGGTTATCACTTTCTTGAGCAGCTGCTGTTTCTAATTGAAATTATTTTTTTTATCTTTTTCACAAAAATTTAAAACACTATTGGAACAACTATATTGGGAATAAATGTCTTTTTATTACTACTAAAAATCAATGTAAAAATGAAATGTAGAAATCTAATGCTAAGCTCCAATATTCTCAGTTTACTAAATTTTGTATTTTATCTTAGAAGTTAGGTTCTAGAGACTTCTTAGAGACTCAGGAAATCTTCAACAGTATCATTAACAAAAGTAGGTCTAAGATTGGATCTCATATATATGGACCTGATCTTATTACTTTTCCCAAGGATAAGGCAGAACTATTTGCAAATAACTTTTTCTCCAATTTAACTCAAAAATCTAATGGCCACACTCTTCCTACCATTCAAGAGAAACAGATTAATTCATTCTTAGATCACTTGTTGCTAAATTTTTTTCTCTTTTAAACTCATCTACGGCTTGTGGTCCACACACCATCCATGCCAAAGTCTTACAAAAGTTTTCTCCAACTTTAACACTCTCTAAACTATTTATTAAGTGTTTAACTGGATCTTGTTTGCATATTGCTGATGACACAATAGTAAACTCATGTCTTGATAAAAACTAATAACTTTTCGATCGCTCAGAACAATCATGAATCTAATCTCACTTCTGTGAAATCAGATTCAAGATCTGTCAGTCAATCTTTAAGATGTATCAGCCATACTTGAATCTGATCTCACTTCTAACAGCTTGGTGTTTGTAGTGACTTGCGAACTTTAACTCCAACAAAACTCAGATATTTTCAAGCAATTACCACAATACTGTTGATATTTCTATATTGATAAATGGAAACACACTTACTGAGTTCTCTACTTTACATCTTCTCTCATTCACTACTGCAAAGCTAGCATCTGGTAAGATTTCCTATCTTTATTATATAATAAAGAGAGGCAACCTATATTATAACCACTAAATCACCATTCTCTTCAAATACTTGTTGTATCTTGTCTATTAACATACCAACGCATTTTTGGAATATCATGATTAACAACTACTTTGAAGTGTTCAACAATGCAAAACTACTTTGAAGTGTTCAACCATGCAAAAGCATCAAAAGCAGTCTCCGAATAAGAGTTTCAAAAATATAACTTAAATATGCAATAAGTGCTTTCTATTACTCTGATGCTAGAGTGTGACTTTAGCACCAGAGTAGATCATAAAATTGCCTCTCTTTATTATATAATAAAGAGAATTTGAAGTAAAAATTAATTGGAAATAGTTGTTTTTATGACATTTTTAAATAACTTTATTACTTTAATTGATTTTAATTTTTATATTTTATAACAGTACGTACATTGATAACAGAATTGTAATAAATTCTGAAGTAACTTATCCTGTACAAATAATTATCAAATATAAAATTAAAATAAAATAAATATTCTTTGTTTTCTCGTAACTCATAACTTAAAAAGTGGTTGCTTGCAGCTATGTGGAGACAGAAGTAGTTTGAAATATGTATGTATGTATATATGTGTATATATATATATATATATATATATATATATATATATATATATATATATATATATATATATATATATATATATATATAAGCGCTCGAAATAACAGCCAATCAAGAATTATCTATTTTTAGAAAAATTTATATTTTGTTCTCCCTATATCAACTTGGCCAATCAAACTTGGTCAGCAAGAATTGTTAGGCAAGCTAAATAATAAAATTATTCAAATACCTTCAAGAATAGGAAGTTAAAATTATTAAATTAACAACTTGATGCTTCAGATTATTGGAAAAAACAAAGTTTCGAGACCATAAAAATCTTAAGTTTAAACTATAAAAAAGAATAAAAGTTATAGTTAAGAATAAGCAAAAATAACGAATGATAAAAAATATAGAAGGCTTTTGATTAGTGGAATAAAAACAGTTTGAGATCATAATAGATTTTTTTTGCTTTTGTTTGAAAGTTTATTAAAAGCAAGCCAAGTGAAAAAACCCACAAATTTGAACTTAGTTTTAGGATTGAATCTTAAATCACACCCCTAAAAGATGGAGCCAAGATTAAATTATATTAGTCTAAAAAATAAGTTTGGTCAAAACCATGTAAGAGTTTTTGTTTTAGGTATTAAATAGAAAATTATTATAATCTTAAAATGGAGGAATAATCTGACAGTTAATTAATTTAATAAGAAATCAGTATCCAAAAAACTCCACTAAAAAAAGCCAATTTCTTTCATTAAGTAAATAATGTACTTAATGAAAAAAAGTTACATTTAAAAACACTTAATAGATGCAGCCATTGGAATTAAGATTGGCCAATGCTGACCTAACTACTGACCTAAAATTGCAGAACTAACTTGAAATGCCAACCTAACTTGCCAACCTAAGAGTCTACAAAAAAACATTGGAGATTCAAAATCTGACTGGATTGATGTAACTAGTGGGGTTCCCCAAGGTTCTGTGTTAGGAACAACATTCTTTTTCATATTTGTAAATGACCTGCCGATTCATATCAAATCAGCAATTTTCAAAATGTATGCAGGTGACACAAAGCTCATGAGAGTTGTCAAAAATGATGAAGATCGAGCAAGTTTACAATCCGATCTAGATTGTTAAATAGACGCAAACCTGGCGAATGGAGGTAAATGTAAAAAAAATGTAAAGATATGCATGTAAACTCTGGAAAAATAAAATTTGATTAAATTATGAATGAAATAAAAAATGACGGTACAACCAATAGAGTAGTAAGAAATCACAAATTTTGGAAAAAAAATCTCCAAATTTTAAACTCTGAGAACCTTAAATATGATCAACAGTACAATATAGCTGCAAACAAAGCAAATAATATGCTCAAAATTCGTAAAAACACATTTGTATCAAGAGACATTGACATTTGGAAAAAACTTATACTGCGTATAAGAAAACTACAATGCAACATAACAAAAGTTTCTCAGGCTTTGAAAAAAAGATTAAAAAACTCGATGTAAAATTATGAAATTAACCACTCTTGAACACAGATGAAAAAGAAGCGATCTTATTCAATAATATAAGCTTCTCAACAATTTAAACCTAATTGATTGGCACATAATGCCTTGCAGCATAGCATCCAGAGCTTTATTGCGAGATTAAAATAAACTGCGAAATCAGACATAAGTTTTTTTAACAACCGTGTAGTCAATGACTGGAATGCTTTGCTATATAATGTCATCAAGGTGACATCAGTTGATAAATTTAAACAACTAGTGGACAGTTGTTTAAATTTATCAACTGATGTTTCGGTAGTAGTTACTACAGCTCATCATTTACAGTAAATGCCACACAAAAATGGCCAACATATGAGTTGGGTAACAAACCTGTGGCTTTGTGTAACTTAATTGACTAACTATATATATATATATATATATATATATATATATATATATATATATATATATATATATATATATATATATATATATATATATATATATATATATATATATATATATATATATATATATATATATATATATATATATATACATATATATATATATATATATATATATATATATATATATATATATATATATATATATATATATATATATATATATATATATATATATATATATATATATATAATGAGTAAATTAATTATAAGTATTTAATAATAATAACTAAATAGTTAAATAGTTGATAAGAATGGTGTCACTCAAACAGAATTCTGATCAAATGAGTATACACACATAAAACATACATAAACAAGATTTAAAAAGCCATACTTTGATGATAATAATAAAAAGTAAACAAACAAGAATTTAATGATAATAATTGTAGTAATCATAATTAAAAAAATAAGAGTGTATTTTGAAAATTAAGTGATAATCATATCAAGAAGTTAGAACAAAATTGTTTTTAAAATTGTTTTAAATTGGTTTTGTTTAAGATTAAGAAAAGACAATAAAGGTGTTTGAAGTTGTAGTTTTTTTATACATATATACTGTTGCCTTATCTGGAACAGCTCATCAAATGATGCTCCTTCTCTTTTAGACAAAGTGAAAAACTGAATTAAAAGCATAGTTGGACCTGTACTTGCAGCCAACCTTCAATGATTGTCAAATCGTTGTAATGTTGCTTCTCTTTCTTTTTTCTATAAATACAATAATGGGCATTGCTCTAAAGAGCTAGCGTCTCTTGTGCCATCTACTAAAATTCATTCTCATATTACTCTTCATTCAATTAAGCCTCATCCTTTAAATGTGACTGTTCCTAAGTGGTATTTTATTATCTTATTTATCTAGTTTTTTTCCTAGAACATCAGTTCTTTAGAATTCGCTCTTTTCATCTTGTTTTCCTGATTTATATAATTTGCAATCTTTTAAGTCATCTGTTACCTTGATTTATAAACTTCATCTTCCTCTTCCAGTAACTTCCAACTCTAAGGGTGGTTGCTTGCAACCTTGTTGGAAGTGAAGATGTTTAAGATATATATATATATATATATATATATATATATATATATATATATATATATATATATATATATATATATATACTATATATATATATATATATATATATATATATATATATATATATATATATATATATATATATATATATATATTCATACAATATAAATAAAATTATAGAAAAATATATAAACCAATTAAAATTTAAAAAATCAAATAAAAATGTAAGAAGCAAGTATTCTTTTAACAAAAAATCAAGTACAAAAATTCAAATCTTACTTTGTCGATGGCTAGGAGATATAATGCTTACTAAAAAAAAAATTTAAATTACATATTGTAAGTAAAAAATTAAATAGAAGTCTTAACTATAAAAATATTCAATTATAAAGTATGCAATAAACTAATAAAAACATAATATATTTATATAATTTATATCTATATAATTTGACATTTTACATAAAACATTAAAAATTAAATATTTTTGATTTATATTCAATATTTTTTTTTAGACAACAACTATTTCAATTTTTTAAAGCAACTTTTTTTATATCTTCTTTTTTTTTACGGCTTCTGAAGATTTATTTCTTAATAACTTCCTTGAAACTTTTATATGCTGTTTAAAAGAAAGGATTTTCAGTAAACTAACAACTTCTTTCTTTTAATTTATAATCATTATGTAGACAGTGATGTTAATAATTAGCTCAAACAGGACAACTTAACTGTGAATTATCAGAACCAATAGGAACCATAATAAAACTTAGGTAATTGGTAATTGCTTTTCAGCAAATGTGTCTATTAATATTCCAGAAATTTTTTGTCAGTTGACGAACAAGTGGTTCCATTTAAAGGAGCAAGTAGTTTGAAGCGATATCATCAACAACAACAACAAAAAAAATCGGTATATAAGTTAAGGACACTTACTGGCATGTCAGTTTATATTTATAATTTTGAGATTGATGGTGAAAGAGGTAAAACTGGACCTCCCGTTGGCTGCACTGTATCAAATACTGTTGATGAAAGTGGGTTTGTTGTCCTGCGTCTTTGTAATGGCCTGCAAAAAAATAGTCACAAAGTTTTTATTGATAATTACTTTTGTATACCAGAACTTATAGAACTTATCTTATCCATAGGTATCTATGCTATGGTTACGCTATATAAAACTCGTTGTCCTTTGGCATCTGAAAAAGATTTTTTAAAACGCGGGTGAGGAGCTACTGATAAAATTTTTTCAAGTAACAAGTTACTGGTTATAATCACGTGGTTTGATAACAAAAGAGTATTAGTTAAATCAAATTTTGTTAGGAAAAATCTAGTTGGACTATGTTTGCAGTTTAATTGCAAAATCCAAAAAAAAAGTAACTGTACAGATCTGTGAAAAAGTATGTGGACAGCATCAAAAAACTATTTTTTTTTTTTTACATAATACTATTTCAAATCACAGTATTTTAAATTATAAATGACATTTAACACTTTTCAATAATTAAGTGTTTTGTTCATAGTTGCAAATTAATCTTAGTTACTTGATTTAGTACTTGATTAAGAATTTTTTCACTACAATGTCCTGTAGCTATTGCTACATGTCTGAAATTAATATTTGGTTGCATAACCCTTTTGCAGCTATTACACCAGCGATACGTCGAGACATGCTTTAAACTAAAGTGTGCAATGTCTCCAAGTTGACTGTGTGATGCCAGGCACATATTATTGCCTCTATCAGAGTGACTCTGCCTGTTGGCTTGGTGTTGCTGATATTCCTTTTCAAGATGCACCACAGATTTTCAATTGGGTTTATGTCTGGTGACTGGCTTGGCCAATCATGCATCTGAGTCACGCTGTGATGTTGCCTCCTTGTCATCACTCAAAGGCGATTGTATCAGCTTTGAGCGATGACAAGGAGCAATTGAGCAATGAAATATGAAGTCACCAGTTAGATATAGTTAGAGCTGATACACTGGGTAGCATGCGTGTAGTCAATATTTTCAAATACCTTTCTGAGTTAACTGTAGTGACATTTACTGTAAATGAAGGCATTTACTGTAAATGATGAGCTGTACTAACTACTATTGAAACATCAGTTGATAAATTTACACTTTTATGCAAAGCAATGATGCATGCACGCTTCCTAGAAGTATATTCAGGCCAACGTCGACCTATTTATATACAAATACAGTATCTAATAATTCGGTAAAAAAACTTGTTTACAACGAAACTAGAACAGTCAACTTTTGTCTGTTTACTTTTTTTGGTGCAATTAATATAAATCCTACAGTATTTGTAACAATTGAAATACAACACATACTTTCTGAAATATTTCTAGGATAAAAGATATCAAAATATCAAACTTTTTTCATACTGTCCACATATTTTTTCACAGATCTGTATCTCAACCTGCTACTGATCAGTTGTATAAATCATACATGAGAGGAGTCAAAATGTATAAAGGTAAAAGATATTCCTGCTAATATTAAAAACAATACGTACACCATTAGCCGATTCTGATGTACATACCTATTGCTATGCGTTGAAAGCAAGAAATGTTGCAAAAAGAAGACTATGTTTAAAGAAAGTTTATTTATACAATGTGTAAACAAATACACATGCTTTTTGGGTTTTTATGGAGTTGTTTACTTTTATAAACTTAACATTTATAAAGTAACATTAACACCATGATAAAGCATGTACACGAAATAAATGTGAAAGAATAAGTACGTTATTTTTTTTCAGTGATTATATTAAAATTCTTTAGTATTTTGTTTACAACGTGATTTGGATTTTAATAAAATGTGTTAGTTTTTTGATTAACTTAAAATTATTTTTGAAAATGACAAAAGAAGAAGACATAAGAGATAAAAATTATGTACAAATATTTGGAAAATCCCAATAGAAGCTAATTCAATAGCAAAAGCATTGCAAATAAATCCATACACCGTTAGTTGTGTAATTCAACAGTTTTCTCAAACAAATTTGGTTGTGGAAGAAAGGAGGATTTTAAAGATATAAAACTAATTAGAAAACTGGTTAACAGTTTTAAGACTAACCCAAGCCTTTCACTAAGGTAACATGCAAATATAGAGGAAAACAGATAAGAAATTTAAATACACAAAACAAGACAAGTTTGCTAAAAAAGCCTTGATTTGGCAAGCTATTTGCAGTCATGGCAAAAAATCAGCACCTGATATTTCTGAGCCCATACTTTCTGGTCAAATATATGTTAAAGAGTGTTTACAAAAACACCTTTTACCTCTCATTAAATCACACAATAACAGACCTGAAAATTTTTTTTGTTTTATTCAAAAAAAACTTTTTGGTGCACAAGCCTATGGGCACTACTAATGCAAAAGCTTGAAATTTTATTAGATTCTCACAGGAATAATTTGAATTTTTTGTATGCTTGATCTTTTTATATAACAGTATTAAAGTAGCTTGGTTCAAAATAAAAACTGAAGAGTACTTTTTTTGAGTTGTTTTCTACTTTCGTGAACACGCTTAATTCGTGTACACGCTTTAATGTTACAAAATTCTTGTTGTTTACATTCATTGTGAATATTATAGTATTATTGATAAAAGAAATTCTGTGTTGTATTTTTAAAATTGTTTTTAATGTCCATAGTGCATATTGTCCAGTATTAAGGATAAAATTTTCCAGGAAACTGGGGTCAGTTTTAACAAAAAAAAAAATTGTGCTCTGTTTGATACCATATAAACATTATTTGTGTAAAGCTTGATAGAAATGCGTAACTCTAAGTACCTTGTGAATTAAAGGATTAAACTTAATAAAACAATTTAACAATATTATGCAATTTAAGATATTTATGCACAAATAAAGACACATGTTTTTTGGGTTTTCATGGAGCTGTTTTTCATACTATTATTGATAAAAAGAAACTGTGTTGAAATGGTATTTTTTAAATTGTTTTCAATGTACATAGTGCATATTGTCCAATATAAAGGACAAAATTTTTTAAGATTCTAAAGATCTTGCTGTAAAAAATTTTAATTGTTACAATTTCTTTATCACCTTTCCATGGACAATGATTTCCATTATGTAAAGAAAACCTTCTCTATGTTGTTTATTAATTTGTCTCTCAGACAAAACTCTTTCAAACCCTGGATGATTGAAGATATAATTTAAGCGCAAAAGTACATGTGCATTAGGGTGGAGTGAAAATAACTTTTGTCAGAAATACAACTATTTTCTGTGATTTCTATATTAGTTATATAAATTGGACAACAATTACCCCCTGCAGCAAATTTTACTTAATATTACTTATTAATTGAGAGAACAAATTTTACATTAAAAAAAATATTTTTTTAGAAGTTTCAAAGTGAAAACATCTTAGGTATGCTATATATCTAGTATAATTCATTACTTTTATGACCAAAAGAATCTTTTTTTTATTAAAAAAGTTATTTAATTTTTTTAAAACACATTTAAAAGAAAAATTTTTTAAATTGGAAAAATTAGACATAATAAAATCCATGCACTACTCGGGGATTTCAATAAAACAATATTTTTAAATAATTGTAATAATAATAAATTTGTAAATAATAATATTATTTATAATTTAACAATAAAATAACTATAACATATATTTTGTAAATATAAATCGAAAATAGTTTGCATTGAAACTAAGATTAGAGCATAGATTATATGCTTAAATGGATCTCCAAGTGTCGAGACAATATGTGTTTATATTAATGAAAATGTTTAAAAAAAAACGTTTTGGCTAAATTTTTTTGATTGACACTAAATAATAAATGAAACAAAACAAAAAATGTCATTTTAGTCAAAGTTTTCTCCATTTTTTCTTGATCATTGTAATTTATGCAATCTGAAGACTGCATAATTTATTTCACATTATTTGTCTTGTAAGAATATATCATATATAATTTATTTTGTAAAACTTTTATTCTTTATTTTATCTACTAGAAGTATTTAAAGTGACAAAACTTTGTTTTATTAACTTTTTAATTATTATTTGTCTCTATCCCTATTTAAGTTGGTATATATCACTGAACTGCAATTACCTAAAAAACTAAAATTAACAACAATATTATGTAAAGCAACTATAAATAAACAACAATAATAGTTAAAAAACAAAAAAACTACTTTGAATAAAATATTTAAAAATAAACAGTTTCCAATTTGAACTCGAAACTTAGATAGCCACGCCTCAAAATAAGAGCAATAGAACATCCATTGGACTACAATAATTTATCGTTAAGTGGAAAAATTAATGTACTTAATCATATTTTATTTAATCATTAAATAACTCTTTTTAAAAAAAAAACAAAGCAAATATATAAATTTATATATTTTTATGAAATTTTTATCTTTTATAAAATATCTTTTATAAAAAATATATTAATTTAAAAATAATCTTGACAATTGACAAACGAAATATAGGTATCATTTTATTTTTAATTGTATTAAAATATTTTTTAGAATTTAGTGAAAAATTATACAAATGATTTTCTGATTGTCAGACAAAAAATACTTTGATATCTTAAAAAAAATCCACAATGACATCATATACTGAGACTGTTACGAATTAAATGTGCATGAAATAAATTATGCCGTGTGCAGAATGTGGCGTATATTATAAAAACTCTGCCAACTAAGATAAATAGAGAAGGCAAACTTCAACCAAGAAAAATAAAGAAGGCAAGCTTGAACAAAGAAAAATAAAGAAGGCAAGCTTCAACTAAAAAAAAACAATTTTAAGTTTGTTATTACACATTTATTAAACAGTTTTAACCAAAAAATCATTAACAAGATGTCAGGTGGAACAGTTTCAAAGTAATACATCTACAGAAATTATTATTAAATAAAGAAGTTATTAATAAAATGTTGTTTGTGTTAAATGTATGATTTATTTTTTTGTGTTAAATGTATGATTTATTTTTTTGTGTTAAATGTATGATTTATTTTTTTGTGTTAAATGTATGATTTATTTTTTTGTGTTAAATGTATGATTTATTTTTTTGTGTTAAATGTAAGATTTATTTTTTTGTGTTAAATGTATGATTTATTTTTTTGCATACTCTAGTTATTTAAAAATTTAAAAATAAAAAAAAATTTGAGTTTTCTTAAACAACTAAAGAGTTTTGAGAATTTCAATCAAACTTCACTAGTTTTATTTGTTTAAAAGGTAGGAAACTAACAGTTTCTTTGGAAACTGACACTTGCACTATTTTTTGTTATTTTACAAACTTACAAAAATTAGAATCAATTCTTTTTGACTTTTTTAAGCCACTGTTAAACGACCTTTCAAAAATGAAGATAATGATGTTAATACATCTTATAAATAATAATAGTTAAAAACACATTTTTCATGATGTTTCTAAAAAAGCTTAAAATCGATAAATCAAAGCTTGTTTAACTTTATTCACAGTTTAAAGCAATTACATAAATTGAGCATTTAGTTTTAACATGGTTTTGTTTAAGATTAAGAAAAGACAATAAAGGTGTTTGAAAGTGTAGTTTTTTTATACATATATACTGTTGCCTTATCTGGAACAGCTCATCAAATGATGATCCTTCTCTTTTAGACAAAGTGTAAAACTGAATTACCACTTTTGCGCCGACCTATTTTTTAAATTAATTTTTAGGAAATTTAAAAAATAGGTTGGCACAAAAGTAATTTTACAATTATATAATAAAATACCTTTTTTTAAATTATTCTTTATTAAATCTTTTTTAATTTTTTATGAGGGATGAGTGAAAAAGCTTGAAAAGCAAATATATTACAAAAATATACACCTAAACTTGTATGTATCTAAAATATTTTGGATATCCGGAAAAACTAAAAGTTAAGAAAAATATCCGGAAAAAGATAATCCCTGGTTGTTGGATAGTTCGAGCCTCACTTACATACACCTTTTCTTTAAGGTACCTCTAAAGGAAAGAGGGCTGTCAAATTAGGTGACAGTGGGGGCCAAAAAAAAACATAGTGTTATCAGAAATTATTTGGTTTCAAAACTAAATGTTAACTGAACGTTAAATTTGCATGGTAGCAATATGTGCAGTTGCTAATATGTGCACAATCTTGCTTCCACCAATATTCTGAAATTCTTGGTTAAATATTGTACAATATCTCAGGCTGAACCAAATTTACCAGCATTTCTTTATAACACTTGCCAGTTACAGTTACTGCATTGTCATCAGGATCTTTAAAGAAGTAAAGCTCAATAATTTTTAAGAGGTTACTCCACACCATAACTATAACCTTACGTGAGTGCTAATAACTTCAAAACTAAGTGGATTTTCTGTACCCCAAAATCTTTATATTCTGTTTATTCACATTTATGTCCAAATAAAAATGGGCCTTGTCTTCCATGATCAAGTTGGGGATAAATTTAATAATGATTCTTGTAATATCCTGAAATCTAACAACCTAATTCAGCCACTTTTGCAAGTCTAATTGTTGTATAGATTGCTCTAGCTAAACTTTGTATGGTACATGTTAAAGCCTTTTAGAACCTGCTGCAACAACCTCCATGAGATTCCAGGTTCTTAATAACGTCTTTAAGTTAATGTGGTTAGATTGCCCTTAATACTGTGCCAAATTTTCTGTATTTTTAGGTGTACATACTTAGGGACCACATTCAGATTGTGACTCTGATAGGCTGACAGAACACTTTCCTCAAAAACATTTTACTAAATTGATTATTGTAGGCTTGGTATGTCCAAACATTGCAAAACATTGAAATGGTGTAATCACCTTTGCAAACCATGGTAATGGTGCATAAAAGATCTCTGTGTTAAAATAATTGAGTGCTTATTTTGAAAATAAAGATCAATAGTCTTACATCTTCCTTCGGTTGTAAATTTAATCTTGATTAAGTTTTCCAAGATTTTACATTTTAATCCTGAAAAGAAAAAAATAATAACAAACAAAAAAATATTGAATTTTAAAATGGCAATGCGGTTTGTGTACCACCCTGTACAAAATTTTAACTATAATATGAAAAATTTAAAATTAAAAATGCTACAAAAACATTGGAAAGTTTAACTAGACATTAGAACTTTTATTGACATTACAATTACAAAATATAAACCCTCAGCTAGCACATTATGACCTCAGAAGTCTTAGGCTAAAGTTGCTCTAGCATTGGTGTCCAGCCTGAGTCATTAATCAACTATATGATAAAATGACTCATGTTTATCAATTACGTAATAAAATTATTTGATTACATAATAGAACTACTAGAAGTAAACTACACAGTATAACTGTTTGATCATTTAGAAATCAATGTGCATTAAAGTTTATACATTCTTTGAAATAAAACAAAAAAAAATTTTAAATTATTTAAAAACATTTTTAATTAAAATATTTATTTTAAAACAATATTTTTAAACTTTGATTAAAATATGTAAGGGAAAACTTTGATTGAACCATACAACAACTTAATTACTTTATTTGTAAAAAAAAAAAAAAAAAAAAACAACTTTACAATATTCAACTTTACAATATTTAAAGTAAACATCGATGTGCGTAACATACACACTAAGAGGAAAAATTATTACCATTAAAACATGCACAGTTAGTATTAAAGGGATCCCCAAGTTGTGTTTATATTAAAGAAAATGTTAAAAAAAAACATTTGGGCTAAATTTTTTTGATTGAAACTATATAATAAATGCATACCAACAAAACTAAAATTATTGTTTTAGTCAAAGCTTGCCTTCTCTAATTTTTTTTTGGATTCTCGGGGTCTGTATAATGTTAGCCACAATCTGCAGACTTGATTATTAATTCCATGCGTGTTTAATTCATAACAGTTTCGGTATATGACATCATCGCAATATCTTTTTAAGATAGCGTTTTTTTGTTTTTGTTTTTTTAAAGATAAAAGTATTTTTTCTACTACAATCAGAAAATCAAATATTTGTATAATTTTTTACCAAACCACAAAAATATTTCTGATTTAGTAAAAAATTATACAAATATATATATATATATATATATATATATATATATATATTTATATACATATATATATATATATATATATATATATATATATATATATATATATATATATATATATATATATATATATATATATATATATATATATATATGTTTAATTTCCATTTAGTTATGGTTTAACTTATCATAATTTAGCCCAAATGTTTTTTTTTAACATTTTCTTTAATATGAACACAACTTGTCACCGCAGTTGGGAATCCCTTTAATCAGTAGAATCAACACATGTATTATGAAGAAACGTGATCAGCATTTAGACATGCACTGAGTAGAAATACCATTAGCATTAAAGAATAAAATAAGGTGTAAAGAACATTAAGCCAAATGGTTCTCAGCTTAAAAATTAGTGTTTCTGTATAGTTGCAGAAATATACAAATAAAAATCTATAAAAATAACAAGAAAACTTACAAACAAAATTAAAAAACTCGGAAAATAAACTGTAACCAAATTGAAAGGATATTTGAAAAATTGTAATGGGAATGAAAAAAACATTTTTTATCCATTGGCTCCATGTCTAAAACAAAATGTTTATTAAACTAATTAGAGAAAGAAAAAATTTCATTTATTAAATAAAGAAAATTTGTAATAAAAAAAAGAAAATACATTTCTTCTTGTAATATGAATTGCATTTTTATGTGAAGTTGATCTTTTTGTGATTGCTTTGCTTGACCTGAAAATTTAGAAATGCATAAATTATCATAAATTAACATTTATATAGTCTAATATTTTTATAACATTACATTGCACAGATTCCTAAATTTCAAATAAGTTTGAAATTTAATTAAAAAAATAGTTTTGTATAAAACTTTTTACAAATTTGTAAAAAGTTTTATACAAAATAAAATCTTTCAATTAATTCATGAGAAAATAAGATTAATGAAACATAAGATTATTGTATAGATTTTAAAAATTCAAGAACAGAGATGGAATAAATTACATTTACTCATGTTACTGTAATTGGGTTATTATTTGTATTTATACATTTCTTGTATTCTTTTAAATGTATTTTTTTTTTTTAACTTATACTTTTACTCAAGTATTTTTTTTTAAGTATTTTACTTTGCTACATTTTTAATCATATGTCACTGAGTAAAAAAAAATTTATTTTTACAAAAAATATGATTTAATTTGTTTAGTTGATAAAAATTACCACCTGTATTATATCTTTGTTTTATTATAGTTTTCATGTTTTAAGTGAAGTTATGAAGACATCAAACACAGCACTGCTTAAAAAAAATTTAAATTGAAGTTTAAGTATGTTTACATTTTGTAGAATGTACTATGAAAAAACATAAACTATAAGAGGTTTTTTTTTTAATTAATTACATATCCTAGTTACACAATTATTGGCTTTATTTTGAACTTTTTCCGTATAGATGCTCGAAAAAAATTATTTATACAAAGCACTGCTTTCGTATATTAATTAATTTTCATATATTAATTAATGATAAATATTTATTTTTCATCACATGTTTTTATTAAAGAATTCACGTTTTTAAATCATTTTCAAAGAAAATAGTTGCACATGCTGTTAGAGACTTTTAACTGTTTTAGTTGACCACTTAGACTTCAAATGCAAGAAAGTTTTATTACGTAGTGTAAACTGTTTTTGCTCAACTCATAACTCATAAAACATGACTCATATAACTCATGAACATAAAAACTCTGTTTATGCTCAAGTTGGCAGCAAAAACTCTACATTAAATCTCCACAAGCACGTTGAAGCAATTTAACACTAACTGTATACTTTTATAATATTACTTTGTACTTTGATTTGCAAAAGTGCTAGAGGTAGCTCCCAGTTTTAGTCTTTTTGTAACATAGTTATAATTTAGTTTTACAAATGTGCACTAGAAAATGTTAAGACCAAATGCCTGTAGAAAACCTTTTAACAACAAATGTTAGCATGTTAAATGAATATGACATTAATCTAAATGATAAAGTATTTTTTTTGTGAAAGAAAACATCCTTAAAAGCTGAAGGTCTTCAGTGACTTTATGGCAAAAAAGTACCTTTATGGCAATGAAGAGAAATGCAAGCTCAAGCTCGTCTGGCCAAATCAGACAAGGCGGGGAACTCAACATACATAGCTATTCAGAAAATCTTAAGGATATTACAATATTTAAGAAAAGGTCCAGATGCCTTCAAAAATGTGTTTGAAAAATTCAAAGTAAAAATTAGATTTTTTATATAATTTAATCAATGCCATCAAATAATTATTTATTATACAGATTGAAATAATTTCATAAAGCTCTTTTTGTCATATATTTTTATATTTAATCCACACCTACTTCTGCAAAAAATGTCTGTAAATATGCATTTGTTGTGGGTGAATTTTAGCTGGATTCAGGATTTCAGCATTAGTAGTGTAATCTGCTGTGCATATTTTTTTCTATTTTGTTACTTCTTAATAATCCATTGTTGTTCAAGTACCATAAAACTAATCTTTGCATTGACACAAATATTTTTAATGGATTGTTTTTTTATTTCTTAACAGGTCTGGTCTATGTGAAAAAACACATTAATCAGATGGCAAAAGTGCAGCAAGTTAGATAATACTTGTAGGATGAAAAAGAATTTTTTTCATCAATAAAATCCAGAAGGTCACAAGGTACAGAGGAGGTAGATAGATACCTTGTTTGCAGTTCAAACAAAATGGATCTGTTGAACTCATTTCAACACATCAAAAAAGATCTCTCAAACTTAACACTTGTCTTCCTACCTCACCTACCTGTCAGTGTCTATTTAGCAATGTAACTGTAATTCACTTTAAAGCAAGAAAAAATGCTACTAACTTTAAAAACCAACTGCTTCTCAAACTTAACAAAAAGTTTATAGTGTAAAAATATACAGAAAAGAATAAACCATATGTTTTATTTTTTTCTGTATATTAACAAATAGCACTATTCACTTAACGAACAGCACTATTCGCTTAACGAACAGCACTATTCGCTTAACGAACAGCACTATTCGCTTAACAAACAGCACTATTCGCTTAACGAATAGCACTATTCGCTTAACGAATAGCACTATTCACTTAACGAAAAGCACTATTCGCTGAATGAATAGCACTATTCGCTGAATGAATAGCACTATTTGCCTTACCAATAGTACTATTCACTTAACAAATAGTAGTATTCATTAAATGAATCTGTTATCTGAAAATTGCTGTTAAAAATCTGTTATCTGAAAATTGCTGTTAAAAATCTGTTATCTGAAAATTGCTGTTAAAAACACTGCAACGTATACTATCAGTAAGCACTGGCTAAGTTAAATAGCAAATATTTGTTATTTGATTACGAAGTTCAATGAATTCATTTAACTAAATCTAACTTAAAGAGCTTTTATTTTATGAGTACAAGATTTTGTTACTTTTTCCACCTCTGTTCAATAACAATAAATTAAACTTTATACAACCTGAAAGATATTGAGACAAAATAAAATCACTGTACCAATTTAGAGGTAATAAGTTAAATGATTTAAAAAAATATTTGGCAAACTAATAGACTATATAATACCTGGCAAGGTTGAAAAGTCAAAGATTTTCCAGGTTTGTTAACTTAACACCTGTATGAAAGTTGTATACAGTGGTAAATAGGTATATGAATATTTATAACATGTATACTTTGGTAAATGTAGATTAGATATGTTCATGTTTAATAAAGAACAGTTTGAGAAAACCTTGAAAAACTAATATGGAAATAGTTAGATAAAATTGACATACATCTTAACTTAATAAATCACCTAAAAACAAAGATATGAAACTTTAATTTATTAACATTATATTTAATTAAACGTCATAGTATGCATCATGTACATGTTGCCTTAGTTATTTGTACTATTTACTGTTTACTTTTTTTTTTTTTAATGTTATTCACCTCCCCAAGGCCAAGAGGGTCAAGGAGAAGTCAAGGAGGTTACATCATTATGATTATAACCCTTTCTCAACTCTTTAACTCCAAAACACAAACATTGACAAACAAGCTTTTGTGTACAGATGCAGAGGGTTTTTTACTTTATACCCAAGGTTCTCTGTTTATTGAATTTTTACAAGTTGCACATTTCTATTATAAAATCTTTATTTTGTTTTCAAAAATAGTTTCATTCCTAAAGCCCTTATTGACAAAAGAATTACAATTTTTGTGCATACCTTTTTTTTTTACTCATTTAATTTCAACCTTAAATTATAAATTTTAATTTAATTTAGATCTTAAATCTTAATTTAAATTCCACCTGATTCTTAATGTTTTGACATTGCACTTTTTCTATTTTTTTTTTTTTTTTTTAAGATAGCATAAACACCCTTTAAATCAGCAGAAACTTCTAAGCAGATGCACTTTTTTTTTTGTTTACAGCTGTTTTCTTATCATCTTGACAGAATTTTCAGTTGATTTTTTGTCAGGTTGTTTCCTTGTATAAGTTTGCCTAATACTTTTGCATTACATTTAACTTATAAACACTAAATTGATAATAAATTCACAACTGAAAAATATTGCAAATAAATTAATTCTTTTTGTTTTAACTTTTTGTTAAAAGTAATTTTTTTGCTGTCACTGAATCTAAAATTTACTATTGCATACTCATCAGCTGATCTATATTTGTTATCATAAACAGACGGAAGCCCTTCACTTTCATTAAACGATGTTTGAATAGCAGCCTAAAAAATCATTAAAAAAGAATATAAAACACTATATTACAATATTTAACAAAAGTATCATTTTTATAAAATTTATTTATATATATTTATTTATATATTTTTATAAAATTTATTTATAAAATTCTAATTAATTTTTAAGATTTTTAGAAAGTTAATAAATTATTAAAAACAAAATTAACAAGCTTGCTGACCTCAGCTAAATATATATGACAAAATAAACAGGCTTTCCTAACCTCAGCTAAATGTATTATACAAACATTTAGAAACTATAAGTAAGTGTTCAACTTCAAATAATGACATAATCAGTGTCATAATCAGTGTCTGATATTTGTTAGTTTCTTTGAGATTTAATGTTTATGTCTTTTTTAAACTTTTTAATTAGTAATAAAAATAAAAAAATTGTAAAAAATGACAAGGAAATGTTGTGGGGAAAGTTTTAAACGAAGATTGCGACAAAACCTATTATTGTAGAATGATTAGAAGAATAAAACTAAAAAATATTGTGAACACAGATGTTGAAGTTTTAATTCAAAGAATTAGATACACTTTTGAACTAAATGAGGAGATATGTTTTCACCATGAAAAAGCCTATATTTCTAGATATGAAGCGCTTCAAAAATACTGCTGTGATCCGTTTTAAGTCCACAAGAAAAAAATTATTAAGGGATTGTGTAAAGTCAATATTTTAACAGCAAGTCAACTTAAGATCAAACCTGGTTAAAAAATTTGCACTAACTGTTTGAATGAATTCAAACTTGAACAGATTACAGGAAAATTTAGTAAGAAGATGAAGAAAAAGATGTTGATGATGAAGAGTTTAGTTCTTCAGACCTAATAAGAATAGATCTAAAAGTTGTATGACCTTTGTCACCACCACTTTATTAAAGAAGCACAGTCTTCCTACTTATCAGAAGCAAAACAAACATTAGACCAATACACCTGCATTATTCTGATGGATTTTGCAGAGAACTATAGTTATCTTGTACAAGAAAGTATATAAGGGTTTTGTTGGCAAGCCGATCAAGCTACCTTACACCCATTTGCTGTTTATTACAAAGATGAAAAAGATCACCTTAAATGTGAATGCTATTGTTTAATTTCTGACCATCTTTGTCATTACCAATCAGCAGTCCATTTTTTCTCACAAAGTTGCTCCCTATGGTCAAAATCAAACTACCCACAGTGAATAAAGTTAAATACTTCAGTGATAGTGCTGCGTCGCAGTATAAAAACTACAAATGTCTAATAAACTTAATTTATCACATTGTAGATCACCAAATAAATGCTGAGCATCACTTCTTTGCTACGTCACATGGCAAAAGTCCATGTGATGGAATAGGAGGTACTATAAAAAGAGAAGCAGCAAAAGCTAGTCTATGGGCAGCAATTACAAATCAAATTCTCGCACCACAAGATCTGTTTACATGGGCTCAAAATAACATCAAAGGTCAAAATCTATGATGTTATGCACTAAAACTCCTATGAATTAAACGCGCTTGAATAAATTATCAAGTCTGTATAATGCACCTGGAAAATCGCGTTTATTTTACATACTCAAAATACTGCAGAAAATGGAGAAAAAGAGCTTCGACTAAAACAACAAGAGAGAAATTGTTTTTACAAAGAATCTCTAGTGATACTGTCTATGATACTCATGTGTTAAATGATCTTAATTTGATTTTAAAAAAATCTTTCAAATTTTCAACCCAGTAAATATACTACATACTTTTACGATGAAGAATGGTACATAGGGTTTGTGGTTGATATTTGTAATGAAAACCAAGACATTAATGTGAAGTTTATGCAAAGGAGCAAATTAAATTTAAAATGGACAAACGATGTACGAGACAAGTTGTGTTGGGTTTCATTTGACAAGATAATATGTCAAATAAGTTTTCCATTGATTTAAAGTATAAGTGTTCGTGACTATATTCTTGCTAGTAAAGACTATGACAGCATTATGAGTTATATAAATCAGAGATAAGCTAATTAGTTTTATGTACTTTTTCTTTTAACTGATTATCTTACTCTTTGAATGCACTTTTTTACTGTATAGTTTGTACAAAATTTGAGGTATAAATTTTGTATGTGGTAAGTGGTATTTTTTTGTTCTCCTTTTAAAAATATCATCACTCTCAAAAGGCTACAATCATGCCATAAGATAGAATATAGGTCTTTAAATTTTTTTTGGTGATTGTCTATATATAGAACCTCAACATTAAAAAGTTTCATAATTTATTTCAACTGTTTACGCTACTTTCAATGCCAGCAAAGTCGATGTAATTTATCATAATTTAAAAAAAAAATGATATTTTAATAGGCTGCTGTATATGTTAATTTTCATGTGTTAATTTTTAATGCATAATTTTGATTATTCTAACAAGTGGTGACCCTAAGTACACAAAGATAACAAAAAAATCCACTTTTTGTAAGTAAGTATTAAACTGTAACACGTTAAAGTTCGAAAAAATATTTATAATGTTGCAATATTTAGCAACTTTAAGGTACAATAACTCAAAAACTGTAAAAAAATCAGTCAAAAACAACTGCAATAATGGATTATTTGGGTGAATAAATATTACCCTACAAAATTTCAGGTGATCACCAGCTTTATTTAAAAAGTTATGGTTTGTCAAAAATCGAAAAAAAACCGCTGTAAGCTCCTTATACAAGTTTTTTGGATTTTGGTCATTTTTAATTCAATCATAACTTTTGAACAAATTGATCAATCAAGCTGAAATTTTCTGGATTGTATTTTTTTCATAAGATATGTGTGTAGTCAAAGTTTAAAACAAATCTGAGATGGTACCCTGGGAAACTTTCAAAAAACTAGGTGATTTGATATGGAATAACCCTTTTAATTTTTAACGCCATTTTGTTTCTGGTGAAGGAAAATTCCGGCTTTTTGACTATTTTTATTTTTTAAATCAGGTCTGATTAGTGCGCTTATATTTAATGTCAATACAAAAAGTTTCTTTTAAAAAACTTTAAGTTTAAATTGCAGGGGTTTTCCCTTATGCAGTGAAATGAAAATATAAGATACAAGTTTATCAATTTTATATATATCTGAAAAATATATATTAGATCATTTTAAAAACGATTTCTTGAAATAGAAATATAAATCATTATAAACATAAGTTAAAAACTTTAAAAACTGCTTCCTCAATTTATTAAAAAAATGGAGATTTTTAAATCTTACAAAATTTAACCATGTTGGATTATATTGTACTGAGTGATGTATGTAAAAAAAATTGATTACTTATTTTACAAGAAAAATATTCATCTTGTGTATTTTAAATTACTATATTTATTATGCTAGTTTATTTAACTCAAACACTTAACGACACATTGAACAAAACAAAAACATGCTACAACAAACATTTTTTATAACCACCGCAGATTAAATATGAAGGAGAAAACACAATTTGATTGTGTAAATCTGAACTGAGTTTAAAGGACTTTGTGGTGAGCGAAAAAATTTATTATTGAAACCAGATGTTTTTTTAACGGAAAAAACTATACAGATTTGAGAGCCTAAAATTAAGCTCTGAACCGGAACTATAATGAAAAAATTACAAATGCTTTTGTTAATACTCATTCAATAATTTTTTTTGGAAAGTTTAATTAACTTTTAACTTTAATTAATTTTTAACTTATTTGCTAATGTTTTTCTATGATATGAACACAACTTGGGATTCCTTTAACACTGAAGCCAGTTTCTCCATTATCACAAACTGTTCATTGGTTGGAACCACATCCTCTAGTAAAAATTATTTTTTTCTAAAATCTTAATGAAAGCTCTTTTTATACCTGAAATTGACTCCAGCATCATGCAATTCAAATTTCTCAAATTCAACATCATACAATTTGAATTGAGACTGTTAAGACTGGTGCAATAACTTTGATCTATTCACTTTCAATTTATCTACACTCCTGCTCCAACAGGAGCTTTATTTTATGTAATGACCTCAATATTGATAAGACATAATAGAAAAAAATCTGAGCTGATAATTTAAAGAACCTTTATTCAACTACTGTATTTCGATATTAAATACTATATATATTTTGAAAGCACATATATCAATATTCTTAAATTTTACAGAATATTTAGCTTTTGTATAGTCTTTAACTGGACTTTCTTGGTAGCTTTATTCCATTTAATTTTGAATTCTTGAATTATTTTGGCTTTATTTACATTGAACTTTAGTTTTCCTTTGACAATAGCCCAATATCTTTTGATATGATGAAATACTGGACAATTTGGTGGATTGCAGTGTTTTTCAATGAAATTTACTTAATGGATTCTAAGCCAATTTAAAGTTGCCCCAGAGTAGTGAAATGATGCTAAATTATTTAAAATAATGAATAAACCATAAGAGATCTTAAAAACGGTAGAAGAAATTTCTTGAGGCATTATTTGAGTATATTTCGAGTTTGTTGTTTTCATAGTTACAAGCCAAGAGCTTTTTTCACCATACTTACAAGTTGTTAGCTAAATTAAAAAATTTTCAGAGAACTTTTGCATTCCATTTTATATTTATATTTGGAGTTCAGTTTCTTGTGATTAATTGCTGAATAATATTGATGTTTTGGAAGAAATAGGATTTATGCATCACAATAACTTTTATCATCAATAATCAAATAAAGTTTTTGACCACATAATTTTTAACAAAACAACATTTTATTGATTTTCTTCACAACAAGGGACATTTTTTGTATAAGATTTCTATTTAAGGCAACTTTTTTCTTTATATAAAATTTATAGCCACAATTTCTCTTCACTCATTGTATAGTGGAAGCACTTGTCTTAAACTTATTTGCTAAAGTTGAAACGGAAGTCTTGAAAAAAAAACTTTTTCCTTCACTTCCAGATTTGCTTTTGATTGTACCAGTATCCTAAAATCATTTCACAACACTCTACACTATTCTCATAGCAATCTGTTTGTATATTGTTTTGTTTGATACACAAGATTTTCAATAAGATGATGCAAGTATTTTTCTGGATAGGATAGGTTTAACAAAATTTTTTTGCTGTCACTGAATCTAAAATAAACCATTGCATACTCATCAGCTGATCTATACTACTGCATATGCTACATTTTTATCCCTATTTTCAAAAATTCTGGAGAGCTATCTGATTCTTCAAACTACAGTCCCATTTTTCTTCTTCCTATCATAAGTAATAGTTATGTACTTTTACGCAATAAACAACAACAAAAAAAAACAAACGCATTTGGTAAGCAAAAAAGTCAATCTGAAAATCAAACTTTTTTATTCAACGTTTAAACAGGGGTAAAAAGAAAGAGTACGATTTATTTGATTGGAACATCTAAAAGAAAGAGATTTATTTGATTGGAACATCTAAAAGAAAGAGTACGATTTATTTGATTGGAACATCTAAAAGAAAGAGATTTATTTGATTGGAACATCTAAAAGAAAGAGTACGATTTATTTGATTGGAACATCTAAAAGAGCCTTGAGAACAAGGAGAATAATAAAGAAAGAAAAATGAAAAAAAAAAATGTTTCCACTTAACTCATAGTGAGAAAGGTGCTTAGATGTCTAAATGTACATTCAGATTTAAAGTGAATTTTAGCAATCTTAGCAATCTAGAAAGTAATACACTTTTTAAACAAAACGTGTGGAACAAATATTTGATCTGCTGATTTTAGAGACTGTTGATGTCTGCAGGTGTGATGACATAGTGCATTTATATGTTCCGAATTAAAAGAGATTTTTTTTGCCCACATTGTAACTGCAGAGAGTTATAGAAGTAGTTACTTCTCTATGGCAGCTTTTTTTTTGTGTGAGCATGTCTGTAAGTTGAGTGCACTTTTCAAAATAATTGATTTGTTTTACTGGTGTTGGTAGAATGTTTTACTTATCCATGTTTTTGTTTCTCAGATAGTGTTCTTTCTAGTTGTATGATTTTGCCAATTTAGCCCATTTTCTTTTTGAAAAAATTGGATTATTTCTAAAACACTTTTTTTTTTGTAACATTTATTTTATATAATAAAATTTTTGAATTATTAATTAGTTTTTTTTTATTTCACAATGATAAGATACTACAACAATATAGTGGTTAACCACTTTTTTAAAAAAACAAAACCATCAATAAGAAATTCTATCTGGATTTGATGACATTTTTATTAAAATAAATTGTTTTGATAACAGAGTTGTTAAATTTTGAATAACACTATTACAATAACATTTAAATACAATAATATTTTAAAACAATTAGCTATTTAAAATAATGCATCCTTTTGCTAAACAAATTTTTTTAAAAGATCTTGTTAGCATCAAATAAGGCTCCAAGCAACCATTATTAGAGTTAAAAGTTACTGAAAGAGAAAAGATGAAGTTTATAAAGGAAGATAATGATTAACAGACAAGTTAAAAGATTGCAAATTATATGAATAAGGAAAACAAGATGCAGGGAGTGAATTCCAAAGGAATGATGTTCTAGAAAAAAAACTAGACAAATAAAAAGTTTTGTCTAGATTTTTCTCTCTGACATCTGTTCTTTGGAGCACTTAGGAACAGTCACAGTAAAAGGATGACATTTTATTGAATAACAAGTAAAATGAAAATGAATTTTATTTGTTGACACAAGAGACGATAGCTCTAGAGCAGTGCCCATTATGGTATTTAAAGTAAAGAGAAAGAGAATCATCATTACAATGACGCAACAATTGTTGAAGGTCAGCTGCAAGCGCAGGTCCAACTATGTTTCCAATGCATTTTTGCATCTTGTCTAAAAGAGAAAAGGCATTATTCAAAGATTAGCTCCAGATATGACCACAGTATTCAGTGGTGTACACTGGATTTTTAGATGTTTGAGTTTTGACACTTACACGTATTGTGCAAACTCCAAACTATTGTATGTTCATACTTATGTCAAATGAGAATGTTTTGCCAAGAGTTGTGGTGATTGGAGCTTGGGGACAAAAAAAACCCCAATTTTTGGGCCCACCCAGTCCTTAATGTGGGAGTAACAAGTTGATAAAATAATTTCTTTAGTATTTTTATCTAAATTTATATTCATCAACAAATTTCAAATTTCATGCAATAACCTCTTAGTTTTTAGTTTTTATGACCCTACAAAGTTTATAGCCACCTCAAATTGAGAGGGGTTAAGACTTTATATGGTCATAATTTTCGAAAAATAAGAAATTATTGAATGAAATTTGAAATTTGCTGATGAATATAAACTTTGATAAAAATACTAAAGAAATTATTTTATCAACTTGTTGCTCCTATTTTAAGGGCTGGGTGGGCCCAAAAATTGTTTTTTTTTTGTCCCCAAGCTCTTATCATCGCAATTCTTTGAAAAACATTCTTATTTGACATAAGTATGAACATACAAAAGTTTGGAGTTTGCACAATACCTGTAAGTGTCAAAACTCAAACATCTAAAAATCCAGTGCACACCACTGGTATTCCATACAAGGACTAATTTGAGATATATAGAGATAAAGAATAGAATCTGGAGTAAGAAAGTGGCGAGCACGATAAAGAGATCCAGCCTTAGAAGAGGCTAACTTTGCAATTAATTTAATATATACCTTCTAAGAAAGATCGGAAGTAAAAGTTAATCCTAGAAGAAGAAGGGTAGATGACTCATCGAGTAGAAACATCGTTCATGAATATAGAAAGATCTAGATTATTTTGATAAGGATTAACTAAAAAAATTTGAGTTTTATTTGAGTTTAAGTTCAACAGCTACTGAGAGCTTCATACTGAAGCAGAAGTGAGAAACTTTTCAAGCTCAAATGCCTTATCTAAGAAATCAGAGAGTGTTTGCTTTTAACCAAGACAAAAATGAATAGTAGTATCAGTGAACAATGCCACCTTAGATCAGAGAATTTCTGGGAGATCGTTAATGTAAATTAAAAAAAGTATAGAGCCTAGAAAAAAAATCTCTAGGTTTTAGGTCCTTTAGGTTCTATCCTAAAAGGATGGAACCTAAAAGGAACCTAAATTTACAGGAAATAAAGAAGAGTGCTGTTCATCGAAGACAATTTTTATACTAAGATGGGTGTTAAATAATGCAATAATCTTAAAGATGTTACCTGATATACCATAAGAAGAGAAATTATGGAAAAGACAAGCATGCCAAACTTTATCCAAGGCTTAAGAAATGTTGAAAGCAATAATAACCTCTCCACTTTTTATACTAAGATGGGTGTTAAAGGATGCAATAATCTTAAAGATGTTACCTGATATACCATAAGAAGAGAAATTATGGAAAAAACAAGCATGCCAAACTTTATCAAAGGCTTAAGAAATGTTGAAAGCAATAATAACCTCTCCACATCTATCTAATGCACAATAAAAAAACCTTGCCTATGATAGAAAGACTAATGGGAAGGTAGTTAGACGAGTCAAACCACACCAGAATTTTTTAAAACAGGGATAACAGATGCTGCTTTCCAGCAAAACATCAGAACACTTGCAGATTTTTTGTGGTACATAAAGAGTCCTAATAAAGAGTAGTTATTAATTGAAACATTTTTTTTTTTTTGTTAATTTATCTCCCCAAGGCAGAGAAAGTCACTACAGACAAGCAGGCTACTTAGTTTTGGTTATAACCCTCTCTCAACTCTATAATTCCGAAACATGAACCTTGACAAACAAGGCCGCTGCGCAGAGAAACAAGTTGAGCGTGGTACTACCAGGGACGTGGTGGGGATCGAATTTGGAACCTCTTGCTTATGAAGCAAGTGCTCTACCACCACACCACTACCACATAATTTAACATAATGACTGCATAATTTAACATAATGACTGCATAATTTAACATAATGACCAAAAATATTATAGTTAATTAAATTTATATTCAATCAATTGGTAGTTAAAAAAAATAAAAATCTTTTTTCCGTGTTATTAAACTTTTTAAATATTATATTGAAAAAATTTAAAACTAACATAACATGGAAACATGTTTAGTTAGCAGATGACTTTAACATAAATTTAACAAATAACCTCATAATAAATAATTTTAATTTAGTTAAATAATTTAACTAATTAAAAGAATTAAAAATTTCTGTTAAATTATGTTTTTATTTCTTAGTACTTGGAAAATGTTTGCTATAGTGGTTTTTTTTTGTCATAGTATATCGCACAGTGGACCAGAGAGACCGCCAGGTTTTATGTCGTGTCATAAAACCTGGTGGTCTCTCTGGCCAGGTTTTATGTCGTGTCATAAAACAAAACTTTTTTTATTTATTAGTATTTATTTTATAATAATAGAAAAAGTTGTTTTTGAAATGTAAACCAAGTGCTAAGAAACCTTTTTTTATTTATTAGTATTTATTTTAGAAGTTTAGATTTGCAAAATTATTAAAAAATTATTATATTTTATTAGTCAGGTAGTGCCCCCAGGATCTAATAAAAAATATAAAACTCTCATTTTTTTATTTATTTATTAATCTTATTTTTTTAATTTATTTAAATGAATTGAATAAAATTCAAAACAATAAAATGACTAATATTTACAAATACTACTGACATAAGGGACATAAAGCACCTAAACATTACTAACTCTTCTTTCGTTAAAGCCAATCACAGAAGAGAGGAGTCTTCCGACATATTCTTTGTTTGCAGCTTTTCATTTAAATCTGTTCCCAAAATTCAAACCGTTGGTTTGAATTTTGAGTGAACTGATTCTCCGCATTGTTCAGCAAACTTATATAAACCACATTTGAGGTATTCAACAAAAGGTTGCACATGACACAAGAGTATATGTACTTTCCAATTAATTAAAAGTTTTTTTTCGAGAATATCTACAATTCTTGAATTGAATTTCTTGAGCAAATAAAAAGAAGTTTTTAAATTTTAGAATGGCCTGCTGATATCCAAGCTCAAGTGTTCTACCAAAACAAGAATCTTTTACAATCTTAAAGTCTTTTAAACATTAAACAACTGACAGAAGATCAGGATATTCATACAAAACAACTCTTTTCAACTCATCAACACACTTTAGTATCTGGTTTGAATTATTCCCATAACGCCATTAGTCAAGAATTCTAAGCGTTCACAGTTTGCATGGCTTGATGTTCCAAAAACTGCATTAGCTGCACATTTCAAATCAAAAGCTGCTGAAAACTTAACATCTTGTAAATTGAGTTTCTCTAAAATTATTTTTAAATTGAAGTTTGATTCTTGCACATCTTCAACATTGGAGAGAATTTGACATCATTGTACACCACTATTTACTATGTATAAATTTGAAGAAGTATTCTCATTAACATTGAAAACATTTAAAATGACCTTCATGAAACCACCTTCATCCATAGAAATACGAACAAAAACTGACTGGGGATCAAGACAACATTGAGTAGTTAAATCAAGAATAAAACTAGATGTGTCTTAAAAAAAAAAAACAAGGTCTTTTATAAAAGTGCCATCAAGGCAGTTGACCTGAATAACAATAAATTTTAGAAAAACTTTTAACGATATAATTAATCTTAAATACTAAAAGATATATAACTGCTACCTTTTCTACTTGATAAAAATGCAATAAAGACTCTTCTAGGTCACTTATTTTTCCAAAAATGTTGTTTTCTACAGCCGACTTACTTTCCATTCTTTTTCGAAGAGTAGATATCAATAACCCCGTTTTATTCAGGGAAATTTCTAACACTTTTTGAAGTTCTTTAATCATTTGAAGAGATACTTGTTTAACTGACCTAAGTATAAATGAACAAAATATCTTCTCATTTGATAAATATGTACTTAATAGTACATAAGTACCTGCTCTTTGATTTGTTATCAGGACATTTAACTGTAATCATCAATGGGTTTCCACCAGAAGACAAAATAAATGTTTCCCCATTTGCAATTTCATCAGTCTCCATTTATGCTTTTATTATACTAGATGGAACTTGCTCTGCTTGCAAATTTCCTAGATTTTTTGCTAGTAAGATCAGGTTCTCCACTGCAGATAAAGAAGAGCAGTTGTGTAAATATCCTTTTGCATTAGTGGAAAAACATATACTACATAATTTGGAAGAGACGCTTGAGTTTGATATATTAGGAACTTCTTGTCATCATCCTCCATTCAATCTTGAATAAATTTTAAAAGCTCTTTAATAATTATGTATGTATATGTATATGTTTGTATATGTTATATATATATATATATATATATATATATATATATATATATATATATATTATATATATATATATATATATATATATATATATATATAAACATGTAGATGTAAATTATATAATATACATTAATATATATACAGTACCGACAGAAAGTTTCCAGGCCACTGTATATTTACAGCATAAGGCAGCAAAAATAAGATGTACAACATTATGTTAAATATAATTTACAACTATTATTATCAAAAAGATTATAGTTAAACACAATAAAATAATTTCATTAATATTTTAAATAATTTCATCAGTATTTGGAATATCCACTCTGGCTTTCAACACCGCAGCAATGTGCTTTGGCATTGACTGAACAAGATCCACACAACACTCAACTATTATTTCATTCAGTTTCTAGCAATATAAACAGTTCTGTAGCATTCTTTGGCTTCTTTCCTTTAATTTTCTGAAATAAAATTTCCCACTAATGTTCTATAGGATTCAGATTAATAGACTGAGGAGTCCAGTTCACTACATCAACTTTATTCCCCTGAAACCAGTCCATCACAGTCCTTGCCTTATGGCAAGGCGCATTGTCTTGCTGGAAATACCAGTCATTTGCACCAAAAGTTGCAGCAGCAGAAGGCAGCATACATTTCTTCAGTAAATCCAAGTACTTAACAGCATTTAGAGTGCCATCACACCTGTAAAGCATTTCAACCCCGGCTGAACTCATACACCCCCAGATCATGATGTTGCCACTACCAAACTTCATAGTAGGCATAATACACTCTTCTTTGAGTTTTTCATGTTTTCTTCTTCTCACAAACACTCTTCTGGATGAATTAAACACTTCAAATAAGCTCTCATCACTCCATAAAACAGATTTCCAATCTTCTGCAGTCCAGTCTTGATGTTGCTGAGCAAACTCCAACCTCGCACATCTATGATGTGGCAGTCAGTAGGGGCTTCCTGATAGCCACACAACCTCTTAAACCTGATAATTTTAGTCTAGTTTTCACTGAAGTGGTTAATACTGTAACTCAATATTCATTCTGCTATTTATTCTGCAGTTCTGGTGCAGTTAGATGTCGATTTTGCAAACTTAGTCTTAGCAGTGCTCGCTCCTGTCTCACGGCAGACTTCCTGGATCTTCCTGCACGAGATTTATCTTTCACACTACCTGTCTGATTTTATTTCTTTATCAACTCATCAGCAGTTTGTCTTCTAACTTTGATACTTTTTGCAATAGATTAATGAAATTGTCCTTTTTCTGCCAAAAATATTTCTCTTAATCGCTGTTCATATGATAAATTTCTCTTTTTAAATGCCATTTTAAATGCTTTAAAGCAAAATTTATATAGAACTAAAAACAATCAAATATAATAAATACACAGCATTGATAGTACTAATGTTGTTGTATTTAAAAAAATCAATAAAATGAAATCAAAACTATTAAAAATAAAATTATAATATCAATTCAATATGTATGACCTATTTCTTTATATGATTTCAAATTAGTATAATATTTTTAATCATAATCAATCATAAAAAAGGGTGGGTGTAAAACTATCCTAACACTCTATTTTGCCCCATTTAGGACCCTTAGCACTTGGTTTAGATTTTAAAAGTAACTTTTTCTTATATTATAAAATAAATACTATTAAATAAAAAAAGTTTCATTTAATTGACACAATATAAAACCTGGCGGTCTCTCTGGTCCACTGTGCATTAATTCGTATAATAAGTAAACAACAAGAAAACAAAAACTGTTGTGTACTATCAATTTTTATTGCAAAAATAAGGAATTTCTTGAAAATTTATTTTAAAAACCAAGGGTTTCTAAAAAATTATCATTATTTTTTAAAATGCCAGTAAGATTTTGAGTAAAGCAGTAAAAATACCACTTTTTTGAGAATAAAAAATAAAATTATTGTTTACAAATTTTCAAAATTTGTTGTTTATTTCTTGAAACTTCTTGCAAACCAAAATACTTTAGCAACAAATGCCGGTTACTATAGGTAACAATAACAATAATAAAATGAATAATAATTTTTTTTTGTAATTCACCTCCCCAAGGCCAAGAAGGCCACTACAGATGAGGAGGCTACTTGTGGTTATAACCCTCTCTCAACTGTATAACTCCGAAAAACGAACCTTGACAAATAAGGCCGCTACGCGGAAAAACAAGTTGTGCACGGTACTACCAGGGACATGGTGGGAATCCAACTCTGAACTTTTCGCTTATGAAGTGAGCGCTCTATAACTACACCACTACCGCAATTAAGTAATAACAAACCTCTAAGTTCCAGTTATGACTTTCCAATTTTAAACGACTCTCTCTTTCATTTTCTATGCCAACAATTTCCTAAAATATTTTTAAATGATAAAAAAAAAATGAGAAATAAGAATAAGTTGATTTTTCAATAGTAAAACATCGAAGAATGTCTTGAACATCTTAATTTATTATAAAAAAAAAAAAAAATTTATGATAAGTAAAAAAAATAAATCCTATAGAAAACTTTGAACTATTAAACAACTCCACAAAGCAAACTTTAAAAAAATGCAACATGAATAAAATATCTTTTTTGTTATTTTTATTTTAATATTTTTTTATTTAAAAAACCAAAAAAAAAATAATTATAATTCCAACAAACTGTTTTTTTTTATAAGATTGTAGCCCATCAAAAATTTTATTTTATAAACCATTTTATTCAATAAAATAAAACTTAAAAGACAGTAATTATGTGCTAAAAACAGACACTGATTTAGTAGTTTTATAAACTACTATATACCATCTATGCACATTATCAAAATAAATAAAGTTTTAAATTAAAATTAAATCAAAAACTCAATTACGTTTAAACCAAATAATGTTCTCTCTACTACATATTTTCAATGTGTAATAGAGAGAACATTAAAGTTATAAATCAAATAAATACAAATAAGAAATCATAATATTTTTTATATGAATAAAAAATATTATGATTTCTTATTAAAAACAGAATAAAAGTGGTATTTTGGAGGGATTTCATCGCTTACTATACTAAGAATGATACTACTTGAGAGTATAAACAAAGATAAACAAATAAATACAAAAAAGTATGAAATAAAAAAAATAATAATCAATCTTTTTTTTTCACTTAAAATGCTTATTCAAGTTAAAGACTATTTTGATGTTTGGAGAAGGGGAGGTCGTGATGTTCATAAAAATAAACTGACCAATTAAAGCATATTAAAAAAACATTTCTATTATGCGATAAAACAGATTTCTATATATATTCCAAAAGTCTTAATATTAGAAATAATCAACAACATGTCATTAGAAATGATCAATAATATGCCCCCAGACAACAATATGCCACCAGAATTAACATAAAAATAAGAAAGGTTAACAGCTTTTAACTTACTTTTTCTAAAGTATTAAATTTTGTAGAACTGTGGAAAAGGCTTGGTAGAACTGTGGAAAATCAATACATCAAATTCTTATTAAATGTTAATGGCTGATTTAGCATTACCTAAAAAACCTTCTGAAAAACATTGTTCCATTCTTATTATATGAGCTATATACTTGTTATTTTTAAAAATGATTTATATCCTCAAATTTGTATCAAGACAACAGTATATTATTATTTAATTGGCATTTTTCAATCATTATAATTTAATTATAACTAATAATGTTAAAATAAAACTGTAACAGTGCATCACTATTTTTTATAGTTTATAACTGTAAAAATATTAAGTATAAAAATTAGTGATACTAATGACATTAGGAGAGTTTTATTGGGCAGGTTTTTTAATGCCAATGTTGCATCTATGTACCCTGCCTAACCCTAATTTATTCTGACATAATCAGTAATGTTTCATGCAGACCTAAATAAAAGATATGTGTAGACTGCAATACAATTATTTATTTATTTATTTATTTTTTCTAAATATCAAGGTGCACAGTTTAAAAACGATTGAGTACAAAATTGAAATATAAAAATCTATCTTATACTATGGACTCAGATAAACATAAAATGCCACTGATAACATCATACTAAAATAGAGATAGACTAGGTTTTATGCCAACTAATGGTTCATGTTTGTGTGTGTTTGTATTTGTGTGCATGTGTCATCAATACAGAAAACCTTTAACATAACTTCAAATTAGAACAGCGTAAATAAGGAAACCTAGAAGATTAGAAAATGATGAAAAACTGTCTAAAGTCAGGATCAGAAGGTTTAAATAAAAGCTTTTATATAAAAAATCAGCCACTCTATATAAATGTGTTGAAATTAAACATAAAAATAAATTGAATAATACAAATCAGAACAGCTCTCACTAAATAAAGATCTTACGATTCAGACCAACAGAGTAATAGAATTTAATATTTGTAGCTTTTCATTTTAATGGGAATATTAACAAACATTTAGTACTTGAATAAAAATATTTACAGGGAAATAAAAAAAAGATTTAAATAAGAATCAATGAAATTAACAACTTTCTTGAGTTTATTAATTAAAATTTTTACTATGTTTGTTAGTTTTTTTTATGTAAGTTTTATTATTTAAGTGTAATAGAATCAAAACAACGGATAGAAAAAAAAACTTAATGAAAAATAGAAAATTAAAAACCCAATAATGTTAAAGGTAATACCGTCAGGTCAATTCACAAGAGGCATTTAAACAAATAGCATTATTGTATTGTTAAATACAAAACATAAAAGGATTGACCTGAAACTGCAAAATTAAGTGAGCCTTATCTTCATCTGAAGGAGCATTATAAGAATCATTCTCAGAGCTACTCTCTGATGCACCGGCCATTATAAATATTAACGTCTGCCGATATTTACATGAAAAAACTATTTTTGAAATAAAAACAAGTAATTTTAAATAACGTGCTTTCGATTAACTCTTATAAGATTATATTTATCAAAAAAATTACTTATTCTTGGCCGACGTCACTGAAAGTCAGAGACCTGTCCTTCCCCTTTTTATATTGTGAAGCGATAAAATTTTGACAAATTAACGGGGAAATTATGACACATTAAGTATACATAATATACAAATATATGCCTCATATTTGTATTTGTATTACTTCTCATTTCTACTCATATTTGTATTTTGTATTACTTCTTGGTCGGACTGGCCAGGGTGGTTGGGGGGATTTCCCCCGGGCCCCTGCCATGTCTGTAGGTCTTGGTCCTCACTATAAAACTTAGAGGCAATTTTGCATGTTACAATTAATGTTTGCATCTCACAATTAATGTATTAAAATATGAAGAGAAGTTTCAGAAATTACATTCTCTGCATTTCATAATTCTGCATCTTAAAATTTTTAATATATATAATATATTTTAAAAATTGTTATATATATATATATATATATATATATATATATATATATATATATATATATATATATATATATATATATATATACATATATATATATATATATATATATATATATATATATATATATATATATATATATATATATATATATATATATATATATATACATATATATATATATATATATATATATATATATATATATATATATATATATATATATATATATATATATATATATATATATATATCAGGGGCGGGTTTTGTCGCTCGCTAAGGAGGGGGATAAAAAGGTATTAAAAAAAAAAAGGTCCCCATATTTTCATTTATAACTTTATTTCTTTTTTAATTTTTTGTATTTTAGTGTAATAATCAAGTTAATATACGTATAATAGTCAATTTTATTCATCAGTATAATAGTCTAATTCTGTATAACAGTCAATTTACAAAAGAATATTTCTGAAAAAAAGTCCCAATGGGGAAGGGGGGCTACTACCCATGCCTCCCCCCCCCCCCCCTCTAAAACCCGCCACTAGAAAAATCTCATCAGAAATTTATGTAGTAAAATTGCAAAAAGTATTGGAGTCTTGTATAAAGTGTTGTATAAAGAATTTATTCAAATCTACTAATTCAACTTTATTACTCTTTTATATACTGTCACATTAATTATGCTAATATTGCGTGGGGAAGCGCTTATAAAAGTAATTTAAAGCCACTTTATTTTCAACAAAAGCACATTGCACGACTTATAAATTTCAAAGATCGTCTTACTCAAAGCCTCTTTTAATTAATACGAATATTCTAGGGTTCGGAACTTATGCGCATATTGGTGAATATATGCGCATACTATTCAAATGTGCATAATTATGCGCATAATGAGCATATGATACTCATACAAATGCTATATAGAATTATTTAGATATAGAAGAAAATGTTCTTTAAATCAAACGCAGGTGACTTTAAATTAAAAGAAATAATTTTTCATTCGATTTTCTGTAATTAATTTTATTTGTAAATATTTCAAATTATTTTTATGATTTTTAAACGAATTTCTGTATCACAAAACTTAAAATATTAGTTTATTTTTGTATTTTTGAATTTATTTATTTTTTTTTTTTTTGTTGATATGGTGCCTCAAGAAGTCCTTGCGGTCTTATTTGGTTTTGAAAGCAAGGAACAATAATTTGTTTTTAATTTTTCTATTAAAAAGAAGATTCCTAATTTTAAAATTTTTGACAAGACATTCTTAATTTAATGACATAGACATTAGGGGGGGGGGGGGGGGGGCTTGAAAAACAAAAGATTTTTATGATGCTTTCGGGGTAGAGCGGAAAACTTGTCTCTAAACATAAGTAACCTTTCTGAAAAATTCTAACACCCTAGTACACTGTCTTCTGTTCTGGCAAGGGACTTGAAATTTCAAAAGTTTAGTATAATATCCGTTTTTTAAATACATTTTTAGAAATATTTTTTAGGCGTCACAGCACTTCGCGGTAGTGTGCAAAAATTGCGTATGTGTATGATTAGTTACTGTATTAAACTTAAAGCTCCACGTAAAATTTTTTTTCTATTCTGGCAAAAAGCCTGAAATTACGCTAAAATCGACAAAACCACTGATTTTTCATTATTAAACTAAAATTTATAAAACATAAACTTGAACTGTTATTCACTTACATATAAATTGTATAACTGCATACTATTATTAGAATTAAAAAATAAGTATATAAAATTAAAAGTACGAAAATGGTTGTTTTGTAGGTTTTTAGGTTTTGTACTGTTTCTTGTACCTAAATTCAGGCATGGTCTTTCTCAATTTTAGAGTTGTCAACCAGCATGATATGTTTAGGGTGAAAACATCAAGGTTTTAGCAAAACCTTGAGGACATATGCCTAATTTAATAACGAGAGCAACATCTCTCAAATACCTCTGGTCATTACTCAAATTTTATTAAGTAGCTCACATGCCTTTAAAGATTTTCTAATGCAACCCGCGTAGGAAGTAAGTCCGGTGGTAGGACGATCAAGGGATTCAAACAAGTGGCAAAGAGACAATTTGTTGAAATGCAGCTAAAAAACAACCCATTGCACCGATCTCCTAATCTTTAGTTCAAGACGACGCAGTGCCTCATTATGAACTCTAGTATTTACAACCGTTCCATCACGCTCTATTACAAGAACAGTGTTTAAACCTTTACACACTTTTGCTGTGATATAGTCACCGAGAACCTTTTTTTTAAATAATTTTATGAGACACTCATAACTATTTTATTCATTACTTATTACATTTTACAGCATAACATAAAAAATAACATTTTATATATATATATATATATATATATATATATATATATATATATATATATATATATATATATATATATATATATATATATATATATATATATATATATATATATATATATATATATATATACATATATATGTATGTATGTATGTATATACTAATATATTTAAGTTTTAGATTTTTTTTTTTTTTAAATTAGTTTTTAAGGAATTTATATTTTTCAGGAGGGGTATTGAGGAATTTTTTGATATTAATTTGTTATACAAGTAAGGACCACGATATGCTATAGAAAATTGGGATAGTTTTCTTTTTTTCAACGTACTATATAGTTTTCAGTTGCTCTAGTGCTAAATTTATTTATATTAGTTTTAAAAAAGTTATTTATAAATTGACTTGAAACAGTTCCCATTTTATGTTTGAGCTTAAACAAAATACTTTGATATAATATTGATTTGGTAAATGTTTAAAGCATTCATCTGTTTAATAATGGGTTTTCCTGAGTCCGTTTGTTTTTATAAAATATAACACTTGAAGCGAGTTTCTGCAGTCTATAGAGTGAACTTAATTTAGTTTAGGGTACTTGCCCATGCTATTTTGGCGTATGATAGATAGCTGTGTATAAAGGAAAAATAAAAAAGTTTTAAATTTTTGAACGATAGATAATTTCTTGCATTATAGAGTAGACCAATATTTTTTGAGATTTTTGTATTAATGGTATTTATGTGAGAGTTCCATGATAAATTCTCGTCAAGAAGGACACCAAGAAATTTAGATAATTGAGCTCGTTCAATAATTGTATTGTCTATACTAAGAATTGTAAAAATGATGGGGTAGCTTTTTTTTTTTTGGTTGGGGTGAAACAACATGTATTTAGTTTTTTTAAGTTTAATGACAATTTGTTCGCTCTGAACCATGTGTTAAGTTTAAGTTTAATAAGTTCTAGGTTAATTTTCTAAAAATGTCTAAGACAATATAAAATAAACAAACGTAAAATTGGTGAAAGTGATAAATAAAACATATTATTAAGGAACAAAAAATTAAACTCTTTTAACAATGTAAGAGTTTTAAGTTCAGATGTTAGTATTTTATTCCATGCATTTGGTCCTCTAATTGAAAGTGAAAACTCAGTTGCCGCATAATAACTTATGGGTTGTATGTAGGTGTTACTTGAATGTCTAGTTAAGTATTTATTCTGATTAGTCTTGAATAAGAGATCAAAAGTTTTTGGAATAATACTTTTATTAATTTTGAACATAAAAATTAGAAGATGATAAATATTTATTTGGTAGATATTTAGTATATTTAACTTGGTAAATAAAGGTTGGGAGGGAGTACTGCGTTTTTTATTGGATATAATTCTGATTGCTTGTTTTTTCATATTAAAGAGTTTTTTTGATTTATTTTTGTTGGTACTACACCATGTAATATTAGTGTAATTAAAATAGGAATGAATAAAAAAAAAATATAAGAGTTTTAAACAACTTGAATTTAAAAACGGTTTTGCCCTATAGAGTAGGCCAATGCTAATTGATATTTTACATTCAATATATTTTATATGATTTCTCCATGTTACATTTTCGTCGAGGAGTACTCCTAGAAATTTTAATGATACCTCTCTTTTTATTTCGCAATTGTTAATACAAAGATTTGGAAGTTTTGATGGCATTTTGTCTAATTCATGATAGCGATGGAAAAAAGTATATTTTGTCTTCGTTAAATTTAGAGATAATTAGTTTGCTTTAAACCATTCAGCAAGGCATAGTAGTTCTGTGTTTACAGTTTTAAATAACATTTTTATATCATTGTGAGCATAAAATAGATTAGTATCATCTGCAAACAAGATTGTGTCTAATACATTACAAGATTTGCTTAGATCATTGATATATGCTAAAAATAAGAGCGGTCCTAGTATAGAATCTTGTGATACTCCACAAGATATATTTATGTTGTTAGTTTTTCCGTAATTATGAGAAATATATTACTGTCTATTTGACAGATAGCTTTTAAACCATTTAAGGTTCGAATGTTTAATACCGTAGTTTTTTAATTTGGTTAATAAAATATGATGATTTACCGTGTCAAAAGCCTTGCTGAGATCAATAAATACGCCTAAAGTATATTTATTTTCATCAAAAGATTAAAGAATATCATGAACAAGATGAACAATTGCCTGATCAGTAGAGTGATCCTTTTTGAATCCAAATTATTTATTATAAAGAATGTTATTAAAATCTAAGAAATAGTATAGTCTTTTATAAATAATATGTTTTAATATTTTTGAAAAGCATGGTAGTATTGAAATAGGTCTATAATTTGCAATACATGTTGCATCTTCAGATTTTAGAACCGGCATCACCCTTGCAACCATCAGTTTATCAGAAAAGATTCCTTGTTTTAATAAAAGACTGAAAATGTGCAGAAGCGGAGTTTTTAAATAAAATATTGATTTAATTATTATATTGCTACTTATATCATCAACTCCATAACCTTTATTTGGTTTTAATAAATTTACAGCATCAAGTAGTTCTTTTTCAGATAACTTATTATTTTCCATATGACTATTATTAGAGGTTAAGTATGATTCAAAGCTAGTTTTACTATTTTTTTATATTAGAGGTCAGATTTGGGCCCGTATTAACAAACGCATGGTTGAAAGAATTACCGATTAAAAAGTCATTAGTAATTTCACAATTATTTATTGTATTACCATTTGACTGAAAATTTAAATGTTTACAGATATCGACGATTTGTTTATAAATTTAACAATCATTATTCGATACCTAGCGGATTATGAAATGTACTTCAAAGCAAACACATAAAGTCATTTGTCATTATTTTAAATACAATTGTCATTATTATTGAAGATCGCTTCAACAACTTATGGGAAGATGATTAGTGATTGAATTTATATTATAGATATAGAATAAAAATTTGATTAGTTTGTTCATTATTTGATGAGGTATCAACTGTTCTATAATATAATTTGCTGAGATCTACTATTATATAAATGTATAGTTTAACCAAAAAAAAAATCAATGGTTTTAACAGATACTTTTAATGTTACTTTAAGGGAGGAGGGGGGTTCATAAATTGACATCATATATAAAGGAGGGAGGGGTCGGCCAAATATTGGGTCGGGAGAGTCGGCCAAAAATTGATAGAGTTTGATAAAGGGGGGAGAGGGGCCAAAAAAATAAGAAAATCACTGACATCATTTATGGATAGCCCTTTGCCAGAACAGAACATATTGTCCGTTGGGCGTGAAATTTTGCACAATTAACCGTACAAAGGTGCAAGTTTTGCAAACTACCACAAAATGCTGTGACGTTTAAAAAATATTTTCTTAAATATATGGATGTATATAATATGGATGTTTTATATATGATTGTTTTAATAAATTTTTGATGTATACATATATAGATGTTTTAATAAATTTTTGAAATATCATATTCCTTGCCAGAACAGAAGACATTGTACTAAGACATTGTACTATTTTGCACAGAAGTTACTTATGTGCAGCGACAAGTTTTCCGTTCTACCCCGAAAAAAATTTGTTTTTTCGAGCCCCCCTAGTAGACATCCAAAATTGGGTTTGCAATTTAGTTAAAAATACAACTGCATACTTTTAACTTTTGCGGCATAATTGTGACGCAGTTAAATCGTCAAAATATTTTTTTAGTTGATTAAAAAAATAAAAAAAATAAAAAAAAAAATTAGGTACGTACAGAGAGCTACTTTATCCACTGGGTTAAGCTTAATATTAACTGAACAATAATTTTTTAAACATTTTAACAATGACTCCCTTTATAATCTGGTAAAATACTTCAGCGTTGCTGTTGGATTATAAACTGATTTAGTATTGCTACTGGATTTTTATATTATAAACACTATATAACTTTATAAATGCCTAAAAACTGTAAACTTTGTAGTTACATTGTCATAAAAATATTTGTAAAACAGCAGTTACAATGTTAGCTTATTTTATGTTTACTTCAAAACTATTTTACTCATTTAAAATTTAAGGTATTGAAATAAATCCTCATTTGATCATATTATATGAAATGTTTTTCTCTGACTTTGGTGTTATTTACAATTTTCTTTTCAATTAATCTCATGAAAATAAGAAGCAAAATATCAAATAGTAGCTCAACAGACAGCTGCATAATACAGAACAAAATCACTACCTACAAGTCCTTAAAAACCTGACAAGTAAAAATAAAATCGTCTAATCAAGAAAAAAAAATTTAAGTTGTCCAAATAACATTGTAAAACTAAAAAGCAGTTAGGTTATAAAAACATAAAAAACATGTTTAATGAATAAAAAACTTTTTAAATTAAATTGAATCTAGTAATAAAGATAAATAACTCTATAATAAAGAAAATCTAAATAAAGATATCATTACAATCACAGCAAACATTAAAAAAAAAAATTAATCTATACAAATTAACATACTCATAAGAAAGAAGATATTCTCATAACAAAAACATGTATAATACACATATGAATAGCTTTAAGCTTTTAATCTAAAAATTATCTATAAAACCACAGTCATATATCTTAGGCCAAGATCAATTGTTTTGACCAAGAGCTGGCTAAGCCATAAATTGGAACACTTTATTTAAAAAGTTTAAACAAATAATAAGCAATATAAACTAATTTATTTTCAAACTTATTATAACAATTAATTTTTAATGGTGTATATTTATTACAACTTATTTCAATATCACTGGATAAAATTATCTAATCTTAACATTTATGAATAAACAAAATGCTTATGATTGTTTATGAAAAAAAAATTCTTTTTTATGAGAAAAATGTTCATTGATAATGATTATAAAGATACTTAAGCCTAAAAAGAGGAGTCTGGGGAGCATTTGAATTTGTTGCTCACAAAAAGTTTACCTTTTTTATACCAGAAGTTTAATTTTTATCTATTTATTAGAAGAACTGCAAATAAAGAAATAAAAATACTATAAAAACAAATAAAACAAAGATCAAACAAAATATTATCAAAAAGATGTAACAAGTTTATATATTAATTTATATATTATAAATGCAATATTACACAAGAACATTGATGCGTAGAAAACCATGTGGTAAATTTGAACCAGTATCAATTGAAGACATGGCATCAAACAACAGTGATGTTTTAACCCATGCAGAAGGTGTATATGGCCAAACATTCATTATTAAAAACATATCTTCTTTTTCATGGTAAGCTGCTATTGGACTAAATTGACAAAAGTCTGCATCATAGCCAAGTTTGCTCATGTTAAAATTTGCAATTAACCCTGTAACAGGTCTTTTTATATAATCTCTGACTTCTTCACGAAATTTTTCTTCAGTTTCTATCAACGAAGTCTCCCATTTCTTCTCTTTTAAGAGAGATTTTAACTTAGACTCATCATAATTACTTTCATTTGTATGAAGAGCATAAAAAGAATGAGTACCAAATCCAAGTAGCATTGCAGCATATGAAAGATCATCAAGAGTTACTCCATTCTTTCCGACATTTATTTTTTGAAAGAAGTTGTTGACTCCATTTTTTTCAGCAAAAATGATGTCATTTTCGTTTAACATTTCTTCAGTAAATTTTACATGTTGCATTGCAGATAAGGCATTGATTACAAAAGCAAGGGAGGCTGGTCCGGAGTAATTTCTGTTATGCTCCTTCATTTCTTTTTTAATAAAATTTTCATTCAAGATTGTAGTTTCTTTTAACATTTCCTGACCTTTTTGCGTTTGAAGTCCTATCAAGCCATTAGGTACATCATTTGGTAAATATAACATCTTTTTCTAATAAACTTTTAAGCATAATAACAAGAAAAAAATCATTAAGTATCAAGATCTAAATCACAGCCCAACAATAGAAAAAGTTAAAAAATAAATAAATAAAAATTTTAAAGAAGCTATCATTAAATTAAATTAAATTTTTTTAATTTTTATTATATTATCTTTTTTATATTATTAAATATTTTTTATTATATTTTGTTTTTCATATAAAATAAACAAACATTAACATTGACAAAGAACCTTTGACGGTCCTCTATCAATGTTATTATTAACTAGGTTAAATAAATGCACTTGTCTTTAAGTTATAAGAACATCTCGTGAAGACCAATAATTTGTTGATGAGTTCAAAATAAACAAAAATTTAACATAAAAGTCAGTTAATACTTAATTCTACCTTTCAAAAGTATGATTTAGCATTAACATTGTACAAAATGACCTTTTAGTCAAAGTATTAACGTATTAGCTACCTTTTTTAAGTTAAATTTTTGCTTATTTTGAACTCATCAACAAATTATTGGTTTTTATGAGATATTCTTACAACTTATAAAAACATGTACAATTATTTAACCAAGTATACATTTAAAATGTTACAAACTATACAATTTCGACACACTTTCAAAGTAATTCGGACGTCCTAGACAAATAAAAAGCAATCTCGTTTTCCATTTGAAAAAAAGATAAAAGAATAAGTTTAAACTTAATTTTAAAATTTTAATTTCTACAATCTTTTCTCAATAAATTGAAATTCAATAAATGCGCTATCAAATTATGTCCAGAATTTAATTTTAGAGTGTTCTTTTTATTTACGTCACTTGGTGGCACCACTTTTTTTTTTAATGACCAATTTTTTTTAATTAAGTTGAGTCACCAAATTTAAATTTTTTTCATCGTAAACCAAAAAAAATGGTAGATAAAAAGGTTAATAGAGGATTTCTGAGGAATTTTTTTATTAGTATTATTTCCTTTATATATATACAGGGGCGGATCCAGCATTTTTTGGTGTTTGAGATAGCTAACTTCCAGACATGGAGCAAACTCCAAACATTTATATGTTTATACTTATATCAAATAAGGATGGTTTGCAAAAAATTGCGATGATTGGAGCCTGGGAACAAAAAAGCCCCAAAATTTGAGACGCACCTGCCCCAAACGTGAGAGCAACAAGTTGATAAAATATTTTTTGTACTATTCTCAACAAGACTTACATTTATCCATAAATTTTAAATTTCATTGTAAAATATTTCAGTGTTCAAAAATTATGACCATGTAAAATTTGAATCCCCCTCAATTCGAGGGGGTTACAATTTTTATATGGTCATAATTTTTGAGCGCTAAAATATTTTACAATGGAATTTAAAATTTATTGATAAATATAAGTCTTGTTGAGAATAGTACAAAAAATATTTTATCAACTTGTTGCTCTCACGTTTGGGGCAGGTGCGTCTCAAATTTTGGGGCTTTTTTGTTCCCAGGCTCCAATCATCGCAATTTTTTGCAAACCATCCTTATTTGATATAAGTATAAACATATAAATGTTTGGAGTTTGCTCCATGTCTGGAAGTTAGCTATCTCAAACACCAAAAAATGCTGGATCCGCCCCTGATATATATATATATATATATATATATATATATATATATATATATATATATATATATATATATATATATATATATATATATATATATATATATATATATATATATATATATATATATATATATATATATATATATATATATATATATATATATATATATATATATATATATATATGTATATATATATATATATATATATATATATATATATATATATATATATATATATATATATATATATATATATATATATATATATATATATATATATATATTCATAATTAATATTACATTTTATATCTAATTTTTTAAATTTTGAAAAAATGTTTCCTTGGACGATCTCCCCCTCTCCCCTTCTCCCATTTACAGCGATCATTCAAATAACTCAATATTTATAAGAAAATACAAAATAATCCGACACCATATATATTTTTTAGATTATATATAAATATACTTTTAATATAAAAATAATCATGCATATCTCAAAAACATAAAAAAAAAATGTCTTTCCTTCCTCTTCAATGTCTTTTCTGTAGCATTAATATTGTTAGTGCATGTTATGCCATGATACAATTTACAAGATGCATCTTGTAAAGAGTGTCATGGCGTACATCATGATGTACAATTTGATCCAGCTTTTTGGCAGGTGCATTTATTTCCCGTGCACTTTTGCAGCTGCATCTAATGTTCAATATATTTTGAGGACCGGCTTTTATATTTATCATAATTGGTGCATGCATTTGATTTTGTATATCCATCCCCAAATCAATGAATTTAAATCAGCATTACTCAAATTTTTTGGTGATAAACTCTGATTCCATGATAATATGCAGTTTTTGGTGATGGTGGTAATAGAGCAGGATCAATACTTGCACAATTTCATCATATTTATGTTTCCTGATCTACTGTAGATTGAAACAAGATGAATAACGCAGCTCAAAATAATGAATAGCTTTCTTAACAATATCATCAGTAAAAACGTTTACCTGATAGAATAAATCTGCAGTAGATTTTAATTCATTTGAACTTTTCAACTTCTTAAAAATTATGGTTTTAACAAAGTTATGGATTGCTGGTGTTGTGTCACACCCAGTGAATGCGTGTACAAATAATATACAACTTAAAGTATTATTAATTGTATTTACAATATTATAAATTTTATTACATACTCTTTGATCTCAAGCCTTATTTTTTCGCAACGTTTTTAAAAAGATGCTTTGAGGTTGTGCTCCAATATGTACATGATGTATCAATAGACATAAAATATCAGTGTCATCCGAATAAATTGTGACTGACTCAACGTTGTCAATCTCAAGCACTAGCTTAACAATACTTGTATCTGCATCACTGAGACAAAAAATAACTTTAAAACCATTGTTTAGTAACTTTAACACTAAAAGCCTGACAAAATCATTTTTGTTTTTGTAGTTACTTAGGAAAATACTTCATTCTGCCGGGCATGGATTGAGATTATTGATTTCAACTGTTTGTGATATCTAACCAGATCGCTTTTGGTAGATACTATCTTAAGTGGACGACTGATAATCATCAAACATGATAGTGCCAAGTTGTAAGTGCTGAGAAAAACTAATGTGTTTTTAAAAAATTTTACTAAATAAATCTTTTTTTTTCCAGTTACAACATCACAATAATGCGCTCTCATCAGCAATCTTGATTAATACAGGTTCTTTTACTGGTGATACATCATTGAGTATGGATGTTTTTAATGTTGACTTTTGTGCTGATCTCATGACACCTCCTTTAAATAAGGATGTTGGATGTGGTGATAACTCATATTGAAAGTAACTCTCCACTTTATTCTCTGGCTTTCTTTCAACAATGCCAACCAATCTTTAAAAAATTGTCAATAGGTCGATTGTAACAATTTCGTCTTGAATAGACACGCAGGAGTATAAGTTCTGGAATGTTGCTTTTGATTTTTTTGTTTGAAAGAGTTGTGAAGATTTTACCATTCAGCTTTTTGTGTATTGATGCTCCAATCTCTTCTGATCGATTACAAGTAATGATTTTCTAATTAAAACAAAACCTGAGTCAAAACTAACAAGTTGATCTCCGACCATGAATGGGTTATGAGCAAAAAACCATGATTGTAGTTTTTTAAAGTCGTTACTGAAAATATGTTAAGGGTGTGGACGAAAACATTGCATCGATGCGCCGAAGTTAGTGATGCGATAAGTACTCTAACATTTACGCATTAATCTGTTGACAAACATAAAGAAATATATCCTGGAAGAATGAAACGTGGCAGTGACTACTTGTAGTCATTACCACGTTTGAATGAAACGTGGTAGTCACTACCAAGTTTCATTCTTCCAGGATACATTTCTTTATGTTTGGAAATAATTGCCATTTTCTTAAAGATCTATTTTCAAAGCTTTGTCACCGGTTTTATATTCAAAAAACTACTACTATATTCTCATATACATGTATATATATATATGTATATATATATATATATATATATATATATATATATATATATATATATATATATATATATATATATATATATATATATATATATATATATATATATATATATATATATATATATATATATATATATATATACATATATATATATATATAATTTTTCAACTCCTTCATAAAATAAGAATTCCCGTATTTATACAAGATTAATCACAAATGCTTCTTCTTCGCGGTAGGAGTTCTCTTACTATAACTGCGACATAACTAAATCAAGCCTAGATTAATAGTGCTGACGAATTATTAAAGGCTCTCTACCCAATTAAGTCCACATTCCATTACTAAAATGACACCTTTAGTTTTTAATAATAACACAGTTATCAAGACTACAGTAAACGCATATAATAAAACTAACAAAATATATAACAGAGCTGTTATACATTATGTTTATTTTTCAAACAGATATAAATAAATTTTTCATTGTTTTATCGTGATGCGTTTTTACTTTTTCAGGAACGAGTGCAAATGGTATGATTACTTCTTCTTTTGATGAAAATGTTGTTTGTTCTGCGATAGACCCTGACTATGAACCTAAAAGCTAAATAACAACATTAGCTTTTCCAGTGGTATCAAAAACATACAAGCACTTAAACCCATGAAACGTTAGAGAATGTCAAAAAAACGTAAAAAATTTTAAATGACTAATCGCAAAGAATACGTGAAGTTAGAAAAGTTACGGAAAAAACAGTTACTTACGTTACCTTCGAAAAGTAACTATTTTAAAAGAGACAGAAAAAATAAACGTGTTTGTAAAAATAATTTTTTTATCTTAAACATGAGCCATTATATAAACACAGACAAAAAACTATAAACAAACTATAAACGCAGACAAAAAAAATCTTTCTGTATATATTTTACAAGCTCAATAAAACATGCTGGGACCGAATTATCCCAAACACTGTTTCCTTAATAACTTTTAAACCATATTTAGTCATTGAATAAAGTTTTACAAAAAGTTTTGTATTACTATAAAGAACAATTTGAACTAAAATCGATAAAATCTATTGAATAGTTTATATTTTATAGATAAAAGACAGTTTATATCAAAAATTGACTATAGTTACGTTAGTTTTAAGACCAAATTTTCAAAAAAAAAAAACTAAGTAAAAAACTTCCATTTTAGTTCAGGTTGTAGATCAAATCTAAGCGAATAACTTGGGAAATTTTTTGGTCAAATCGTAAAGTCTAAGAAATTTTATTCTAGAAATGGTGACTGAAAATAGGCAAAAATCAAAAACTGGGAAAAATGAAAATAAGAAATAAAAACAAGCATCCAACATCAAACAACAACAAAAAAAATGCTCCAGTAATATAAAACTCATAGTCATTTGTCTGTTCATTATTAAAACCTTTTCTTTTAGCTCTTAAAACATTCCTTACCTTTTTACATGAATGACTTTTTGTTAGCCATTTTTATTCTAGTAGTCTTTTTATTCTACTAGTCATTTTTATTCTACTAGTCTTTTTTTTGACCATTTATGCAAAATGAAGCTCCAGGAATGTTTAAAAATTTGAATACATTATAAGGGCCATTAAAACTATCATTAAAATGAATAACTGCTCAATAAACACCAATTTAATTATTTTTTTGACTGCAATATTGACTTTTAGGGTATCGGGACCAAACCATTGCATTAACTGGCTCATTGACATTTTGGGTCATTCTATGCAAACATCTAATCAATAAACTATCAGTACTTAGCTCCAATAAAATTGGTTTTGAAACATCTGTAATAGCATAGGACAGTGACAATTTAGGTTTATAATTTAACCTTTTCTCTTCATTTAGTTTGTACCATTTGCACCAATTATCATTGGTTCTTGGACAATATAGATGTCTTTTTACTTTAGTGTCTGACTCACTACAATGAAGCAAAACTATAATAATGGCTTTATTCATGCTAAAAACTGATGAGTTTTGTCTGATGGGCATACCAAATTAATTTTGCAGTAAGTTTATAGCAGATTTTGTTAACTCTTTTCCAACAAGTTTTTTTTCATCTACTAAAACTTGTTCTTTCATACTCTGTCGTAGAGAAAGTTGTCTATTCCCAAGTCTTTTTTGTATATCACCTACACATTCAAGTTTATTTATAACAAAATCTTCAGCATATAGTTTACTCTCTTTAACTTTAAGAAATGAGCTGCTGTTACCATCTTCAACAATTTTTATAACCCAAACCATTTTGTTAAATTGATCGATGAATTTGCTTTAGCTATTTGTGTCTCCATTAAGCCTGCTGAGCCCCTGTGGTTTATTGAACAGTTTTGGCCTCTGTTTCATATTTAGCATTCATCCGTGCCTTTTTTTTACGCCACGACAGGCAAGCTTGATACTTTTTTGAAACACTTCGTAGTCAATAACCTTATTGTTAGTATGAGATATTGCTGTAACAGCACCATTAAGAGATTCATGACCTCTTTTTTTTTCATGTCATATCTAGCAATACAGCACATTCAACAACTTTATCTACATTGGTTTTCCATTTCCTAGCTGCATTGATTATACTTTCATTAGCAGCAGTCATGTATGAATCTAACATTTTGTTGTTAATTTCCTTACAAGCTATGAGATTTAAAGGATGTTAAACTTAGTATACGCGTAAAGTTCTGAATTGATGCATGACCTTTGCTTATTTCTCGAAATGCCATAACACATGTAGTATTAATGTCAGAACATTTTTGACCACTTTTATTTGGTAAAATAATTTTTTTAGAGGTAAAAATTTTTTTTTTACTTCATTGATACAAAGTACAGGAAATTCTCAGTTTATTTGCCCAACTTTTTTTTTCCGTTATTAATTTTGAGTACACAATCAGATTTGATTACATTCAAACTGGGCAAACTGTAAACAAACATATTGTTTCTGCCATAGTATTAAAGTCGATTGATTATTTAAATGTTATCACGTGATTGTAATGTTATCACCCCATTCGAAATGGTAGAAGTCGTGAAATGTTCTGAAAACATAAGCATTAAAAAAACATTTGAAAAATCGTTTAAATTATTATTTTTTCATTCGAGTTTAATTAACAATGTAAACATTTTTTACGCTGCTTTTATTTCTAAGTACTTAACTCAACTTTGGTAAATAATAAATTATTTTTAATTAGCTTTTATTGTTAATTAATTCTTTTTGTAAAATGTTTTAAGCATTGTTGAATGGATAATTTGAGATATCATTTGTATATTTATTTGAGATATTATTGTATATTTATAATGTATGCACGTTTATAAGCATATTGAAATTTACCAATATTAAAAAATAAACGACATAAACTTCGTATAAAAGTTGTCTATACTTATAAACAGTTTGACGGTTAACTTACGCAAAAAAGTTGTAAAGAATTCAAATATAAAAGTCGAAAAAAGTAAAGAAGTGATTAAGATTAATCTTTACATTATTTTACATTAAGTTGTTTTTTAAACAATTTTAAACACAACAGGTTTTTAGTATTTTTATTATCAATTCCTAACAGTTTCTTGGTTCTTTTATATCCACTTCTTCGTAGGATCTCTTAACTCTTTTTATAAACACTTCTTCACGTGATACAATCTTTCTTAATGCTATAATAATTATTTCTTCACAATCTCTCTATCTCTCGCACAGCTAACCTTACCACTTTCTCGCATAATCTAACTAAACAACAGCCTATTGCAAATCAATTTTTAATTCCAAAAATAATGAAACTATGCATGACGTAAATATTAGTACATATTTTTTCACTAAAATAAAAATTGTATCTTTTTTTTGACACGTCTTCATAATGATTACCTTATAACACTCTTAATTATTAAAAATTCTTTGAGGATTTTCTTGTCTTCTTTGGAATGTTACACCTGCTTAAACACGACTGCCAATGCGATTGTTTTCGTTTGACATCAGAGCGACTTAATCAATTAGCAATTAAGATATATTCAAATCTGCTTCCTTCGCGTTATTTTTTTTTCTTATTTTGAACCTCTTGCTAAACATGGAGCTTCATTTAAAATAATTTCTGATGTAGAAATTGGATTCATTATTGTTTTTGGTGGAGCAACTACGAATCGATTTCCATGAAATACTCTTTTTAAAGGTTTATAACCTGACTTTCTTTGACCTATAACAAAATTTTAACTGTGTATCAGTTTACTGAATTCATACAAATTAAATGAAGCACAAGGTTAATATTGCTTTATTCTGGCAAAAAATAGCCAAAAAATGAGTTTAAAAGTTGGCAAACTATTCTTTAAAATGGTAACATTTTACAATGTAAAATGATAACATTTTAAAACATTCATTTGGGTGAAAAAGATCAGAGAAAATTTTTTTAATTTTGAAAATGCCGTTGCTAGGGGTGTAACTTCGAAAAATATTCTCAGCACTTTATTTAGAATTAAAAATATACCAATTTATAGTCTAAATTAAGTTAAAATCATTTAAAATAGTATAAATTTTGCATTAAATTATGTAAAAAAAAAAAAAAATTAAACATTTCATTTTTTAATGGTATAGGACCACCTTAATAAAACAAAGTATGATTAATTTGATGGTACTAAAATTACATCAACAGTTTTAACAGACTATTGTTGTTCATGATCAGCTTGAAAGCATATAAATCAATCTCTGAATACAAAAATGATGTACAAAATGTGGTAATCTTCATGTTTTTTAACACCAAATTCAATACTTCTTCTTTTAAACCAAAAAATAATCTTTGTCTTTTTTGTGTATCTATAACTAGAAAATTGCATATAAAAACTGAGGGAAAAAAAAGGAAATTTGAAACACATTCTTAATGTAAAGCTGTCTCGGTTAGAAAAAGACAAAAAATATTGATAAGACAACAAATGCTAACATAGTTACCTATAACTTGCAAGCTGTAATGTTGTTACTGAATGGCAGCGTTTTTTTATGAGAGAAAATTAAACGTTAATAACTTCTCAATATACAATACAAAAACATGACATGTGCTATTGAAATGTCTGCCCGCCCATAAAAATTTTTAAAGAAGCTAGGGGAAGCAAAACGTCATATACCATTATGATAATTATGTGGTGCAGCCTTTTGTTTTCTTGCATGCACTACAAACATTAGATATTCAAACCATTACGTAAAGTTATTTATTTGTTACTCAGCAAACTCTCCATGCTTTGTCAATGCATGGCCTATCTTCGGTGCCATGACCGGCGCAACATCAGAAAACAAGCATGGACCATGCTAAGTGTTGCTCGTCGTTTAATGCATAGTCCATGCATGGCAGTCGTTTTTTGGCCAGCGTTTAACCGTTGCTTTGCCATTGCTCATTTTTACTGTTACTTTAGTTTATTATGTTTGTTTTTTACATTTGTGATTTTTAATATTGGCCCATACTTAAACAAATCCGAGAATTTAACTTATAGGGAAGGTTTAAAATAACTTAAAAGAAAGACTTAATATAGCCGGAAGATAAAGTTGAAATAAGTTTACTTACCTAAAAAGGGAATACAAATAATAAAAATAAAATTTAGACTATTTTAAACTAAAACTCCGTCAGTTTAGTAATACGATATAAATTAATAAACAATTTTTATTTGAATAAAAATTCATTAGTGTACATATATCACATATAAAACATATTGTTCATATACAACACAACAATTTTAAGATCAACAAAAGGTTAAAGCTCGACCAATATTTTTATTCGATGATGCTAACATTTTATATTCTAGCAAATGCATAAAATGCATTTGCTAAATTTAAAATCAGACATTCGAATAGCTCATTACTTTATTTTTTAATAATGAAAGACTATGAAAGTATTTACACTTACATTTAAAAAAATAGCTCCACTCACAATTAAATACGATTAAATTTACATTGTTGCTACTTGTTAACACAAGGATGCAGCTTTTTATGTCAATAAAAATGTATATATATATATATATATATATATATATATATATATATATATATATATATATATATATATATATATATATATATATATATATATATATATATATATATATATATATATATTCTTATTAATCTATGACTTTTTATTGCAAAAAACAAAAAAAAATTTGAATTTTTTACTAATTTTTTTATCCTCCAGTATTTGTAATGAGCTTCAAATTGCTACCGCATTTGTTTCCGTTTAATGATAATGTCACTTTTTCAAAATGGGTAAGTTTTACTATTTACAGATTCAGAGTCCCAAAAAGCAATCCAATTTTAAATCACTATTTGTTCTTGGTCTCTGGTTTTTTCAAGCTTTAAAAATGTCAGAGTCCCTTAGTCCCTTGTTGTTATTATACCTAAAGACTCCGTGTTCAAAATTTGATGTTCCTATACTCTTAATGTTCTTATTATTTTATTAAAGTAGTCCATAAGTATAATTATATATATATATATATATATATATATATATATATATATATATATATATATATATATATATATATATATATATATATATATATATATATATATATATATATATATATATATGTATGTATGTATATATATATATATATATATATATATATATATATATATATATATATATATATATATATATGTTCATACATACATACAACACAGTATTAAATTAAATATGTGCTTTTATTTTTAAAATATTTATTGAAATAATTACAAACTTCAGGTTGTGATCAAAAATGCTAACAAAAACTAATTTATAAGCTGTTTTGTATAGTAAACGACCTGGGCTGATATTTACCTGAGGTTGGGGCTGCATTTGGTAAAACAGGTTGCAATATTAGGTACAAGCGGGACTGCATCAATATTAATGCATCAATATTAATGCATCAATATTAATGCATCAATATTAATTAATATTTTCTTATATTGAGTAGAAATGTTATTAAACCAAACAAAAAATATTAGATAAATTTTGATTAAAATTGTTAACAAAATCTGAAAAAAAAGCAACTACTTAATGAAACTTTTATAAATCTTTTATAAAATAGTATACTATATATTATAAATAGTAGACAATTAAATAAATTTTTAAAAGATTTTTAACAACTTTAGTGCAGGTTCTTTGCGAGATCTTGGAGTGACAGTCGTACATAAATTTAAAAAAAAAATGTTGCTCAATATATGGAACATCATTGTACACAATGATGTTCTTCCATATCCAATAAATAACAGTCTGATATAATCATAAAAATTCTACTTAAAGATTTTCTGCATGCATGATCCTTAACTATTTGAAAAAATACAATACAAAAAAATGTCCATTGGCACAAATTATCAGTTGAAATATTTAATCCACCACGATCCAAAAATTTAGAAAACTAGCAGTCTTCAAACAATTTGTAATCACATAACGCACATTGTTGACCAGACTTCACATTGAAATTGTCAATATCTACATTTAACTTCAAAAATAAAGATGCATGTTTGATATGTAATTTTTCAATAACTTGTTGAATACTAAGAAAATATGTACCACCAGAACCTTGACAAAGTATACTATATTCTTTTTCCAGGTGATCTGAAGTAAATTGACCAAGAAGTTTTGCGTAGTGTTAAGAAAATATCTACATAAATCTACATGTCCATAACAAGTTTGATATATACAGGTTGCAGTATCTTTAGAAAGCTGTTTAATACGTTTACCTTTGGGACCAAATTGTAGTATTAAATTTAAACGGTTGTCATCAGGATTATTGACAACAGCCTGCAAAGGATCATTATGCCTTGTATCAGCACCTATCGCTTTGACATTTAAAAATTTCCACCAAGTAATAACTTTATTGATAAATATAGCAGTGTTGTTAACATCAATATTAATCATGTCAGGATGTTGCAAAAGAACAGCGTAAGTTTTTTCAGAAAAAACTCTTAAAACCGTCAATACAAACTGTTGTTTAACAGGTTTAGGAAAAATAGAAGTTTCATTCAGGTCAAATAACTTTAGAAAGCTTCTGGATTCTGCATTGTAAAGCTGTTTTAAATGAGTCCATTTTGCAATCCTGGTTACTCCTTTATCGTCAAATATTAATTCCTGAATTTTTTCAGTTAACCAAAGATTACGATTTTTTTTTATAAGGTGAACAAAATCATAAAGTAAATACTTTCCTTCTACTGTTAACCAAGGTTTTCCTGGAACAAATGTGTACATTTAAAAAAAAGCCTGATTGACACAATTCCCATCACATATAATAGCTTTTACATTTGCACTGACTGAGTCAATTATTTGACTAGTTAAATTTATCTGTTCAAACAAAAAATCAGATCGTAATTTTGATATTGGTATCATTTTAATAAACACCTTTGGACCCCCATTTAAACAAACAGCCATAATCCCTAACAATTTTTTGGACAATTCCACTGGGTTATCCTCCGATCTACCAAAAATAGTTTCATCATGGTAAAGCTAACTTTTTTTAACATATATTTTATCATGTATTATGATACATAATTTCTGCTTATCAGGAAGAAAGTTAAAAATTGAATAAATAAATTTGTTTTCATTAATATTAAAAATTTTTTGAAGTAATTCGAATCAGTGTTGAAGTAGATGGAAGTTGATAATGATTTCTCAAAGGAATATATAATGCCCTTGATGTTAAAAAATATACAAAAAAGCCTATAAGTATTTCAGGTGTATAAAGTTTCTCCAACTAATTTTGATCCCATAACTGAAACATATTGCATAATTACTTCTTTTTTATTGTTAATTTTAAAAGAGCTTAAAAAATAAATCTCACCAAACTTAGATCAGATGTCAATAGTTATGATTCGATTTACTGTTAAGCTAGAAATGTGACACTTAATCCCATAATGAAATGTTTCAAAGGTAAGATTTTCATAAATTTTAAGTACAAAAAAAAGGTATTCCATTAAAAAATTGCAAAGATTGTATAACAACATAGCCATCAACCTTAAACGATATAAGTTATATTATAACTGAATATTGGCGATCACTGCTACTAAACTTGTTTTAATGTCACAAAAAGTAGCTTTACCGCTTTTAAGAAATGTATCTAGCTCATCATCTAATGTACTTCTAATGCCACTTAAAAATCTTTTGGTAGTTCTTTCAGTTGAATTAGCAGTTGGAATTTGAGATAAAGGTATTCCCAGCCAAACAGAAGGAGGATTTTTGGGTCGACGTTTTCCTCCACGCACTATAACTGTACTAAAATTTGGAAGCCAGTGTAACTCACAGATAACAGTATACTTGGTAACAACCAAATTAGAGTTTGGAATAATTTTTATCCATTTTTCAAGCTCAATGTTATCACTTGGAAACCGATACACTGATATTTTATTAACTTCACTGGATATTTTGTTTTTTTCACTTTGATAGTTAGTGTGACAAGCATACGCACAACATTTATAATAAATGTTGTAAAGAAAGTAAAGAAAAACTTTCATCTAAAATAGCACCTAAGAAGTTTACAGATGTTTGTCTAATAATATTAATTTTATTTATTTTCAGATCAGATAATTTTAGAGAAAGATTATCTGTTTTATTTTGTTTATGAAATAGTATATACAAAGTTTTTATAATGTTAAGCGATAGCTTTTTACATATAAACCATTCGTTTAACTCTTCATACTACTTTAAAAAGCGTTTTAATAACCGTATGGGAATAAAACAGATAGGAGTCATCCGCAAATAAAATAAAATTTATTAAGTTGGATGTAAAAGATAAATCATTTATATAATGTGAAAATAATAGCGGTCCTAAAATCGGTTCTTGAGGAACTCCGCATGTTAATACTTTTCTGGACATTTTACCTGTTTCGTATAGTATAAACTGTTTTCTGCTTGATAATTATTCTTTAAACCAAAGTAACTTATTGATTTTTATTCGATAATGTTCAAGTTTTTTAAGGAAAATGACATGGTTGACGGTGTCAAAGGCTCAATAAAAACTTCTAATGTCAAACAATCATCATTAAAGGCATTTGTGACATGTGTTACTAGCTCGGTCAAAGCGTGATCGGTTAAATGTTTTTTTTTAAATCAAGTTGCTTGTTGAACAACATGTTGTTTACCATTAGGTAGCTGTTAAGCCTATTATACATTATACGTTCGAGTAATTTAGAAAAGCATGAAAGAACCGATATTGGTCTGTAATTTGAAGTATTTATGTCATCACCCGATTTAAAAATAGGTGAGACTCGTGCAACTTTTAGTTTTTCTGGAACAGTACCTGATTTAATAGAAAGATGTGATATAAAGAGGATTTTATAATATTAAAAACTGATTTTATAAAATGCACGCTAATTTGATCAAAACCTGCACTAGTGTTGTTTTTAAGACTATCTAGAGCAGATCGCAACTCATAAATATCTAGTTTAGATTCGTTCATTACTTTATCATAGGTTTTTAAATAAGAGTTATGTGTAGAAGAACTTTACTGAACTTTTCAGCTAAGTTAGGCCCAATATTAGTAAAGAAGTTGTTTAAATTTTCGGCAATTATTGTTTTATCACGGTTAGCACGGATCCTTATAATACCTATCTAGGTGTCCCAAGAACGCCACTTATACGGAAAGTTAGCGTACACATCAAGGTACCCTGTGATGCAAATTTTAAAATCATTTAATTTTGTACGCGAAAAATAATTTAGGGTGAAATGCTAGAAGCAAACTTAAGTCAAGCTCGACTTGAACTTTACATTGCAACCAATAGCGACAGAGTATGGGTTTTCCCTTCAAGAAATACTCTGCCGCTATTGGTTACAAAGTAAAGTTCAAGTCGAACTTGACTCAAGTTTGCTTCTTGCATTCCTCCCTTAATTTGAATGTTCAAATTAAGTCAAATTTTGACTTCATAGTGCGCCAATAAAAACACTTGTAAAATTTGAACCACTCAGTATAATTTGATAAAAATTGGTGCAAATGTAGCCACACCAAACTCTGGATAAAATTTCAGCCTGATTGGATGACTGGTGTAGGATTTATTGCAGTTTTAGTTGAGGTTTTGCGAGTTTTTTGCTACTTATACCTCAAAGCGTTACCGATTACTTTGAAATTCGATCACTATTTTTAAAATAATGGTTACATAAGTGTTCCACTATGTAATACCAACAAATTTTGTACAAGACCTAGATCAATATCAGTGATACTCGGGTACCAAAAGGATTCTGCAAATCGTGTAGAATTACTTTGCGCAGGAAACAAGAGGGGAAAGAAGTTGCACTCCCTCCTTTGTTTGATTTTAAGTCAATACAAGTGAGACCTGAAACAAGAGGCACGATGTGTTGTTGCCTAATATGCCGAATTGGTCGTTCAAAGAAAAAACATCCTCTTATAGAGCAAACTACTATTGAGAAAAAACCAAAAATGTGTTGCAGCAAGTGCCTCAGCCCTTTAGGAAAAGGTTCGCCCCACCAATGCTCTCAAATAATGTTAAGGGAAAACATTCAATCTTTAGCAACAAAAGGTGCCTAATCATCCGAACAAATCGCGTCTCGAATTATTTCCAATAAAGAATTATCTCCGGAAGGAACTATTCTATTGGCTAAAGCATCCGGCGGGCCTCCACTTACAGTTACCCCTGGTAAATATATATATACTTAAATAATTTTAACATATATATTGAAATAAAGTCTTGACTATTAAGAAATAACACTAGATAGATTTCAAGAAGTATATTTTTGACAAGTTTCTAATTTTTTTAAAAACGAATAGCTTAAAAGTTTTACACAAACTTATTAAAAGTTTATTGTAACTATAAAATATGTATGTTTTGATTTTAGGTCAAAGTAGTGCGCGGTCACCATCAAGTGCTCCGAAATTGACCACTGTAGCCCTTGTAAATGTGCAATTAAATACGGGCCTGTCAAACAACGGATTAAAGTAACTTCTTAGAACTGTAAGCAAAACATCAAGCAGCAAGATGGTAGAGCGAAATTTCTACATGAATTTTCTAAGACAATGTCAACAATTGAGCAATTTCTTCACCTACAGCGACTTAAAAATCACAGACGAAAAAACAGATTCTTGTACAGTTCATGTTGTTGCTCACTGCAATGATTTATCAAGTCTTGTGAATTATGTTATTCAGTCCCGCAAAATTTCTGGTAGCTATTTTGTTAAGCTCGGAATTGATGGCGGGAAAGATTTTCTTAAGTTTTGCCTAAGCATTGTTGATACTGCGTTAATGGATGAAACCAGCTCACCACGCCAACAACAACCTCTCACTCAAAGGACTGGTAAAGACACTGGAGCCAAGAGACAAATCATTGTTGGGGTTTTTAGAAGATTTGCCAGAAACACACTTCAATATTGAAAAAATCTGGCCACTGATTAGTGCAAATGGAGTTAAACTAATTTTGGCTTATGATATGAAAGTTACAAATATAGTTTGTGGTCTTCAAACTCATTCAAGTACGCAACCTTGCACCTGGTGTGACGTCAAATCTAATTATCTTGCCAAATCTGTAAACTTGCAAACACTGGGCTCAATTAATTCAAGCCTTGAGTTGTTTCAGCAATCTGGCGTGGTTGTTGCTAATGCAAAACTGTTTGGCAATGTCATTCGATAGCAATACCAATCATCTGCGGGCCTGTCAATGTTCTGATTTTGGAAATCATTCCACCGATGGAATGGCATCTCCTCTTAGGAGTTGTCAATCATCTTTTCAAGATCCTTAAAACTGCTTGGATAGAAGCTGTTAAGTGGCCAGCCGCCCTCCACATATAACTGAGCCCGTATCACGGAGGCCAGTTTGAGGGAAATGAATGCAGGAAGCTTTTTAAAAATGTGGATATGCTGCAGCAACTTGCTGAGACAAACATGATTCCCAATATTGTGTTCATAATTAAAGCATTCAAAAGCTTCAATTTAGTTGTCAAGGCTTGTTTTGGATACATCCTTCAGCCGGATTTCGCTGAAAAAATTGAAAATTTCAAAAAGTGTTATCTAATGATAACTGGTGCAAGCGTAACACCCAAAATTCACGCCGTCTTCTATCACATCAAGGATTTCATCAGTCACAAAGGATCATCCTTGGAGCCGTATAGTGAACAAACTGTCAAAACTTCTCATTAAGATTTTTATCAACATTGGTCGAGGTATAAGCAAAATAATAATCATCCAGAGTACAAAGAAAGATTGTTGTGCTGCATAATTGATCTAAACAGTAAGCATCTTTAAAGAACATCATTTGAGTTATTAGAAATTAGGTTGCTGAAATTCATATTTTACGGCGTATAATGAATATTTTACCATCTTAAAAAAGAATATAGTAGAGTTTTTGTATTAAAAGAGTACATTGAGTTATTTATTAATAATCTTTTGGTGGAGAAAATTAAAAAAACATTTCTTAAAATGTAATTAGATATTTGATCGTAATACAATGTAAAAAAATAGTAAGTTTAAATAGTTAATATTTAATATATATATATATATATATATATATATATATATATATATATATATATATATATATATATATATATATATATATATATATATATATATATATATATATATATATATATATATATCATCGCCTACTATATTCACAGCCGTATATTTTACATTTTTGAGGGGGAAGTTAAAAGGCCGGTTTTGAAAGTTTTAAATGGAAAAAACGCTAAAATATTATTTTTTTAAATATTCTTTCTGAATTTACTAATTTATAAAGAATTTTTACTAAAAATGGTCAATAAATGTGCTGCACCAAAATGTACATCGGGGTACTTAAGCAGCAAACACAAACAAATTGCATCTTTTCATTTTTCAACAGACCAAAACTTAAATCAACTTTGGATACGATTTGTTATTCGTTCAGATTGGACTCCAACAAACATTCTGCTTTATGTGAACTTCATTTTGAATATAAATATATACTTAGAGGTGATAAATGCACACTAAATTGACTTTTAAAATCTGTTTATTCTAAGTATTCTTGTGAACTTTCGCAAAAAAACAAATCATCTTTGCCAGTTTTAAAAACTTCTCGATATCCTCCTAAATTGAGAATATTCCAAAAAGATAAGATAAAAATATTTAAGAAAAATGATACAATTACAAATGTACATAATTTGAATGAAGCAGTAGCTCCACCAGGGTTTCAATTTAAACGATTTGAAAAAGGTGTTGTATTTTATAGTATAGTATTTAATGAACCAGCATATTTTTCAATTATATTAAAATCAATAACAGCTGATATAGACCTAAATGTACGTTTGCAATACAAAGGAACACCGCTTCCATTACTTAGTTGGTTTGTTAAAGGACATAATGCAAAACCTAATAAAATTAGTATGCTAGAAAATTTTCCTTCTTATATGAGAAACTACGCATTAAAAAATCATGACACTATTTTAGATGAAATTAAAGATAGAGAGCTTTATCAGCCACAAGGCAGGCCACCATACTCAGCAAAGATGATTCGATATGCATTACTTTTATGATACACATCTTTACAGACATGCAAACTACTATTTAAAAAGCTCCCTTTACTACCAATATCTTTATTAAATAAAGTTTAACAAGGAGGCTCCGATTCTATAAAAGCTTTAAAACTTCTATGTGAAAAAGGAAAATTTTCTCCTGGTTGTATTATGATTATAAATGAAATGTTTTTACAAAAAGCAGCACAATATCAAGGAGGAAAGTATGTTGGTGCTGACGAAGAAGGTAACTTGTTCAAACGAATTGTCACATTTATGATAATAGGACTAAAAGAATCTATTTCTTTTATTGTTCAAGTAATTCCAGAAATATCTGGAAATCGGCTCAGCTATATCGCAAAATATAGCTGACAACCCTAAAAATTTATTAGGTGCTGGGTTAACTGTGTGTGGTATAGTTAAAGGCAATCATTCCACTAACATTAATGCATTCTTATCATTAGTTACAATTTCAAGTCTGAATCAAAGTATTTTTATATTCACCCACAGAATCATGGAACGAATTTCTTTTATGATAGTGCGCATTTAGTCAAAAATTGTAGAAATAGTTTATTAAATGGTTAAATATTTGTTTTTCCAGACTTTAAATACCATAATGCATATATCAATATTGATTGTCCATCAGGATATATTAGTTGGAATGATTTATTTAAGATTTACCATAATGATAATGATCTGAAAGGTAAACTTAGAAAAGCTCCAAAGCTTACATATGAGGCATTACATCCTGGAAATAATAAACAAAGTGTGCCATTTGCATTAGCAATTATATATGAAACTATAATTGCAGCTTCAAAAAGCTACTATCCAAATCAAAAAGATGTTTCAAGTTTTTTAACTATTTTTAACACTTGGTGGACTATTGCTAATTCTAAACAAAGGTTTTCACCAAATATAATGCAATGTATAACCAAATATAAGGCAATGCTATTGTATTAGGAGACAATAAAATGATTTTTTACCAAGCTTTGTCTGATTGGATCAATTAGTAGTCTCTTTCACCTGCATTCACCCTCGCAACTCAAATTGCATCAGCATTTGTAAGTACCTTACGTGCTCAAGCACTGCTTGTTGAGGAGCTCCTAAATGATGGATATGATTACGTGATGACAGCTCGTTTATAAAGTGATCCAATTGAGAGAGGTTTCTCACAATACAGGCAAATGAGTGGGGGAAGATTTCTTGTAAGTTTAAGAGAAGTTTAAAATTCAGAAAGAATTTTGTCATGTCGTTCTTTAATTTAGGAGCATATAAACTTATGGGAAGAAAATCTAATACCAGATATTCATCCTTCCTTGACAATACTTGATGAACAGTTGGAAAAATGAATAAAAGAAATAATGGAAAGTTCCCTTTATTATAATAGTCAAGAAGTGGCAATAACTATCGCAGGCTATGTTGCAAAAAAATTGTTGAAAAGGTCTAAATGTGAAAATTGCAAAGCATGTTTGAAAGGTGGAGATATTGATCTTGAATTCAATTCCAGTCATTATATCATCAACATACCTACTACATAAATATGCATCAAAAAGCAAATTTGTTTGTGAAAATCATGAAAATTGGGGAATCGCGTTTTCAACGAAAATTCTTGTTAATGTATTTTTTAATAACAAACAAAAACTATCAAAGGATTCGGTTTCCAATAATAACTTAAAAACATTTATATAGTTTAATAAAATTTACCTATTGTTTGATTTCTTTGAACTACTTCATGACATTTTTTTTAAAGCGTTAAAATATACATAAATAAAGATATATATTATATATAAATATAATATTCATAGATGTAAATGTACATTGATTTGAATAATTTCTGTGACAATTCTCCAACAAATATTATACAAATGTTTTTAAATCTTTGATATCTTAAAAAGTATATATATTAAAAACAACTGCCACTTTTATATTGAAGAACTTTAAGTTAAAAATTAATAATAAAGTATATATAGAATATATACTTAATAATATATTAATAATATATATATATATATATATATATATATATATATATATATATATATATATATATATATATATATATATATATATATATATATATATATATATATACATATATATATATATATATATATATATATATATATATATATATATATATATATATATATATATATATATATATATGTTATTTTTATGTTATGCTTCTTCCTTATAACACGACTAATTATATTGAAAAATAAAATTAGAAATGAATAAAATAGTTATGAGTACCTCATAAAATTATTTAAAAAAAGGGTTCTTGATAATAAGACTTTAAATAGTTTCTGCGTAGTTTACACTTTTAGCATGGAGGGAGGGGGGGGGGGGTCACAACTTTTTAGCTGTTTTTATAATAATAAATTACTGTTTTAGAAATATGAAACGCTTTTAAAAATTTTAAAAATAAAAGATAAAAAATTTGAAATATTTCAGTTCCATGTACCCCTCTCTCCCCTCCCCCCCCCGGGCTTTTGGTAAAACTCTGTCACTGATTCCTTGGTAGATAAAACCTTTTTTTTTTTTGTTTAATTACCAGTTTTGAACTTATAATGATAAACCTCACCTTTTTTTAGTTATGCAAATCAAAATTCAGTTTTCAAAAAATATGACACACCCTAATATCTTTATATATATATATGCATATTATGTGCCAGAATAAAAAAGGAAAGTAAATATATTCAAAAATTTATTATATATTATATATCAAAGATTTTATCCTAACCCTAGCTAACCCATGTTAATATTTTCTATTTAGCTGGGGCCATGGTTGTCAAAAACTACATTTTCAGAAAGCGACCAGAGTTCCGACCCTAAGTTAAGGGCTGGGACCTCAGTCACTTGTTGTTATAATGTGTTTTATTAAATAACGTCTTTCGGGTGACAGAAATTTAATTGCATTGTTTGCTAAATATGAAAGACGAAGTAACTCTTCTGACAATGCCAAATAAAAGCCTTTACAAAGACAAAATTGCTAAGTGTTTTAATTAGTAATTATAAATTTTAGTTTAAAGTTTCACACTTTTTACATGTATATTTTTTCATTTAAACAAGTTTTAATTATATATTCTCAAAAAGATACCCGGATGAGGCAGGGATTTATCAAGTATTCATCAACAAACTTATGCAGGAAATAAAAATCGGAAATATTAAGCTTATATTATTTGTTTGTTGATAAATTTATGTTTGTTTATGGATAGTTAAAAAAGTTATTTAATTTGTTTTGCCTTGCATGTAAACGCTTGTTCGAAATATATTTTATGTGTTTGTTTATGGATATTCAAAAGAATTTGTAAGCGCTATGAAAATAATATATTTTATGTTATCTATAAATATTCAGTAAATTTGGATCTTTTGAATTTTTCGAATTTATTATCTTTTCAGGGATTAAGTAATTTAGTGGTACGTTTACTAAAATTTGTTAATTTGGTTCTTATATTTAGGAACTGCTTAATGAGTTTATAAAAAAATAAGAATTTTATTTATAAATGAAGTAATAAACATAATAGCAATGTTACATAAATATTGAAAACTAAATTGTTTTTTTTTTATTATTTTTTTTTTTGTAATTGTTTTGATTTTATAATTTGCTCATAATAAACTTTTGATATGTATGCTATCTTTTTGTATTTGCTCTTTTATTTTGAACTATATGCAATATGTAAGTAAATTTATTTATATATTTCTTTATTTAAAAAGCAGTTACTAAAAAACTCTAAATAAACTTTAGATGACTTCTACAAGTAGTGAAGTTATACTATCTTCTAGTTGTAGTGCAAATAAATACATCGAAAAGCAAGAGTTTCTGAGCAGTCCATTACTTGATTTATGATATATTTATTTTGATAAAAGTTTAAATGAAAAAAATAATTCTGATTTTGATTTTTTTTTTCTCAAGGCAGTAGTGATGTATAAATAGGTTAATATACCTGTGTCAGAACATCATCATCAGAACCTGTGTCAGTGATGTATAAATAGGTTAACATACCTGTGTCAGAACATCATCATCAGAACCTGTGTCAGTGATGTATAAATAGGTTAATATACCTGTGTCAGAACATCATCATCAGAACCTGTGTCAGTGATGTATAAATAGGTTAATATACCTGTGTCAGAACATCATCATCAGAACCTGTGTCAGTGATGTATAAATAGGTTAATATACCTATCAGTAATGATGTATAAATAGGTTAATATACCTGTGTCAGAACATCATCATCAGAACCTGTGTCAGTGATGTATAAATAGGTTAATATACCTGTGTCAGAACATCATCATCAGAACCTGTGTCAGTGATGTATAAATAGGTTAATATACCTGTGTCAGAACATCATCATCAGAACCTGTGTCAGTGATGTATAAATAGGTTAATATACCTATCAGTAATGATGTATAAATAGGTTAATATACCTGTGTCAGAACATCATCATCAGAACCTGTGTCAGTGATGTATAAATAGGTTAATATACCTGTGTCAGAACATCATCATCAGAACCTGTGTCAGTGATGTATAAATAGGTTAATATACCTATCAGTAATGATGTATAAATAGGTTAATATACCTGTGTCAGAACATCATCATCAGAACCTGTGTCAGTGATGTATAAATAGGTTAATATACCTGTGTCAGAACATCATCATCAGAACCTGTGTCAGTGATGTATAAATAGGTTAATATACCTATCAGTAATGATGTATAAATAGGTTAATATACCTGTGTCAGAACATCTTGCTGAATGGGCATTAAAGTATAAGTGTACCCAACTTGCACTTAATGGTTTATTAAATTTACTTACAAGTTATGGACATAAGTTATCTGAAGATTCAAAAACTTTGTTGTCATGTAGAGAAACAAATGTGGGGGAGCTTACATGTTCTATGGTATAAATGTGGTATATTATAGATAAGCAAATTTTGATTGTCAAAAAATTTCAAAAATTAAGCTAAAAGTAAATGCTTATTGTGTCCCACTATTTACATCTTCTTCTTACTTATATGTATAATTCATATGAAAAAAACATAACTGTATTTGTTGTTATTTTTTTTTTCATGCTCTTTACATTAATCATCATTATCAAATACATCAAATCATCAAATACATCAAGTACATTGAAAATAACGGTAATTACCCGTTATAAAACACAAAATCTAGTTTTATGTTTTTTAAAAATATAACAGGTATTTTTTTTACTCTATCCTATGCACTAATGTTTTACAAAATTCTGTGTTATATCATTAGTCCAAAGTTCTTTTAGAACGTTTTGGAGATGTTCTTCTCGATAACATTAGGATCGGAAGAACTTGAGTGCCAATTGGATAATAATTCAATATTATTATTAATAAACCACGTCTTAACTATTTTAACTGCGTGTCATGGTACTGAATCTTGCTAAAATATGCTTTTCGTAATTTCATTTGCAGTTTCACTTTATCTTTCAACACACGTAGACACGTAGATGTTGTGTCGGGCTCAGTATTAACAAAATTCTTTAAAAATCTGTCTTCTCGTGATGAACTAACGCGTTTTATACCACAATTTTTGCAATTTGTTGAGTCAAACGTAAAGCATTTTGCACAGCACATCTTGATATTTTCAGGCGTTTTGATATACTTCATTGAGAATAACCCGCTGAAAATAGTGTATTTTTTTTATCTTTTACAATAGTGAATAAGCCGCTGAAAATAGTGTATTTATTTTATCTTTAACAAAGTTAATAATATCGGACCTTGTATTCATAATATCAATCCTATGGCAACATCACAATGTAAAATAAATTAAAATATCTTCAAAAATCAAAATAAAATTAAAAAAATTATTTGTATCCTTGATAGCTGCACCAGAAATCAATAAAAAGTTAAAAAACTTAAACGTAGCCGGCGTGTATATATATATATATATATATATATATATATATATATATATATATATATATATATATATATATATATATATATATATATATATATATATACATATATATATATATATATATATATATATATATATATATATATATATATATATATATATATATATATATATATATATATATATATATATATATATATATATATATCAGGCAACCAATAAAGTTCGTGCGGTTCAACTTGGAAAACGTTGGAAGTTGAGCAAATGGGTACCTTAAGAGTTGAGTGAAACAAACAAGCTACAGCGCTTAACTATCTGTTCTTCATTGCTTTCCTGCCATAATTGGGTGTCATTTTTTGACCAAATGTTGACGTGCGACGAAAAATGGATTATGTACTGCAACAAAAAACGAACATATCATTGTTTAGCCTGTAGCGATCCAGTACCGAATACTCCTAAACCACGTATTCACCAACAAAAGGTTTTACTGTGTGTATGGTGAACTACAACAGGTATCGTTCATTATGAGTTGCTACCAAGTGAACAAACCATTAGTGCTGAGATATACTCAGCCCAATCGGACAGAGTTTTGGTTGCTCTTTACCAAAAACAGGCAGCTTTGGCGAACAGAAAAAGTGTTGTATTCCACCGGACAACGCCAGACCGCACACCGCAAAAATCATGCGGGAAACTCTAGCACGTTTACAATGGGAGATTCTACCTTACCCTGCATATTTACCAGACCTTGCCCCAAGCGACTATCACCTGTTTAAGGCCCTTGATAATTATATGAGGAATCGACTGTTTCAAAATAGAGAAGATTTCGAAAATGAGTTAAATCAATTTTTTAGCTCCGAAACTCAAGACTTTTATAAAAATGGAATATACAAGCTTGTTTCACGATGGGAGAAAGTCATTCTTGCTGAAGGAGACTATTTTTCAGAATAAACTTTACTAAAACCGGTTTTTTGTGTATTTATTTATGGACCTGCAAAACCGAACGAACTTTATTGGCTACCTGATATGTATACAAATATATTTCCTGTTCTTAAATCATTTATTTTGAATCAAATGAGTCTTGAATCTATTATTTAGTATAATTCTTGAGTCTGAAAGTTTAAAATATGGTTGTTAATATAATATAGAATATTAAAAATTTGTATAACGTCACCCCCCCTCCCTCTCCTTTTTAAAATCTCTTCCGGACGGCCCTGTTCACCGTTTAGTAAAATTCGTTTAAAAAGAAAACAAAAGAATTAGAATTAATTAAATCCATTTTTATTTGCTTTATTACTATTATTATTGCTATTATTATTATTATTACTATTATTATTATTATTATTATTTTTATTATTGTTATTATTATTATTATTATTATTTATTTATTTATTTATTTATTTTAGTTTATTTTAGGTGTCACAAGTAGTCTCAACGGTTTTAACTCCTCCTTCTTTAACAATTTATAAAAATTATCCAGAGGTGGCAAACCACGAATCTCTAGTTTTGGAGGCAAGCGCGCTTAACATTGCGCTACGGCTGCTTTATTTTTAGACTTTAATAATAAAAATATATCCTTTTTTGACTTTGGGGTTGTTCTTAAACGATGTCACGCTAAAGTTAATTTTTTATTAAAAGTTTGAGATCATTTGCTCTCTTTGACTGAGACTTTCTTTGAATTTAAAGCCTTGTAATACTTTGAAAGTCTCTGCGCAAAAGAGACAATGATCTCTCTTGCGCAGATTAAAAGATAAATTTAGCGTGACGTCGTTTATGGACGAGTCCTTTAGTGCAAGAATTGCGGTAGTATTTTTGATCTTTTACAAGATACCTTTTGGATAAAAAATCTTTCTAAAAGAATAGGACTATGTAATGGATAAGCATGAGGTATCGCCTGACCCAGCGAACATGTCCTCTTGGGGCCCCTATGGATTTGCCCAAGTGGGCTCTATGTGGGCTTTATATATAGACTCAATATGGGCCCCATGTGGGCTAGCGCTTAAATACAAATTTGTATTCTAGGGCTATCCCATTTAGGTTAGTTAAAAAAGCGTTAAATTCTATCTTATTTTCTAAATTTAAATGCCATCCGATCGCGCGATAGTGAGATATTACCCATCAAATATGTCCTATTGAGGCCCATATGGGTTTGCTTAAGTGACCCTATGTGGGCTTTATGTATGGAACCAAAATGGGCCCTTTAAATACAAAATTTTGTATTCAAGGGCTAGCCCACATGGGGCTTTTTTTAGGCCCATATGTAGTTTAAAAAATTAAAATTTTGTATTCAAGGGCTAGCCCATATGAGGCCCATTTAGGGCCCATATATGCAGTTAAAAAAGCGTTAAATTCCATCTTGTTTTCTAATTTTAAATGCCATTCGATCGTGCGCGCAATGGTATGAGATACTCCGCAATTAGCTGGAAGAGTATAAATCACGATACCGAACTTTACTTTTCTCAAATGTAATTACGTCTCAAAGCTTTTCTCAAATTTTAAAAGTAAATTCAATTAAACTCTTTTTCGAAAAATATTTTTTTTTTTAAAGTCAAATCATTTTAAAGACTCCGTAATAGTGCTATCAATATCGTGTATTAGTGGTAGTAAAAGAGTTTTAAATTGTATTTGAAAAATTATAAATGTCTATTATTGTTTACCTTATTCTTTCTATGTTTTTACTTCTATAAAGCTAGACTCACGTAACATATTTATGACTGCATATTAAATTATAGGTATCTAATTTAAAAATAAATAAATAATTATTCAAAATGTTATAAAAAATTTAAATAAATAAAAATGTGGGACCCATGTGGGTCCCACATGGTCCCATATGGGTCCCCATATGGGTCCCACATGCAGCCCAAATGGACTGCCCACTGGGGCCCGAACTCATCCCATTCATATTGGACCCCAATTCATGTGGGGTCCAATATGACTTTCTGGCTGGGGATGAACTTTTGTTTGCTTTTAAAATGATAAAACCAAACAAAAGCGTAAGCCTTGATGGTATAAGCCCTAAGGTTGTTAAAGATGTTTTTGATATTATTTAGAACCCCTTACTTATTATTTTTAATCTTTCATTTAAAAATGGCGTTTTTCCTGTTCTCTTGAAACTAGCTAGAGCAGTTCCAATATTTAAGGATGGTGATATCTCAAATTTATCTGATTAGAGATCTATTTCAATACTACCATGTTTTTTTCTAAAATTCTAGAGCGAATAATGCATAATATCTCACAACTCACAAAGTTCTAAATAATAATCAGTACGGATTTAGAAAGGACACTCGACAGAACATTCAGTAATTAAATTAGTTAAAGAAATATTAAATGGGTTTGAAAACAACCAATATACTCTTGGAGTGTTTATTAACCTCTCTAAGGCCTTTGATACTATGGACCATGATATTCTTCTTTACAAACTTGAAATTTACGGAGTCAAAAAAAATAATTTTAAATGGTTTTGTTTGTATCTTAAAAATCGCAAACAATGTGTATCTTATGACAAAACTGTTGGATAAAAACTGTTTAAAATCTATTTACTTTTTATTTATTCATAGCTATATTAGTTATTGTAACATTGCTTGGGCAAGCGCTTATCCGTCAAGATTAACTTGTATCTTAAAAAAACAAAAACAAGCAAGCCGCCTTATATTAAATGCTAATAAATACACCAGTGCCAATCCACTGCTTCGTAAGCTTGGAATGCTAAATGTTGACCAATTAAATATTTTTAAAATTCTTTTATTCATGTTTAGATTAAAATATCATATGCTACCTAACATTTTTGAAGACCTTTTCTTTATTATAGATCATAAATATCAACCAAAGTATTCATTGCTTAATTATTAGGTACCAAAAACTTTGTTAAAACAATCTAAATTCTCAACAACTTACCGAGGGCCACATTTGTGGAACTCATTTCTCCCAAACAATAGTAAAACTACTACTTCAATCCAAACTTTTAAAAGTATCTTAAAAAAAAGTTGCTTGATTATAATATATCTCAAATACTATTATATTTTAAATTTTTATTTTAGTCTCTTTTATTTATTTATTTTTTTTAACTTTTCCTTTTGTTCAAAAGCGACATCAACTTTTACATCATTCCTTATCTTTATATTTGTATTGCATTCGGAAAAAAGAAAAAAAAACAGTAACACTTTTTATTTAAAAGTATTTAATATTATTTACTGAGATAGTAATATATATATATATATATATATATATATATATATATATATATATATATATATATATATATATATATATATATATATATATATATATATATATATATATATATATATAAACTGAGCACTGAATAATTTAAACATAATGTTTGAAATCTATCGATGATCGGGCTAACATTTTACTTTTTTATTCCCAGGCTCCAATCATCGCAATTCTTTGCAAAACATCTTTATTTGACATAACTATAAACATATAAATGTTTGGAGATTGCTCCATGTCTGAAATTTAGATAGCTCGATGCAGGGCCGTCCGAAGAGATTTTAATGGGGCGACGTGTTGTTTTTTACCTACTAAAGTTATCCACTTAAAAAAAAAAGGTCCTCGTTTTCTGACATTTGCTAACTGCCAACTATAAATCCAATTTTGTCAACTCCAGTATCCAATTTGCCGACTAATAAAGTTCGTAGGGGGGCTAGACACCCCCTACGTCCCTCCTCGGGACGGCCCTGTCGTCCCGAGGAGGGACGTAGGGGACGTCCCGTCGTAGCGTAGAAAGATTATAAATGTTTGAAGTTAACAATTTTTAAGCAAAATTAAATTTTTTTATCGTTCATTTGTATGACAAAAAGATTCTTCACAAAAAAAAATTACAGTGATAGAAGAATGGAAACAAGAAACTTAAAATTCTTAGTCCTTTCTACCCTAAACGAGAGGGCATTGAGTTGAATAATCTTTTTTAATTATATAAACTAGTTATGTATTCATCGACAGATTTCAAATATTTAAATTTCAAATGTTTAAATTATTTAGTGCTCAGTTTTTATGACCATCTGTAAAGAATACCCCCCCCCCCCTCAATTTGAGAAGGCCACAAACTTTACATGGTCATAAAAACTGAACACTGAATAGTTTAAAAATATAATGCGAAGTCTGTCTATGAATACATAACTAGTTTATTTTGGGGCATCTGCTTTTTCTAAATAAAAGTTCTTATAGCAAAGGTATTTACAAATAGTAATGAGTACTAATATTATGTAAACACCTAATAATAATAATAAATATCAATAACTGTCAAGTTAATAATATAGATGACAATAATAGTAGTAATTATAAAAAGTTATACTATAATAATATGACAATCAACAACAATAATGACAGTAATAAAAATAATTATTACTATAACAGCAAAGCACTAATAATAACAATAATAATTACTATAATAATGATAATGATAATATTAATATTAGTTAAAATTAATTAATAAGAGTAATGTAAATATTTATAAAAATAACAATAAGAAATAGAAATAACAACGAAATAGATTTTAGAAATTAAAAAAACAATACCAAAGACAACAAAAATTGATTATAGAAATTATAAATATTAACTGTTATTTTTAATAAAAAGTAGAATAAACTGGTTTTAAAGGTTGAGAATGAATTGAGAGCTTTTAGTTTATAAGGAAGGTTGTTCCAAGTTTTAATGCTTCAATACTTTATAGATTTATGCCCTAAATTATGAGATCAGTGTTTAGTGACAGACAGGTTAAAATTACTATTTGAAACGAAGGTGATAACGTTTGTTGGCACTTTTGGAAAAGATATCGATGAAAGTTAAAAGTTATTGTGTTAGTGGTTTCAGACAAATTGACAGTTTAAAAGTTGAATATTGTCACATTGTTTTAATACTTTAGAAGTTAAGTAGAGCACATTAGGATTAAAGTTAATATTCTGGAAATAAATGACTTTTAAAACCTTATTTTGGAGGTTTGATAACCTAACCTTATTTTGGAGGTTTGATAATCTTGTTGATGTCCCCATACTTGGCATGCATATATAAGATGTGAGCCAAAAATAACATGGTATATGTTCAAGAGTGTTTCAAGATTAAGATAATGGCGAATTTTGGCCAACATGTTCAGTCATGTCATTAGTTCCAAAATTTAGTCACAATGCCAAAACCTATATATTAAACTAAACACTGAAAAAATCGAGTTTACTATATCCGGTAAAATTTCAATAACAAAAAACACAATTCAAATGAACGGTTCTTCCTACACCTTAATAAACTGAAATACGTCGGATTCCTATCGGATAATCAAAATCATATACAAAATATAGCTACACTTCAAACAGCAAATTTAAACGAACGTATAATTCAGTTTCAATCAATCTCCAGAGCTCTTATAAAATCTGGTATTTGCTTTTTTCAAACATTAGTTCAAATTTCTGGTTGTACCGAATCTATCATACGGCTCGGAAATTTGTTGTAATAATAATTCACTTCTTAATAAACTGGACGCTGTTGAAAGGTCAGCATTAAAATTCCTTTTTAATATATCAAAATACAGCAAAAACTACCTGCATTCCTTCTTTAAAATTGTTGAAATATCTACCATCCTCATTCGAAACAAATTTAATCTGTTTATAAAATTTAATTTGTTTCTGATTAACAAATTAAATCTGTTTATTACTGAACAATCCGACTTGTTTTTCATTGACTTTGACTCTGATATCTGATGTTACTAAAGATAACCTATTTATCAATAAAGTAATAAAAATTTGTATTCATTTTGAGCTAAACTTCGTCCAGTGTTTGATAGAGGGAAAACAATAATGATTAAGCGTCGCTACGATGACGTAGGAGACAATATAACGGCGATTTTGAACCATTCCTTTTAATTCTGGAATATCAGAGAACAAAGAAAAATATTTACAAAATTTGGTGGAGGAAAATATTCCAAGAAGAATTTAAATTAGACTTTAGACTGAAAGTATACACTATTAGTTTTACACACTTTGTTGGTTTTACCTGATTTGGGTGATAAAAAGAATAAATAAATAAATTACATCTACTGAATTACATCAGTTGAATTGCTAAGTCCATATATTGGGATAAAAAAAAAGATTTGAATCAATTTTTATATCAAGATATTTAATTAAGTTAACAGGTTCAATTTTGTTGCCACTTAATCTAAAATTCATATGTTTATAGATTTTTATTCTATTTAATTTAAAGATAATGAGTTCAGTTTTATTGGACTTTTAAAAAAGTTTGTTAAAGCGAAGCCACTGAAATAGATTGCCAAGATCATGGTTTAATGTGTTTGTTAATTTTTTTAAGGGATTTATTAATTAGCATTAGATTGGTATCATCAGTAAAGTGGTAAACAGTAACTTAATGGATGTATGAAGATCATTTATATAAAGTAGGAAAAGCAGTGGTCCCAATACTGAACCCTGAGGAACACCATAAAAACATTTTACAAGGTTAGATTTTGAGTCATTGAAAGAAACAAATTGTGTTATTTCGTTTAAATATGTAGTAAACCATTTAAGAGGTATACCTCTGATCCCATAATATTCTTATTTTTTTCAACAAAATGAAATGATCTACTGTATCAAACGCTTTCTGTAAATCGATAAATACATCACATGCAAAATATTTATTATCAACTGCTTTTCTAATCAATTCAGTCATTGTAATGAGAGCATGAAATGTGAAGTGATTGGCAAAAAAAACCATACTGATGGGTATAAAAGCATTTAAATTTTTCAGGAAAAGCATAGAGCCTATTTTGCATTGCCTTCTCAAAGAGTTTACCTATATTAGAAGGCAGATGGGTTGGTAATTGCTGAAACCTCATAGAGAGCAATTTTTAAATATTGTAATGATTTAGGCAACTTTAAAAATATCTGGGAAAATACCACTTTTAAATGAGTTATTTATAACAGTACAGAGAGGCCTTGAAATAATGTGCGGGACTAGTTTAAGGAGGAATATAGATACGGTATTAGGACCAAGGCTTTTTTAAGATTTGAGCGTTTTGAGACCAGATATTTCATTTTTTAGTTACCGGATAATAAAAAACGATTTAGCATTTAGAATGTTAAGAAATGGCTTTGTTAAGTAGTTTGTTATGTGTAGTGCTAAAAAAATTTTAAATATATTAGATACGGCAGTGTGATCAGTGATAAGATTTTCATTAAATTTAAGTTTAAAAAATGTATTATGCGTAGAGGGTCTAGTGTTGATGTTTTTTTTTATTCCCTTGCAGGTGTTTTCAATTTTGTTCAGATTATTATTAAAATATGTATTAAAGTGTTTGTTTTTTTTGCTAAATTTTAATAAATAGCAAATTTTGTTTCTATAAAATTTTAATTTTGCAAATAATTCATTTTTATTATAAATTTTTTTTTGATTTTATGAGCTTTTTATGAAGTTTGTTTTTAACTGAAATAGATTTAAGTATTCCATACGTAATCCAAGCTTTTAATTTGTTGGTTGGTTAGTATTTTGTAAGGAACATGTCGGTCTAAGACTTCATCAAATGTTTTTAAAATGAAACTCATGGATTTATTAACATTATCATCTTTTTAATGGAGAGTTCCCAGTTGATATCAGAAATTTCTTCAATAAATATACTTTTATCAAACTTGTTGAAGCATCGTCTGTAAAGTTTAAGCAGCCATGGCGCAGTGGTAGCGCACTTGCCTCAGAAACGTAAGATTGGTAGTTCAAACCCCACCTCTGGGCAAGTTTTGCGACATCGGTTGGGAAGGAGGCGTGAACTTCCCATTAAATGCTCTTCCGCGGTGCTCTGTGATAAGACCATAAAGACTTCTTGTGGCACCTTAATCAACTTAAAAAAAAAATATATTTTTTTTTCTGGTGGTTTGGTATGCCAGGAATGCAGATAAATTGTGTCATGTGGTCTGAAGTTGAAATCGTAAGGTTACCTGAGAATTGATCAGTTAAATGAAAGTTCGTAAATATGTTATCAATGAACGTTTTTGATGTAGCTGTTATGCATGATGGTAAAATTATAGAAGGACTTAGTGAGTAAGATGTTAAAGAATCAAGATATGTAGAATCAAAGATAGTAAGAATCAAAAAAAATAAAGAATCAAGATATGCAGAAACAGGGTTAAAACTATCGTGACTTAATAGATCCATATTAAAATCATCCATAAAAAAATCTTTTTTTTCTTTACTTAACTTTTCAAGAAGAGAAATTAAGTGGGAAGAAGTAAATTCATGTTGACTCATTGAGGGATGACAATAAATGCAGCCAATTATTATATTTGATTCACAAGGTTTTGAAATTTCAACTAAAGTAGACTTTAAATATTTAGAAGAATAAATCATAAAATTATTGCGAACTACGTAGTTTAAATTTTAGCTTAAGTATAAAAGTGCTCCGCCTATTTTAGCCTCGGGACAATTTTAAACCCGTTTATTTATATATCAGTTATATTTGTATTGTTTATAAATAAATTAGATTCTGTAATAGGGGATAGGAGGGCAAGTTGATACGGGGGCAAATTGATACAAAGCTAACAAAACAGCTGTTACATTAATTGTGCGAATAAGATTTGGTACGGGAAATAGCTTTTAGTTCCCTAACGTCCGATGTAAAAAGATTTCCGCTCATTTCAAAGTTGATCAAGCTGGGAAGCATTTTGTAAATCAAGCAACTTTTGAAAAAAACTGACAACGTGTTTTATAAGAGATTTTACAAAAAAGGTAAGTACATTAGCTCATCAAATCTTTCATAAGTTTAAGAAAACATTGCTAAATGATTTTGCATATATCATTTGTTTGTTTGTTGCTTCTGTTAAAATGTAACGCGAATTTAATGCAACGTGGTCTAAAGGGGCACGTTGATACAGACTACTTGGGGCAAATTGATACACTGTATCATCTTACCCCTATGGTAAAGCATTTGAATATGGCCAAAAATATTTTTGTTTATGTATTTGCACATCTGCTGGAACTATTTTTTGTGCCAATAGTCAAGCTATAGCCTCGTCTTATGAGATACAGCCACTTCCTAAAGCTGGTCCACGCAGCCAGAGTAAACACGGGAAAAAACAAGGCAAAATTCGTATTTTGACCGATACACCAAAAAAACTGGCTATTGAGCTGGCAGAACAAAAAAAAAAAAAATGAGAGCCAAAGTCTAAATCGGTTGCAGCCATATCAAATAATAATAAAATATCAATAAAACTGTAAGGACCTCATTTTCGAATTCAAATGAAAACATTGATGATACTTTCTGTCTTGTGTGTGGCAAGCCCTATTCAAATAGTAGATCAAGGGAAACTTGGGTTCAGTGCGTAGACTGTAAATTGTGGGCCCATGAAGAATGTATAGAAAATATACTAATAATAATATAACTATTGTTAACTGCAACCAATAATAATATCAATCACAAAGATACTAAAACAATAATAAATAAAAATAAGTCAATATTAAATAAGTTTATTAGAATAAAATATTATAAATATATGTAATAAATAAAATAACTCGGTATCAAATGAGGACTAAAAATGAATACAGTTAACTATAAATAAATGACACAATGTTACATTTTAGTTCTTGAAACTTTATCATAATTAATATTGTATGACTTGCATAATTTGTTAGAATTTATTAGTTCTTTATGCACCATTTATAAAATATTTTTTTGTTCTCATATAATGATCATATATAAATCAAGGGCGTCATTTTTAAAATATTGTTTTGAAATGTTAAGAAAGTTTTTGAAAATAATTTTTTTATAAATTAGGTAAATTAGGTCTAATAGACAGACTGTTTAAAAATGATATCATAAAAATATTTGCGCCCTTACCTGTCCACAAATTCTATATTCTAAAAACCTTCCCCTTAGTAGATGGTCAGGATCCACAAAATCAAAAAATATTAAGTCTCTCTCTTCCTCCCCATACAAGATGGTGTGGATCTGCATCTATTTCAAATTAATTTTGTTTATAATATATTCCGAATTTCATGTTAAAAGGACTTGTAAATTTTGAGTAATTATCTCACAACGTTTGTTTGAACTTTTAAATTGGTTAATCAAGGCAAAGATTTCAAGAAAAAAATTTAAAAAAAAAATTGTAATGATGTTTTTATGTTTGAAAAATATAAATTTTACTATAGTTCTAATGAAATATTTTTATATTTCTTGGGGTACCAATGCACAGTGGGACAGAGTGCGCCAAAATACAAAAAAATCACTATCGGCATTGCATTCTGAAAATATGACAAAATGGTGAAAATATGTTTATTAGAGGAAATGTATTGTTAAAAAAACATTAAATATTAATTTAAACGTTGTTTTATGCGGTTATATACACGTGAATTTGACATGTGTTTCTAAACGCTTTTTTGCATTTTTTAATTATCAACTTTCTAACGCTACTATTGTTTTAAATTAATTTTATTGAGTATGATTTTAAAATATATTATTTGAATTAACTTTGGTTTTTTCGCTCTGACTATTCAAAACAATTAAATGTAAGTGTAATCTTCAGTTTTTATGCATTAGTGACAGGCAGTTTTAACTTTTTTTTTTGCTACTAACCTTTACTATTAGGTATCAGATAAACCGTCCTCCAATATCCTCCAAACATTTGATTATGTAAATTGGATGCTTAATGTATCTTAACAGCAATTTATCATAAATGTTTTTCAACTTTTTGCAACTAATAAAGTTATAACAAATAACTCATACTCAATTCATAGTATTTACTGCAAAAACACGTTTTTCATAAGTTCTTGAAACTCAAATATTTTTCATGACTTTTTAACTGCAAATTAATTATGCAAGATTTTTTTTACTAAAGGTTTCAATAATTATTTTTTTTTTAGTTATATATATGATACTTGTTGATATGGTGTCTTTTTCCCTCCATCCCTCCTTCCCCCCCCCCCTCTTCCTTTTCCTCCTTAAAAAAATATTTTTATAACCTTTTCAGTATATCTAATACTTTTACATATAGTGTATGCACAAATAATATTTTACAGACACTTGTCTGCAAGATGCAATAACTTCAATTTTGTTTTTAGATGAAGTATTTTGATCTTTTCAACTCTTTAAAAGATAATAAAATTTCTATTCAAGATACTGAGAAATCATATATTCGTTTGCTAACATTCTTTGAGTTATCCCTTGATCAGAACAATGACGTTGTTTGGAGATCAAAACTTATGAACATTTTAGCACATCTAAAATATCGCTGGAATGTCTGTAAACGCAGAGAATTTTTATTTATTAAGAACAATACTAAATGGCTTGATAATGAAATTAATTTAAATGATTTTGATGCAGGCAAAATAACCATACCTACAAGTTCTCAATCTACTTCTAGCGCTGGTCGATCAAAACTTATGAACATTATTAACATTAAACATAAGGTAAACATTAAACAAATTAGGTATTCAAGTATGTAAAAGAAATGAAAATAAAATAGTAAAAAACAAGACAGAATAAATTGAGGAATGCATTTGGTTAAAAACCATGAGAAAAAATAAATATCATGAATTATTGTATGTTTTCAAAAGTTCAAATTCAGATTTTTCAAAACAATGGTTAGTTGACGTATTCCCTTTGAGTTCTTAACCATCAATATATATATATATATATATATATATATATATATATATATATATATATATATATATATATATATATATATATATATATATATATATATATATATATATATATATATATATATATATATATTAAATCAAAACAATAAATAAATAAATTTAGCAATTTCTATGTAACTATTACGTCAAAAATTAGAGTGAAAAAAATGTAACATAATTTTGATTTAACATACTTTAAGGATTTCTTTCATAAAAGTATTTTTATTTTGATTAGCTTTTCCACCATTGTATACATTTACACCATTGTATACATTTACACCACTAAAGAGTATTCCTCATTATTGCCGTAAGCAATAATGAGGAATACTCTTTAGTGGTGAGTAATTTAAGAAAGGTTTTCTATGTTCAATATACTTTTACTGTAAAATCCAATAAAATTATTAACGCGAATAAATCATAAAATCTGCATATATATCAATATTTATAAAACATGTTAAAAATAGTTTTAAACTACAAATTTAAAAAATAAATTGTAATTTGTATTAACAGCAATAAGATTTTCAAATAATCATTTTTAATTTCAACAATTATAGAGTAGGGGAAAGCGGGGCAACATGGCGAATGGGGCAAGATGGGTTTTTATATAACAACTCAACAAAAAATCTTAAAAATGGGTGAGAATGAAACTGTATTTGCATTTTGTATTTTAAAATACCAATTGGTTCTTTGAAATATTATTAACACAATTTTATACGCATAAGTTTACTTTTTGCGCCTAAAAAAAATTCCTCACTTTCGGTTTCTCATAACGGATGGTGTCCTTCAAGTTTAACTTCTTTAGAAGTAGTTTTTGGTGATTTGTGTTTATTTTTCGTTACTTTAGTTTGAATTATTGGTAGTTTTTAAAATTTTATAAAATTGGAGGTAAAAATTGAATAATAAGTCATCTTGCCCTGGTCACGTGACCAGATGACAAATTTATGAACTTTTTATTTTAATTTTTATTTCAAATTGTTATATTTGCAAACGGAAAATTTATGCAGGCAATAAATCATTTTAATAACATAAACATACTGAGAAAGTATTATTGCTTCACGACTGATAGTTTTGCAATAACTCAGGGCTTTCAAAACGTTCGTCATGTGGCCCCGTTTTCCCCTTTATAGAGAAATAAAATTTTCTTTTTTTTTCCTTTTTTTTGATTAACAAAAATGGTTTGCTGTACTAAATATTGTGAATTTTATTTTAGTAACGTTTCATTGAGAAAAGACTCTTTCCACAAAAACGTATTTGATGGCGTTTTGTTTATCTCATCATTTTATAAAAAACATTTTCGAAAATTAGTTATAATAAAATAAATTAAAAATAATTAGTTAAAAAAGTTTATCAGTTCTAGTAAACTTTTAAGTGGAAAATTAGTCTGATAATAATTAATTAATTATATTAATTATAAATAATAAAATAATTAGTAATTAATTATATTTGATGTTATTGAGCTAGTGCTTTGGATATAAAACGTGACGCTTACATTTTAAATCTTTATCCAATCATATAAATAATTCACCATTTCACGTTCATATTCAAGTCATTTTTCGTTAAAGTAATTAAGTTTATTTAAAGCTAAACATATTCTTATAATTGTAAAGTGTTTTGTTATAAATCGCTATTGCATTATAATATAAGTATAATTTTTATTTTTAACATACAGATGTTCTAAAAGTCGCTGCATTGTTACTCTACTACAGTAAAAATCGAGTTTATACCGATTTTAATTACCATTGTGCGTTGGGGTATTCATACTTGTTGGGTTGGTTGAGTTTTTCACTTCTAGTATTTGCAACAACATTGTCCATTTTATCACGAAAAAATGATATAAATATTTAGTTAAAATTTACAAGTTGTTTTAAAGAAGAAAAAAATATTTTTTAAGAAACGAAGTTAAAGAATAAATAAATGGCTCTTCTTTTGCAATTGTGATATACTTTTATTCACTCTATACATGCATGTGTATATATATATATATATATATATATATATATATATATATATATATATATATATATATATATATATATATATATATATATATACATATATATATGTCAAAGTGAGTGATAAAGGTGATGCATTCATTACTTCAAAAGTTTACATTTTAATTATTTATAATACTGTTTACTGATTGATTGTTATAATTTATAAATCATTTGAATATTTAGGAAATAAATATGTTTGTTATATAACATTGTATTTTATATATGTGTTACACTAAACAGAAAGCAAAGTGAAAAACAAATCAGAACATGATAAAAATGTTATAAAAACATTTCGTTTTGAGTACAATTAATTTGAATGTAGCTTCAGTCTTTCTGGAAAACTTGCTATTAAAATTTCCAAAACCCAAACTGTTTTTAGCGATTTTCTGGTATCGATAGATAATTGCATAAATTCTGACGAATTATCTACCTAACTATTATTTGATGAATGTAAGTGCATTTAGATTCTTACTATCAAGAAAAATACACTTGAACAGTTCAAATCTGAATCAAAACGTTTTTAATTATCTACGGACTTAAATTTATTACGAACTAGCACAATTTATTTATTTCATTTGTTTTATTTAATCATACAAAATTGAAAATGTAAAGTTACGCAATTTTATTATTATATTATTATATATATATATTAAACACCCACTATACAAGTAAGGCAAATTTAGAGTTTCATACATGATAAATATAAAAAATCTCGGATTTTTTTTTTAACGTGATCATTTGGGAATATTTTTCTCAAGAATGTCGTTGAATATTACATTAAAACTTGTATTATATTAAATTGAAACTTATGCAATTTAAATTTTGATTGGATAACTTTGAGTTAAAGTTAATAAAAATTGCGTTTTAACCAAAATTTTACTCGTTGTAATCATGGAAGTATAAAACAGATGGAAGTTCAACCGCATTGAAATTCTTCGGGACTATGCTTGTAACCTTTTGTTTCGTAAACAATAAGAAAACGACATCAAGACTGTACTTAAACGCTTAATTTTTAAACGTTGACGCAAATAAACATGTTTATAATAATTTAAAAATATAGTATTTTGAAGGTTCGCCAATAATATTCAAGAAAAACATTAAAAATGGCGCAACGTAACGGCAAACAACAACTTTTTTATAAACTTTGTATTAAATGAATAGAGTACTACAAGAATGAATGGAGTTATCATATACAGCTAATAAAACTTTAAACTTTAGTTACTTAAAAAACAATTTTTTGATTTTTTAAAAATTGTTTTAGTTGTCTTTTTTATCAAACGTCGTGTTATGACTTGAAGCAAGAAAAGAAGCTTAAACTAACATATGCTTTTAAAATCAAGTGGTTCTATTTAATTACCGAGTTTTAATAAACCTTTTGTTGAATAATTGCAAATACTAATGGTTAAAAATTTGCAACATATTCCTAAATTTTCCGGTATCATAAAATACAAATGCTTATAGCGAAAAACCCAGACCAAAGATTCTTTTTTTTTTTTTTTTTTTTTTTAAATATTTTAAAAATTGCTTGTTCAAATTTGAACAAAATTTTGAACAAATATGTCGCTTTGGTAAAATGAATATCAGTTTAATAATATGATCTGTTCTGATCGTTTATTTAAAATTTTTCTTAATTATAATCTCTTTCTTGGTCGGAATTCAAATATTTTTTGTGAAAATTGACAGAAATATTGTATTTTGACAATTATATATAGTTAATGTACGTCAGAACCGATTAGAACTAGGATCTTTAGTAAATTAAGGCACTTTTTTAAAAGATTTTAACAAAATTCATGTTTACGCCGATGAGCGAAAGTAATGCAAAGACTCTAAAATTTTAGATTCACTATTAGGGGGTAGGAAAAATAGTTTTAAAAAGTGCATATAAAAAAGAAAACTTTCTTTAAATGTTAAAAAAACTGAAGCAAAAAAAATTGTACCAACTAAAGCTCTCATTTGAACATAATACGCTAATAAAACCATGCTAATTCCCCCCAAAAAAGAATTCGAATAACTTTTAAATTGCCTTAATTACGGTGTTACCTCTAATCTTCAATGTTATTGTTGAAATCTATTTATTTATTTTATTTTATTTGCGGTATAACATTATTTACAATAAGTATTATGATATTATACGGGCAGGATTTCAAGAAAATTGTAATGACCTTAACACAAAGCCCTTACCAAAACTCTACTTTCTTCTACGATAAAAAATTTATATACCTTTTTTATTTCAGTTATAAAAACTGTTATCAACATGTATCCTGTTTAAAAATTAAAACTTAAAAGCGAAATTATAATTTTCCGAAAATAACAAAAAGTATAAAAAGTATTAAAATTAGTAAAGTGTACGTCAATGCTGCTATAAAAAAAGTGGTTGTTTAGTTTTTTTAAGCAAAAAAAATGTTAGTTATGCCGCATTTCTAATGTCTGAAGATAACTCGTTAAACAAACCAGAAAAAAAGAGTGTTATTCTCCAGTCGAATGCAAACTATAGAGAGGTTACACACACACACACACACACCACACACACACACACACACACACACACACACACACACACACACACACACACACACACACACACACACACACACACACACACACACACACACACACATATATATATATATATATATATATATATATATATATATATATATATATATATATATATATATATATATATATATATATATATATATATATATATATATATATATATACTCCACGGGAAGAAAACGGCAGGGTCACATTTTGAAAATTTTGACATTTTACACTTTTTAACTTTATAAACAGTTTTATTATACATTTTATCTGAATTCAAATAAAAAAAAAAAAATTGGATGTACTTTTATAGTTTGATGGAACTTAATTAATTTTTTTAATTATACATTGCACACCTCCCCGAAAAGACATAAAAAAAAATTTCCCATGAAAAAAAAAGGTTTGACTTTATTAAAGTTACATTTCTAGAACGTGGTCATTCTTTTATGGAATGTGATAAAAATATGGGATTAATTAATTGCAAAACACCCACTAGTGATCCATCAGAGTGGATTAAAACATTCAAAAATCCTCGTAAAAAACTCCGTTTTATGTTGTAGAATTAACGCAAGGTATGGTTTTATAAGAATAAATGTCCAATTCCAACTCGTCCTCTTTGTGAAATTTGTTTCAGAGGAGACTGAAGTGGCATTGTATTTCATCATGATTTGTGGAAAGGATTATTGTTGAAAACTAATTTAAAAAGTAATAGGAAGAATACTATAAATAGTGAGATCCCCATTCTGTATAATGCAAAACTTTGCATCTCTGTGGCAAAGTACAGAGATTTACAAGTATTAAAAAGGTTTACATCCAATCCTCAGTTTTACAATTCTTTGCCATACAATCAGGAGGTTATCAAGACATTTCATAAAAATATTGATTCTGAAGATGAAGAACAACTAGACTTCTTTTTTTATTTAAATTTTGTTTTTAATTGTTTTTTTCTTAGTGTTTCTTGACAAATTTAAAATCTTTAATATGTTTCTTCTTTGCTTCACTTAATATACAACAGTTTATAAAATTAATAATCACAAGATATTGAATATATTTTTTGACTATTAGTCAGGGTATGAAAATAAAAATTCAGATCAAATAAATACTAAATTGTTTGAAAACCTATAAAATTTTAAAGCCCCTTTATTATCAGGAAAGAAACTTTGCATTAAATAACTTTTTGTGCTTACAGTTTTGTGACACCTGTTTAGGTATAGTTATACAGGTATTTAATAGGTTAACCTTTAAATAAAAAATAAATTGAACTTTGTCATCAACAGTAATATTTTTGAATAAAAGATTTATAATAAAAATTAAAGCCTTTCGTTAACGAGGACTAGAACTACTACTATAATTATTTAGACAACTCTCGATATCTCGAACCTCCGATTAATTATTTATATAGGGACCGATTAATTAGTTCGAGATAGAGAATGTTTGAGTTATCGAGAGTATAATCCATAAATAAGGGTTCAACTGGATTCAAAAAAGTTCGAGATATCAAGTATTTAAGATATCGAGAGTTGGCTGTATGTGATATTTTCGTGCACGAAAAAAGAACAAAAATTGAAGCCTTTTGTTAACGAGAACTATAATTATTTTCTAAACGAAAATATCAACACCAAACAGTATTTTTAATTTTAGTTCAATCCCCTAGACTTTTTAAGGGTCAATATTAGGTCTTGGTGGTGAGGTTGTTTTGTAAAAATTAGCTTCTGTCTAATTTTATTTGTAAGCTAATAAAAAATAATTGATATTTTAGGTTTTTACTTGATCTAAAAACTAATAAAATAAAAAAAGACATTTTACCGGGGAAAAAAAGGCAGAGTCTATAAAAAACCTCACTTAAAAAAGAAAGTCTATAACGTAAATTATTATATTTAAATTCGAAATTCAACTTTAATTGCATAAAAAGTTAGTTTTTTTTTGTAATATATCTTAAAAATTTTAATCCTTTCCCTAAAATAAAAATGTTATATAGGTTTAAAAGTTTAAAAATGAGTTATCGCAAAATGAAAAAATGTGATATATATATATATATATATATATATATATATATATATATATATATATATATATATATATATATATATATATATATATATATATATATATATATATATATATATATATATATATATATATATATATATATATATATATATATATATATATATATATATATATATATATATATATATATATATATAATTCTATTATGATGGATTTTTTGTTGGTTTAATATGTAAATGATACAACGGGGCTGGATAATAAGACTTTTGTCTTCTTCCTGCTCCTGCCATATCTTGACTCAAAAAGAGTATATCGTAAATAATTTATTATAAATATGACAAAAATGTGAACAAAAAAAAAAAAAAAAAAATTTGGGGTATGTTTTTTCTTTTTTGTATCAAATAAGAAAGTTTTGCAAAAAATTACAGTAATTGAGTCTGGAAAACAACAAAAATACAAACACACACAAACAATTGTGCCCTCACCTACTTGCAATATTAGCGCAATAATTGACCGAGCTTTGTATTATTACTATTTCAGACTACATTTATATTCATCAAAATATTTCATTTATATTCATTGAAATATTTTAAATAATGTTTTCGTGTACAAAAGTTATAACAATGTAAAATTTTAAACTCCCTCATTTTAAAGGGTTTAAAAACTTACATGGTCATGACTTTAATTACATTGAATTTTAAAATTTTGTTTTGAAAAAAAAAACTTCAATTGAATCTATATATAATAACCTGAGAATAGTGTTTTTCAAAAAATACTAAAATATTTTATGATTGACATTCAATACCATAATCTCAAAACTAAGCTATACGTTTATGAAAAACCTGCGAGCTATGTTTTCATCATTTGTTTTACCAAAGACAGGTTTTGGTTTGCCTAATAAAGTCTTTATGGTTTCTACTTTAACTTATATGTATTTTAGTCGTCAAAGAAACACAGACAATACATTCAGAAACTCATTAGAATCGGAGCTTTTAAAGTTCCTTAAAAAGTATTGGGTTTTTAAAAGTTAAAAGTTTTTTGTAAAGGGTTTAATCAACTAAGCGTTCATTAATTTTATTAAATATGCATTGCAAATTAATTTCGCCACGTGTTACGTAATTAATTATGTTTATCTAAAAGTCAACGTTTTTTTAACTTGTATAGACTATGATATAATGAAAAAACTATGATAAGATCTCCTGCCTATAATGGCTTTTGCGTTTGTTTATAAGAATGAAAAGTACATTTAGAGTCAATGTAATTAGATAAAAAAAATTTTTTGGTTTTATTTTTTTCATGATTTAATGTTGCTTTGTTTCTTTGACCACAAAGAGACAACAATAAAAAGGTTGAGCACTAAATTGACTACTTCAGCAGTCTTAATCAACTCAGTGGTACTTTGCGATTATACAAGTATTAAACTTTTTACATTTTAAGTATGTCTTTAATGTTCTTTTTGGGCCGTCACCAACTCTCTCCCGATAACAAAAGAAAACAAAGAATTGATATACTTATTTTAAGTTCTTACCTGCTCTCTCTAACCAAATTTTATTTTTATTTAAGAAACAGTCGATTAGCATATGTGATGCAGATCATTTTATGGGAGAATTTTAATGAACTACATATTTTTATCTGCAAAATCCGCTTTATGCAAATAAAATCCAGCAGAAGTGGATTTCCATTGCAAATTAAACCGGAATATTTGCAGGAAAGCGCAATTTTATAAAATACTTAAATCTCAAATTTTTCTTTCAGTTTGATTCTCGAGATTTATGCTGAATCAGGATAAAAAATATTATTAATATTATTAATTACAATTTTACAATTACAATTTACAATTACAAATATTATTAATTAGTTTTGTTTTTGGAAAAAACATGTCGTGTTTTTAAAAGTTGTTATTTTAAAACATTTATTTAAAAAAATTTAGGTATTGAATTGATTTTAGTTTACAAATAAATTTAGTAAAAGATGAAACGTAATAAAATTGATAATGTAGATAAATTTAAAGATGTTCATAATAGCGCATAATAATAATGGCACAGCTTGTGTCTTTTGCATCAAACCATTTATAACGGTCAATTCCAGCAGTTAACACTACTTCTTTTTTGATAAAACTATGAATAATCCATTGCAGTCTGATGTATCGCTTTCTTTGTTGTTTAACTTTTGCGAGTTATAAAATAAAACTTCGTGCCCATTTCTAATTAATGCTTGCTTTATATCATTTATTTCAAGTTTAAGACAACCCCATTTTACATCTGCAACTCTGTAAAAAGTTTCACCTAAACAAATAAGATATGTTTTTTAAGTTTGAAATTCTTTTAATTTAATGAACTTCAAAAAATAAGAAAACTTGTTACAGAACTATTATACTCTAAACAAGCAATAGTCTAAGTGGAGTCTTATATAAAAAAATTCTTACCTAAAACGCCCATCATAATCATACAGCCATTTACTTTTAGCAAGTTGCTTAAATTTTCAATTGCTTTATTGTATGAGTCAAAATCAGGGCAAGCCGCTTCAAGACACAGTGACGTAAGTATGCAATCGAATTGATTAAACCAATTGGGCTCCAGTGGGTTAGTCAAATTAACATCTATTTGTATGCAACCTTTTACTGATTCTTTAGTTCTTTTAGAAATTTCTTCAACACTTGAAGACTCCTTCTTACTAATATACTCAAGAAAACTAGTCCAATCATGCGCGCTTTGATCGTTTTTTAACCATTTAGTCAGTTCCTCTCTGTTTGATCTCAAATAATCACTTAAATAAATATTACTGAATCTTTTGCTTGATATTATTGCCGTATGCATACATGGTCCAGAGCCAACGTCTAACAATGAAGAACCATTTATTTCGTTATGATTAATAACATCTAATAATTGATCTATAAAATAGTTGTCGTAGTTTTCATCTTGATGTCCATTTATTGTTTGATAATATCGTTGCAAATAATCTTTTGAATCAAACGTTTCACTATTATATTCGGTATTCATATTAAATCACAAACTACTTGATTTTCAACATTCTTGTGAAGTTTGTTTTGTTTTGCAATTTAAATTTAACCTTATTAGATCTCAGGTTTCCTTTGTTTTTTCCTGACATTTTATTGTTTGTATTTGACATTTATTTATGCGCTATTTTCATTTAATAAAACACTGTGTTTGTTTTTATTTTGTTGAAAAAGCGTTAGCACGACCAAAAGCAACACAAATAATTTCTTAAAAATAAAAGCAACATAAATAACCAACCTATATACCTACCTAATACCAACTTTTCTGATTAATAAACAAACTTAGTTTACATAAGTTTTAGTTTTTTTCAGTACTTATATAACTAAAAACTTATGTAACTTATCAAAGATGATACAAAATAAAATAGTAACACTCGAAAATAAGTTTGTAGCAAACACAAAAACAATCTGAAAATCAAAGGCTGGCAAGACAGGGGTTAGCGAGCCTTTTATTATTACATCTTTTTCATACTACTATAAAGTAATTTCTTATAAATAATAAATAAAAGTTTTTTTAAATTGTGTTACAAAAAAATCTTTAAATGACGCAACTAAATGTATTAGACCCTGAAATCATACGTCAGAATATGGAAGGAAAAGTCCGAAAACAAAATAGTTGAAACTGCACTACATTGTTCAGTCGGATAAAATCGCGTTTTTTGTGCCAAAATTATTTTTAATTTTTTTTATTAGAACTGTTATAAACTAATTATACAAACCATATAAAATGAATATCAAAGTTTGACAAAGTTTATTTTTTAGTTTAATTACCATTAAAAATTACGAACTAGATCTATATTCTAGAACGTAGAATTCTCGCAAATAAAAAGTTCAACAACACCCGGAGAAAATTTCTTTTTTACAGAAGAAACAGTTTTTCTATAAGATGAAATAACTGGATCAGATTTACATAAAAGTCTTTTCAATAAATCTTCGTTTGTCTTTGTTCTTGAATTTTTACGGGAATGATGTTCCCTATATTTTCTAAGTTCTTTATTTCTTGCTTCTTGAGCTTCTTCACTAAATAGACCTATTGGTAAGAATAGATTTTCTATTACTTCTGCTCCATGAATTAAGATCTTGTGAAGACTCTGAGGCATGTAATACCAATGGTACAAGCATGAGTAGAGTTTTGCGGTCTCCAGACAAAGTAAGCGAAACTTACTAGTATCTATTTGAAATCCACTTGATATACAAATTAGGATTATATGCAACTTTACAATTAGTTCCTTGTTTATTCCTGTAATATCAGCAAACAAGTCTTCATTTGAAAAAGCTTTTTGAAATGTCAACAATAAGTCCCATTTTGTGTTGAAATTCTTTTTGTATCTTCATTTTTTGCTCTTTAACAAGAGATTTCTCTACGTCTCCTCTTGCTTGCCATTTTTTTATTGGTATCTTATATGAAATATGTATGAGACACTCAAAAAATCTTATCCATGCATGAAGTGTAGATAACCCATATTGAAGCTCATCCGGTGAGTATGGAAGTTTCGTAACTTTGTCAATATTGTTCATGTCTTTTGGTGAACACCCGCATATACAGCAACATTGACTAGAGCTTGTTAAATTTGATAGAGCAGTATGGACTTTACCATCTATCATTGTAACTTGAATGATATGTTTGACTTAAATAGACTTGCCATTAGATAACTGAAAAAAAGTTTCTACAAGATTTAAGATCTCGTCTTTCAAAGTAGCTTCTTCAATAAGTATTAAATCAGTTGTTTCTTTTTCAAATTTAAATCTTAAAGGTCGGCAATATAAAGTGGAAGAAGGTTTTGGATTTCTCCAAATGACAGTTAGGGTTTCTCTAACATAAGTTGAAATCTGAAGTGGAACCAGGCAAGTTAGAAACAATGATTCTTCTCTTTTCAAGTCGCGAAAACTTTCAACAGACATTTTTTGTTTATATATGCTTTGACCAGTAGACCCATCAAAACCTGCTTTATAATTTGAATGAAGCATTGTCGTTGATGCTAGATTCAAATATGACCAAAGCTGCGTTTCAACTCCATAGAAATGCAGCAATTGAAAAAGAATGCAACCTGTATCCTGCATATAACAATATAAAATCATCAAAACTTTTGTGCTACCCTAATAACATTATTTTTACTGACTATACTGCAAGTATACCACTGCAAAGTTTATGTGACCATACAGCTCAAAGACTTTGTCAAGTTCAAAATGAGGTTTTATGCATGCTATAAACGTTTGACCTGGTATCTCTTCATTATAAAGCAGGTTTTGATGGGTCTACTGGTCAAAGCATATATAAACAAAAAATGTCTGTTGAAAGTTTTCGCGACTTGAAAAGAGAAGAATCATTGTTTCTAACTTGCCTGGTTCCACTTCAGATTTCAACTTATGTTAGAGAAACCCTAACTGTCATTTGGAGAAATCCAAAACCTTCTTCCACTTTATATTGCCGACCTTTAAGATTTAAATTTGAAAAAGAAACAACTGATTTAATACTTATTGAAGAAGCTACTTTGAAAGACGAGATCTTAAATCTTGTAGAAACTTTTTTTCAGTTATCTAATGGCAAGTCTATTTAAGTCAAACATATCATTCAAGTTACAATGATAGATGGTAAAGTCCATACTGCTCTATCAAATTTAACAAGCTCTAGTCAATGTTGCTGTATATGCGGGTGTTCACCAAAAGACATGAACAATATTGACAAAGTTACGAAACTTCCATACTCACCGGATGAGCTTCAATATGGGTTATCTACACTTCATGCATGGATAAGATTTTTTGAGTGTCTCATACATATTTCATATAAGATACCAATAAAAAAATGGCAAGCAAGAGGAGACGTAGAGAAATCTCTTGTTAAAGAGCAAAAAATGAAGATACAAAAAGAATTTCAACACAAAATGGGACTTATTGTTGACATTTCAAAAAGCTTTTTCAAATGAAGACTTGTTTGCTGATATTACAGGAATAAACAAGGAACTAATTGTAAAGTTGCATATAATCCTAATTTGTATATCAAGTGGATTTCAAATAGATACTAGTAAGTTTCGCTTACTTTGTCTGGAGACCGCAAAACTCTACTCATGCTTGTACCATTGGTATTACATGCCTCAGAGTCTTCACAAGATCTTAATTCATGGAGCAGAAGTAATAGAAAATCTATTCTTACCAATAGGTCTATTTAGTGAAGAAGCTCAAGAAGCAAGAAATAAAGAACTTAGAAAATATAGGGAACATCATTCCCGTAAAAATTCAAGAACAAAGACAAACGAAGATTTATTGAAAAGACTTTTATGTAAATCTGATCCAGTTATTTCATCTTATAGAAAAACTGTTTCTTCTGTAAAAAAGAAATTTTCTCCGGGTGTTGTTGAACTTTTTATTTGCGAGAATTCTACGTTCTAGAATATAGATCTAGTTCGTAATTTTTAATGGTAATTAAACTAAAAAATAAACTTTGTCAAACTTTGATATTCATTTTATATGGTTTGTATAATTAGTTTATAACAGTTCTAATAAAAAAAATTAAAAATAATTTTGGCACAAAAAACGCGATTTTATCCGACTGAACAATGTAGTGCAGTTTCAACTATTTTGTTTTCGGACTTTTCCTTCCATATTCTGACGTATGATTTCAGGGTCTAATACATTTAGTTGCGTCATTTAAAGATTTTTTTGTAACACAATTTAAAAAAACTTTTATTTATTATTTATAAGAAATTACTTTATAGTAGTATGAAAAAGATGTAATAATAAAAGGCTCGCTAACCCCTGTCTTGCCAGCCTTTGATTTTCAGATTGTTTTTGTGTTTGCTACAAACTTATTTTCGAGTGTTACTATTTTATTTTGTATCATCTTTGATAAGTTACATAAGTTTTTAGTTATATAAGTACTGAAAAAAACTAAAACTTATGTAAACTAAGTTTGTTTATTAATCAGAAAAGTTGGTATTAGGTAGGTATATAGGTTGGTTATTTATGTTGCTTTTATTTTTAAGAAATTATTTGTGTTGCTTTTGGTCGTGCTAACGCTTTTTCAACAAAATAAAAACAAACACAGTGTTTTATTAAATGAAAATAGCGCATAAATAAATGTCAAATACAAACAATAAAATGTCAGGAAAAAACAAAGGAAACCTGAGATCTAATAAGGTTAAATTTAAATTGCAAAACAAAACAAACTTCACAAGAATGTTGAAAATCAAGTAGTTTGTGATTTAATATGAATACCGAATATAATAGTGAAACGTTTGATTCAAAAGATTATTTGCAACGATATTATCAAACAATAAATGGACATCAAGATGAAAACTACGACAACTATTTTATAGATCAATTATTAGATGTTATTAATCATAACGAAATAAATGGTTCTTCATTGTTAGACGTTGGCTCTGGACCATGTATGCATACGGCAATAATATCAAGCAAAAGATTCAGTAATATTTATTTAAGTGATTATTTGAGATCAAACAGAGAGGAACTGACTAAATGGTTAAAAAACGATCAAAGCGCGCATGATTGGACTAGTTTTCTTGAGTATATTAGTAAGAAGGAGTCTTCAAGTGTTGAAGAAATTTCTAAAAGAACTAAAGAATCAGTAAAAGGTTGCATACAAATAGATGTTAATTTGACTAACCCACTGGAGCCCAATTGGTTTAATCAATTCGATTGCATACTTACGTCACTGTGTCTTGAAGCGGCTTGCCCTGATTTTGACTCATACAATAAAGCAATTGAAAATTTAAGCAACTTGCTAAAAGTAAATGGCTGTATGATTATGATGGGCGTTTTAGGTAAGAATTTTTTTATATAAGACTCCACATAGACTATTGCTTGTTTAGAGTATAATAGTTCTGTAACAAGTTTTCTTATTTTTTGAAGTTCATTAAATTAAAAGAATTTCAAACTTAAAAAACATATCTTATTTGTTTAGGTGAAACTTTTTACAGAGTTGCAGATGTAAAATGGGGTTGTCTTAAACTTGAAATAAATGATATAAAGCAAGCATTAATTAGAAATGGGCACGAAGTTTTATTTTATAACTCGCAAAAGTTAAACAACAAAGAAAGCGATACATCAGACTGCAATGGATTATTCATAGTTTTATCAAAAAAGAAGTAGTGTTAACTGCTGGAATTGACCGTTATAAATGGTTTGATGCAAAAGACACAAGCTGTGCCATTATTATTATGCGCTATTATGAACATCTTTAAATTTATCTACATTATCAATTTTATTACGTTTCATCTTTTACTAAATTTATTTGTAAACTAAAATCAATTCAATACCTAAATTTTTTTAAATAAATGTTTTAAAATAACAACTTTTAAAAACACGACATGTTTTTTCCAAAAACAAAACTAATTAATAATATTTGTAATTGTAAATTGTAATTGTAAAATTGTAATTAATAATATTTCCTGATTCAGCATAAATCTCGAGAATCAAACTGAAAGAAAAATTTGAGATTTAAGTATTTTATAAAATTGCGCTTTCCTGCAAATATTCCGGTTTAACTTGCAATGGAAATCCACTTCTGCTGGATTTTATTTGCATAAAGCGGATTTTGCAGATAAAAATATGTAGTTCATTAAAATTCTCCCATAAAATGATCTGCATCACATATGCTAATCGACTGTTTCTTAAATAAAAATAAAATTTGGTTAGAGAGAGCAGGTAAGAACTTAAAATAAGTATATCAATTCTTTATTTTCTTTTGTTATCGGGAGAGAGTTGGTGACGGCCCGAAAAGAACATTAAAGACATACTTAAAATGTAAAAAGTTTAATACTTATATAATCGCAAAGTACCACTGAGTTGATTAAGACTGCTGAAGTAGTCAATTTAGTGCTCAACCTTTTTATTGTTGTCTCTTTGTGGTCAAAGAAACAAAGCAACATTAAATCATGAAAAAAGTAAAACCAAAAAATTTTTTTATCTAATTACATTGACTCTAAATGTACTTTTCATTCTTATAAACAAACGCAAAAGCCATTATAGGCAGGGGATCTTATCATAGTTTTTTCATTATATCATAGTCTATACAAGTTAAAAAAACGTTGACTTTTAGATAAACATAATTAATTACGTAACACGTGGCGAAATTAATTTGCAATGCATATTTAATAAAATTAATGAGCGTTTAGTTGATTAAACCTTTTACAAAAAACTTTTAACTTTTAAAAACCCAATACTTTTTAAGGAACTTTAAAAGCTCTGACTCTAATGAGTTTCTGAATTCCTGAATGTCTGTGTTCCTTTGACGACTAAAATACATATAAGTTAAAGTAGAAGCCATAAAGACTTTATTAGGCAAACCAAAACCTGTCTTTGGTAAAACAAATGATCAAAACATAGCTCGCAGGTTTTTCATAAACGTATAGCTTAGTTTTGAGATTACGGTATTGAATGTCAATCATAAAATATTTTAGTATTTTTTGAAAAACACTATTCTCAGGTTATTACATATAGATTCAATTGAAGTTTTTTTTTTCAAAACAAAATTTTAAAATTCAATGTAATTAAAGTTTTTTTTTTTTTTGTTCACATTTTTGTGATATTTATAATAAATTATTTACGATATACTCTTTTTGAGTCAAGATATGGCAGGAGCAGGAAGAAGACAAAAGTCTTATCATCCAGCCCCGTTGTATCATTTACATATTAAACAAACAAAAAATCCATCATATTAGAAAATATATATATATATACATATATATATATACATATGTATATATATCTATATATATATATATATATATATATATATATATATATATATATATATATATATATATATATATATATATATATATATATATATATATATATATATATATATGAAGACTCCACGGGAAGAAATGGCAGGGTCACATTTTTTCATTTTGCGATAACTCATTTTTAAACTTTTAAACCTATATAACATTTTTATTTTAGGGAAAGGATTAAAATTTTTAAGATATATTACAAAAAAAACTAACTTTTTATGCAATTAAAGTTGAATTTCGAATTTAAATATAATAATTTACGTTATAGACTTTCTTTTTTAAGTGAGGTTTTTTATGGACTCTGCCTTTTTTCCCCGGTAAAATGTCTTTTTTTATTTTATTAGTTTTTAGATCAAGTAAAAACCTAAAATATCAATTATTTTTTATTAGCTTACAAATAAAATTACACAGAAGCTAATTTTTACAAAACAACCTCACCACCAAGACCTAATATTGACCCTTAAAAAGTCTAGGGGATTGAACTAAAATTAAAAATACTGTTTGGTGTTGATATTTTCGTTTAGAAAATAATTATAGTTCTCGTTAACAAAAGGCTCAATTTTTGTTCTTTTTTCGTGCACGAAAATATCACATACAGTCAACTCTCGATATCTTAAATACTTGATATCTCGAACTTTTTTGAATCCAGTCGAACCCTTATTTATGGATTATACTCTCGATAACTCGAACATTCTCTATCTCGAACTAATTAATCGGTCCCTAAATAAATAATTAATCGGAGGTTTGAGATATCGAGAGTTGTCTATTTAGACAACTCTCGAGGACTAGAACTACTACTATAATTATTTAATTATAGTAGTAGTTCTAGTCCTCGTTAACGAAAGGCTTTAATTTTTATTATAAATCTTTTATTCAAAAATATCACAGTTGATGACAAAGTTCAGTTTATTTTTTATTTAAAGGTTAACCTATTAAATACCTGTATAACTATACCTAAACAGGTGTCACAAAACTGTAAGCACAAAAAGTTATTTAATGCAAAGTTTCTTTCCTGATAAAAAAGGGGCTTTAAAATTTTATAGGTTTTCAAACAATTTAGTATTTATTTGATCTGAATTTTTATTTTCATACCCTGACTAATAGTCAAAAAATATATTCAATATCTTGTGATTATTAATTATATAAACTGTTGTATATTAAGTGAAGCAAAGAAGAAACATATTAAAGATTTTAAATTTGTCAAGAAACACTAAGAAAAAAACAATTAAAAACAAAATTTAAATAAAAAAAGAAGTCTATTTGTTCTTCATCTTCAGAATCAATATTTTCATGAAATGTCTTGATAACCTCCTGATTGTATGGCAAAGAATTGTAAAACTGAGGATTGGATGTAAACCTTTTTAATACTTGTAAATCTCTGTACTTTGCCACAGAGATGCAAAGTTTTGCATTATACAGAATGGGGATCTCACTATTTATAGTATTCTTCCTATTACTTTTTAAATTAGTTTTCAACAATAATCCTTTCCACAAATCACGATGAAATACAATGCCACTTCAGTCTCCTCTGAAACAAATTTCACAAAGAGGACGAGTTGGAATTGGACATTTATTCTTATAAAACCATACCTTGCGTTAATTCTACAACATAAAACGGAGTTTTTTACGAGCATTTTTGAATGTTTTAATCCACTCTGATGGATCACTAGTGGGTGTTTTGCAATTAATTAATCCCATATTTTTATCACATTCCATAAAAGAATGACCACGTTCTAGAAATGTAACTTTAATAAAGTCAAACCTTTTTTTTTCATGGGAAATTTTTTTTCATGTCTTTTCGGGGAGGTGTGTAATGTATAATTAAAAAAATTAATTAAGTTCCATCAAACTATAAAAGTACATCCAATTTTTTTTTTGATTTGAATTCAGATAAAATGTATAATAAAATTGTTTATAAAGTTAAAAAGTGTAAAATGTCAAAATTTTCAAAATGTGACCCTGCCGTTTTCTTCCCGTGTGTAAACCTCTCTATAGTTTGCACTCTAGAAATTCGACTGGAGAATGACACTTTTTTTTTCTGGTTTGTTTAACGAGTTATCTTCAGACATTATAACTAACATTTTTTTTGCTTAAAAAAACTAAACAACCACTTTTTTTATAGCAGCATTGACGTACACTTTACTAATTTTAATACTTTTTATACTTTTTGTTATTTTCGGATAATTATAATTTCGCTTTTAAGTTTTAATTTTTAAACAGGATACATGTTGATAACAGTTTTTATAACTGAAATAAAAAAGGTATATAAATTTTTTATCGTAGAAGAAAGTAGAGTTTTGGTAAGGGCTTTGTGTTAAGGCCATTACAATTTTCTTGAAATCCTGCCCGTATAATATCATAATACTTATTGTAAATAATATTATACCGCAAATAAAATAAAATAAATAAATAAATTTCAACAATAACATTGAAGATTAGAGGTAACACCGTAACTAAATTAATAAAACAAAGTTAAAACATTCTGTGACATATTTTATATAATTGAATTTTAGTTTAAAAGAAGCATTAATAATAGGATATGTTAAAATTATCAGTAATAACACCTATTTCAATTCATTTTTAAACTGTTATGTACAAACTTTTTTCGTATTTACAATCTTAGGAAACTTTTTTCACAAATAAAGTCTACGATATTGAATTGAATATGCAATTTTTTTGAAATATATTTAAAGACAATGCAGTTATTACCTGAAAACTTTGTCGGGTATTGAACAAATGAACTACTTTGTCAAAATAGGACTGAATTATTTTAGGAGATAGTTCCATTTTTGTTTTATACATGAGCATTAAAACTTGGCGTAAGTTAATTTTATAGACATTTAATGCACCTTGTATACGCAGAAGAGGCTCCATGGTACAATTTTATCAGCTCTCAATAACATTCTGCACGCGTGTTTTTATTTAATGCTTGGTTTAATTAAGGCAATTTAAAAGTTATTCGAATTCTTTTTTGGGGGGAATTAGCATGGTTTTATTAGCGTATTATGTTCAAATAAGAGCTTTAGTTGGTACAATTTTTTTTTGCTTCAGTTTTTTTAACATTTAAAGAAAGTTTTCTTTTTTATATGCACTTTTTAAAGCTATTTTTCCTACCCCCTAATAGTGAATCTAAAATTTTAGAGTCTTTAGATTACTTTCGCTCGGCGTAAACATGAATTTTGTTAAAATCTTTTGAAAAAGTGCCTTAATTTACTAAAGATCTTAGTTCTAATTGGTTCTGACGTACATTAACTATATATAATTGTCAAAATACAATATTTCTGTCAATTTTCACAAAAAATACTTGAATTTCCGACCAAGAAAGAGATTATAATTAAGAAAAATTTCAAATAAACGATCAGAACAGATCATATTATTAAACTGATATTCATTTTACCAAAGCGACATATTTATTCAAAATTTTGTTCAAATTTGAACAAGCAATTTTAAAAATATTTAAAAAAAAAAAAAAAAAAAAAAAGAATCTTTGGTCTGGGTTTTTCGCTATAAGCATTTGTATTTTATGATACCGGAAAATTTATTACTTTTTTCGTCTCTTCATAATTCACAGATAACGGAAATATGTCGTAGTCTACAAAACATACAGACGCTATAATATTTTAAAATTGCCTTAATTACAATATGGAAGTATAAAACAGATGGAAGTTCATCGAGCCGCAAACATCAAAGCAATTTCAAGTCGTTTCGGGAGTATGCTTGTAACCGACAATTAAAAAAAAAACAAGTTTCACTGGATAAAAAAACAACAAAATTCACTGAAATGATCTTTATTAAAACATTACAAAATGAATTATTCTAGGAATATGTTGCAAATTTTTAACCATTAGTATTTGCAATTATTCAACAAAAGGTTTATTAAAACTCGGTAATTAAATAGAACCACTTGATTTTAAAAGCATATGTTAGTTTAAGCTTCTTTTCTTGCTTCAAGTCATAACACGACGTTTGATAAAAAAGACAACTAAAACAATTTTTAAAAAATCAAAAAATTGTTTTTTAAGTAACTAAAGTTTAAAGTTTTATTAGCTGTATATGATAACTCCATTCATTCTTGTAGTACTCTATTCATTTAATACAAAGTTTATAAAAAAGTTGTTGTTTGCCGTTACGTTGCGCCATTTTTAATGTTTTTCTTGAATATTATTGGCGAACCTTCAAAATACTATATTTTTAAATTATTATAAACATGTTTATTTGCGTCAACGTTTAAAAATTAAGCGTTTAAGTACAGTCTTGATGTCGTTTTCTTATTGTTTACGAAACAAAAGGTTACAAGCATAGTCCCGAAGAATTTCAATGCGGTTGAACTTCCATCTGTTTTATACTTCCATGATTACAACGAGTAAAATTTTGGTTAAAACGCAATTTTTATTAACTTTAACTCAAAGTTATCCAATCAAAATTTAAATTGCATAAGTTTCAATTTAATATAATACAAGTTTTAATGTAATATTCAACGACATTCTTGAGAAAAATATTCCCAAATGATCACGTTAAAAAAAAAATCCGAGATTTTTTATATTTATCATGTATGAAACTCTAAATTTGCCTTACTTGTATAGTGGGTGTTTAATATATATATATAATAATATAATAATAAAATTGCGTAACTTTACATTTTCAATTTTGTATGATTAAATAAAACAAATGAAATAAATAAATTGTGCTAGTTCGTAATAAATTTAAGTCCGTAGATAATTAAAAACGTTTTGATTCAGATTTGAACTGTTCAAGTGTATTTTTCTTGATAGTAAGAATCTAAATGCACTTACATTCATCAAATAATAGTTAGGTAGATAATTCGTCAGAATTTATGCAATTATCTATCGATACCAGAAAATCGCTAAAAACAGTTTGGGTTTTGGAAATTTTAATAGCAAGTTTTCCAGAAAGACTGAAGCTACATTCAAATTAATTGTACTCAAAACGAAATGTTTTTATAACATTTTTATCATGTTCTGATTTGTTTTTCACTTTGCTTTCTGTTTAGTGTAACACATATATAAAATACAATGTTATATAACAAACATATTTATTTCCTAAATATTCAAATGATTTATAAATTATAACAATCAATCAGTAAACAGTATTATAAATAATTAAAATGTAAACTTTTGAAGTAATGAATGCATCACCTTTATCACTCACTTTGACATATATATATGTATATATATATATATATATATATATATATATATATATATATATATATATATATATATATATATATATATATATATATATATATATACACATGCATGTATAGAGTGAATAAAAGTATATCACAATTGCAAAAGAAGAGCCATTTATTTATTCTTTAACTTCGTTTCTTAAAAAATATTTTTTTCTTCTTTAAAACAACTTGTAAATTTTAACTAAATATTTATATCATTTTTTCGTGATAAAATGGACAATGTTGTTGCAAATACTAGAAGTGAAAAACTCAACCAACCCAACAAGTATGAATACCCCAACGCACAATGGTAATTAAAATCGGTATAAACTCGATTTTTACTGTAGTAGAGTAACAATGCAGCGACTTTTAGAACATCTGTATGTTAAAAATAAAAATTATACTTATATTATAATGCAATAGCGATTTATAACAAAACACTTTACAATTATAAGAATATGTTTAGCTTTAAATAAACTTAATTACTTTAACGAAAAATGACTTGAATATGAACGTGAAATGGTGAATTATTTATATGATTGGATAAAGATTTAAAATGTAAGCGTCACGTTTTATATCCAAAGCACTAGCTCAATAACATCAAATATAATTAATTACTAATTATTTTATTATTTATAATTAATATAATTAATTAATTATTATCAGACTAATTTTCCACTTAAAAGTTTACTAGAACTGATAAACTTTTTTAACTAATTATTTTTAATTTATTTTATTATAACTAATTTTCGAAAATGTTTTTTATAAAATGATGAGATAAACAAAACGCCATCAAATACGTTTTTGTGGAAAGAGTCTTTTCTCAATGAAACGTTACTAAAATAAAATTCACAATATTTAGTACAGCAAACCATTTTTGTTAATCAAAAAAAAGGAAAAAAAAAGAAAATTTTATTTCTCTATAAAGGGGAAAACGGGGCCACATGACGAACGTTTTGAAAGCCCTGAGTTATTGCAAAACTATCAGTCGTGAAGCAATAATACTTTCTGAGTATGTTTATGTTATTAAAATGATTTATTGCCTGCATAAATTTTCTGTTTGCAAATATAACAATTTGAAATAAAAATTAAAATAAAAAGTTCATAAATTTGTCATCTGGTCACGTGACCAGGGCAAGATGACTTATTATTCAATTTTTACCTCCAATTTTATAAAATTTTAAAAACTACCAATAATTCAAACTAAAGTAACGAAAAATAAACACAAATCACCAAAAACTACTTCTAAAGAAGTTAAACTTGAAGGACACCATCCGTTATGAGAAACCGAAAGTGAGGAATTTTTTTTAGGCGCAAAAAGTTAACTTATGCGTATAAAATTGAGTTAATAATATTTCAAAGAACCAATTGGTATTTTAAAATACAAAATGCAAATACAGTTTCATTCTCACCCATTTTTAAGATTTTTTGTTGAGTTGTTATATAAAAACCCATCTTGCCCCATTCGCCATGTTGCCCCGCTTTCCCCTACTCTATAATTGTTGAAATTAAAAATGATTATTTGAAAATCTTATTGCTGTTAATACAAATTACAATTTATTTTTTAAATTTGTAGTTTAAAACTATTTTTAACATGTTTTATAAATATTGATATATATGCAGATTTTATGATTTATTCGCGTTAATAATTTTATTGGATTTTACAGTAAAAGTATATTGAACATAGAAAACCTTTCTTAAATTACTCACGGTCTTTAAATTTTATGATTAATGCTTACGGCAATAATGAGGAATACTCTTTAGTGGTGTAAATGTATACAATGGTGTAAATGTATACAATGGTGGAAAAGCTAATCAAAATAAAAATACTTTTATGAAAGAAATCCTTAAAGTATGTTAAATCAAAATTATGTTACATTTTTTTCACTCTAATTTTTGACGTAATAGTTACATAGAAATTGCTAAATTTATTTATTTATTGTTTTGATTTAATATATATATATATATATATATATATATATATATATATATATATATATATATATATATATATATATATATATATATATATATATATATATATATATATATATATATATATATATATATATATATATATATATATATATATATATATATATTGATGGTTAAGAACTCAAAGGGAATACGTCAACTAACCATTGTTTTGAAAAATCTGAATTTGAACTTTTGAAAACATACAATAATTCATGATATTTATTTTTTCTCATGGTTTTTAACCAAATGCATTCCTCAATTTATTCTGTCTTGTTTTTTACTATTTTATTTTCATTTCTTTTACATACTTGAATACCTAATTTGTTTAATGTTTACCTTATGTTTAATGTTGCACATATTCACTTTGTGCTCTTAACCATCGATATTTATTCATATATATATATATATATATATATATATATATATATATATATATATATATATATATATATATATATATATATACATAATATATATATACATACATATATATATATATATATATATATATATATATATATATATATATATATATATATATATATATATATATACATATGTGTGTGTGTGAGTGTGTGTGTGTGTGTAATACCTTAAAACCACTATAAAATATAAACCCCTTACGTATTATTTTTAATCTTTCATTTAAAAATGGCGTTTTTCCTGATCTCTTGAAACAAGCAAGAGTAGTTCCAATATTTAAGGATGGTGGTATCTCAAAGTTATCTAATTACAAACCTATTTCAATAAGCCCATGTTTTTCTAAAATTCTAGAGCGAATAATGCATAATAGGCTTTACAATTATCTCACAACTCACAAAGTTTTAAATAATAATCAATACGGATTTAGAAAAGGACACTCGACAGAACATGCAGTAATTAAATTAGTTAAAGAAATATCAAATGGGTTTTAAAAACAACCAATATACTCTTGGAGTGTTTATTAACCTCTCTAAGGCCTTTGATACTGTGGACCATGATATTCTTATTTACAAACTTGAAATTTATGGAATCAAAAATAATAATTTTAAATGGTTTTGTTCCTATCTTAAAAATCGCAAACAATGCGTATCTTTTGACAAAACCTACACTAAATTAGAAAACATTACCTGCGGACTTCCACAGGGGTCTATTCTAGGGCATTTGTTGTTTATTATTTATATCAACGATGTTTACTTATCATCTAGTATACTAAACTTTAATCTTTTTGCTGATGGCACTCAAGTTTTTTATACTCACTCTAACATTAAGACAATCTTTACCACTTGATAACCTTAATGAATGGTTTAAAGCCAACAAACTCTCTCTGAATCCTACTAACAGCAAATATACTCTCTTTTCTAAATCCTCTAAATCTGACACGTTGCCTTTAAAACTCCCGGATATTTTAAGAGAAAAAACCAAATTGTAACGGACATACAGTGTTAAATTCTTAGGCGTTTTAATCGATGAGCAAATAAATTGGAAAGAGCATATTAATCTAATAGAAAATAAAACTTCAAAAACTATTGGAATCATGCATAAAATTAGATATATGTTGGATAAAAACTGTTTAAAATCATAGCTATATTATTTATTGTAACATTGCTTGGGCAAGCGCTTATCCGTCAAGATTAACTTGTATCTTATAAAAACAAAAACAAGCAAGCCGCCCTATATTAAATGCTAATAATTACACCAGTGCCAATCCACTGCTTCGTAAGCTTGGAGTGCTGAATGTTTACCAATTAAATATTTATAATATTCTTTTATTCATGTTTAGATTAAAATATCATATGCTACCTAACATTTTTGAAGATCTTTTCTTTATTATAGATCATAAATATCAAACAAAGCATTCTTTGCTTAATTATCAGGTACCAAAAACTTTGTTAAAACAATCTGAATTCTCAATAACTTACCGAGGGCCACATTTGTGGAACTCATTTCTCCCAAATAATAGTAAAACTACAACTTCAATCCAAACTTTTAAAAGTATCTTTTAAAAAAACAGTTACTTGATTATGACGTATCTCAAATACTATTTTATTTTTAATTTTTATTTTGTTCTCTCTTATTTTTTATTTCTTTAACTTTTTTTTTGTTAAAAAGCGACATTACACTTCATATCATTACTTATCTTTATATTTGTATTGTATTGTATATATATGTATTTGTGTATATGTATGTATATATATGTATATATATATATATATATATATATATATATATATATATATATATATATATATATATATATATATATATATATATATATATATATATATATATATATATATATATATATATATATAAATATATGTATTTTCTTATATGATGGGTAATTTTTTTTTTGTTTGATATGTAAATGATATAACGGGGCTGGATGATAAGACTTTTGTCTTCTGCCTGCTCCTGTCATATCTTAACTCAAAATGAATATATATATTTATCTACTATAGCATATTTATATATGCGCAATTGCTCACTTTTTTTGCTAGCCTAAATTAAGTGAGCATTTTTAGAAAACGATGAGGGTAAACGAAGAATAATGAATGAAAATGTTGCTGACCCATACCAAACCCTCAGTCGATGTAGCAGCACTCCACGGCGAGTCAGGCTATTTGTCAGTCGATGTATGTACTGAAGCCCCCGGCAGCAGGCTATTTGACATTAGGTGAGTATGACATCATCATGCTCACTTAACTCAGCAGTATAAGATATATTGTAAATAATTTATTATAACGATGACGAAAATGTAAAAAAAAAAATAAAATAAAATTATTGTTGTTATAATTATATAATTGCTTTTATATTATCAAAAATAAATTGCTACTTAAAATAAAACTTTAAATAAAATATACTTGCAAATAAAACAGTTGCCGTGGTAAAATCTCTATAACGTCCATTGTATATCCTTGATAAAAAAGTCATTACAAGAGCAAAGCATAAACAAATAACACATAAAGAAAGCAGAGCACGCGTCACCAGTAAATCATCTAAAAAAAAATGTTGTCTTCTTATAAAGCAATATTTAAAATACAAGAAACATAATTATCTCGGAAAAAGATTACTTTTTTTCACAAACGTTATTATATTTTGTAACAAAACATATTTGTATGCATACAATTTATTCAAATATTTGTGATGCTATTTAATTTCATACATACACTGTATTTATGTATTGCATTGTAATACATTTAAACAAAAGCGCCACTAGTACTTTTTGATATTTCGGATATGATACTTTTAGGCATTTTGCAAAAAATTTCAGGTGATTGGTTCATGAAAACAAAAGTACCCAATTTTATATTCACTCACCCAGCCAAAATGCGAGAGCAATCAGTTAAAAATAAAATGTTTACTATCTAATACTAAATTCACATTTATTCACACATTTTAATATTGACACGTTTTTTTTATCTAATAATCTTTTAGTTTAAGCAACTTTTTACAAAAAACTCTCACTTAACATCTTTAATGTATGCATGTGTACTTATGTATGCATGTGCACTAATGTATGCATATGTACTAATTTATGCATGTGTACTATATCAAAAAGTTAAATTTATTACTTAATTAATTTTGTATAAAGTAGTTTAGAGAATGTAATTGTTAAAAAAGTAAATCATGTAGCTGTCGTTATCTAATCATAGTTCAATATCTGAACGTTAAAACTGTTCCGTGGTTAAACAATCGTTTACACTGTTTTGATTTGATTCTTATAATTGTTAACATATCGTATGTTATCGTATATATCGTATGTTATCGTATATATCGTATGTTATCGTAAATATCGTATGTTATCGTAAATATCGTATGTTATCGTAAATATCGTATGTTATCGTAAATATCGTATGTTATCGTAAATATCGCCTGTTTCCAATATATTAATCTTTACAGTGTAAGCTTTTTATTTCATGTATATTATTATCCTTCGAATGCTGCTCCACTCTGCTCTCGTTGTATCAATGTCTTAGAATATTTGCAGTAACGTTTATATTCGGTTTGTTTTCTTTATGTATATGTATGTTATATGTTATATATGTTATAAATCCTATATGTTATATAACTTATGAGTAAATTAATTAAAACTATTATTAAAATTACTGCTACTTTATTTATTTATTTCTAATAGTTTATATACATAGTTATTATATTAAACCTTTTACTTGTTTTTCTTTCAGCGGCGATTTCATGACAAATGCTTCTTTTCTCTTCAATATTTACATGTCCCAAAGGCGTAAACTCAAGTAAGCTCTGGTTATTAAGCATATTGAGAAAGGTTGCGTTTAAACGATCAACAGAAATCAGACCGCATTCTAACCATAGTCCTCTGCTATAAATAACTGTTTGAGAGATTGAAACTTGGTCGAACCAATGATTTGTGAACAAAGCAGTGCAGCTTAAAGCAATCCCCATTAAAACTAATCCAAGTGAAACAGTTTGATAGGTAATATTTGCATCGGCCTTCATTGTATGAGCAATACTTGTTTGAGAAAATAACTAGATCAACTAAACAATACCAAAAACTAATCTAAGTGTTTGCTTAAAACACGTTTTACGTCGTAGTTGTCGGTTTATTGCCGGTTGTCGGGTCAATGTTGTTAATATTATACTTCCGGGAAACTCATAAATGTAAATCCGAAAGATCAAAGTTTCTAGTTATTATGTTTTGTTGATATTAGGTTTTTAAAAAAGCATTAAATTGTCAAACCTTTAAACATTAAAAAATCAACAATACTTTCGAAAATATATTTCAGGTTGTTTTTAAAAGTAAAAAAACAAAAGATCTCCAAGTTTTTTTGCTGTAATTTTTAACTTAGATTATTTATTACTTTAAAAGCACTCGAGTTGAAATTAATTATTAAACAGTTTTATCAACAACTTCAGATTGTAAACAGAGAATTTTAGAAAAGGCAACGATCAATAAACATTAAATAAGAAAATAAAAATGCTGACAAAATATAAAATGTTTTATTTATTTGTTTATAATATAAAGTTCGTTTTTCATTAATTAAAGAATTGAATTTCAATTTCTACAGTCGGTTTTACAAGAGGAAATGCTAAAATCGCTAACTTTAAAAAAAAAGAATAATCAAGTCTTTATTAACATGAGGAAATCTTTTTTTTTGAACAGCTTTATACAATATAAAATTTTGTCATGAATAAAAAAAAACAGACTTTCAAATAAAATTAAAATTTTTATTTTTTATTTTTGTTAGTTTCTAAACACGTAGAGTAATGTTAAAGATGTTCGGTTGTAAATTGTTCTTTTAAGTTTTTTCTTCTAAATTTGAAGAAATATCATAGAATGTATTGCGATTAAAATCGATAAATCCAAAAAACTATTTTCTTTAAAAAATCAATTAGAACAAATAATCGATAAGATCGTAAGTCGAGGAACAACTTTTAAATTTGAAAAAAATTAAAAAGATTAGTTTTGTTCTTCTAATAAAGAAACTGCAATGTCATAAATTTTTGAGAGTGATGAGGGTTAAGTTCTAGTCTGCAGATGGTTTGCACACATCGAACGATTTGAGATATTACTTTTTTGATAAAACGTTAATGTTAATCGACAAACAGCTTAAATATGCAATATTTATAAAACAGTGTTTAGCTTTATATATATATATATATATATATATATATATATATATATATATATATATATATATATATATATATATATATATATATATATATATATATATATATATATATATATATAAATATATATATATATATGTATATATATATATATATGTATACATATATATATATATATATATATATATATATATATATATATATATATATATATATATATATAACAACAATATATATTTTACAACTTATATTTTTTTAAGACATAGTATAAACTGTAGGTTTATACCTTTACATAAAACCAGGCTTCAATAAGCAGAAATTAAAGAATTAATCTTTTATGAATTTCCCAAAACATCATAACACAACAACAAAACAACATAACAAAACAACATAACACAACAACAAAACAACATAACAAAACAACATAACACAACAACAAAACAACATAACAAAACAACATAACACAACAACAAAACAACATAACAAAACAACATAACAAAGCAACAAACCACAACAACAAAACAACATAATAAAGCAACATAATACTACAACAAAACAACATAACGAAACAACATAACACGACAACAAAACAACATTACGCAACGACAAAACAGCATAACACGACGGGTAAACGGCATAACACAACAAAAACAAAAAATAACACAACAACAAAACAACATAACAAAACAACATAATAAAATAACATAACAAATCAACAAAATAACATAACACATTAACCAAACAACATGACCCAGATATTTTCCACTTCTAATGTTATGAAATATTCTGATATAAATAAAATTTCGTTTTTACTTTTTCACTTGATTTTTAAAAAGCATCCTAAAGTACTGTTCACGTTATTTGACCTTACTAAAGTCACTCAAGTACCTAGCCACAGACCACCTAGTTAGGGGCCATAAATTTTTTAAAATTGTTTTTTTTTTTTACTTAACCCATTCAGATATAGCGGCTCCATTTGAAACCATAAGAATTTTTCAGCTCTCTCAGTATTCATTTACATTTTGAGTTTTAAGGTTCAATTGTTATTTGCTTACTTAATTGGTTTACATTTATTTATAGAAATTTATTGCTAAATATTATACCCTTAGTAGAATATATTCTACATATTCTAATGCAAAATTCGTGCAAATCATGATTTTTTTTTACCCAATACAAAATACAAGGGCCTGAATCGTTAACGTGTTATTTTATTATAACACAGTTTTCATATAATTTGTTATTTTAAAGTTATCTTATTATCTTACACTTTTTGAGAAAATTTAGACAAAATAGTTTAAATTTACTTTATAATTATTGCTAGCTTAAGCAATTTAATAAATTATATTATTATTCAACTAACTTCATTATATGTTAATAACTGCTTTAGCAGCATCTCTTAAAATAAATTGGTTTTTAATAATCTTGAAAGAAACTCACAATAAAATCACCACTTTAAGTACAATGCATAAACGTTGATATTCAACTTTAAAAAATGATAAAATGCTATATATTTGCAGCAGGCACAAAAGTAAAAGTTGCGACCAACTTTTTGCGGCAACAATTTGGTTATTAAAGTTTACTTTAACAACATTAGCCTCAAATAGTTTTTTTGGTAAAAAACCAAAAAAACTATTTGAGGCTAATGTTGCAAGGACTCGTTTTAAATAAACACAACTTGCAATCAAATTACGAGATAAGTATCTTAAAAAAATCTTATGTTTAATCTAACTTTATAACTGTTTTAAACTTTTGTTTTTTATTTTTAATTTAATACTTTTTAATGGGTTAAGGACTTTTTGAACTTCGTTTTGTTCACTTTAAGCCATTCGTTCAGAACTGAAATAATTTTATAAAATATTAATAAAAGTTTGTCTTTTTTTTATTCAACTAAACATCTCAACATATAAGTCTCTAATTTAGTTTGTTAGTTTCTAACTTAGTTTGTTAGTTTCTAAATAAGTTATGAGGATCTTTGTCTGAGTTCGTCATGAGCAAGACGTTTCCGTCCTACTTTTTAAACGTATGACGAACTATAAAAACTGTTTTAGCAGACAATTATTATTTAAATACCAGAATTTGTAAATGTCTTTGTCTTTTTTTAATGTTTTATGTTCTTTACAAGAACACCAAGTTGTAATAGGGACCTCTATAAGAGAATCAGGCTTTTTAGAATTCCTCGAAAATTGACTCTCTCAGAAGATTAACGTATTATTCGAAAATTTGAGCATGCGGTATTGCTGATGCATTGAAAAATAAAATAACTTTTATATAAAAAAAATAATAAAAAACGTTTTTAAGATTTTTAGGTTTTAAGATAAACAAAATTTAATTTTGTATTTTATTTCATTGAAAAATAAATACAAACTAAGTAAAAATATTTAAAAACAAATTGTTTATTCTAACAATAACATTACCAACAAACTTGTATAAAAAAGCTCACTACCTAAATTAAGAAAATGTTTAGAACTTAGTGTCAGTTATAAAAAAAAACAGAAATTGTTGCAGATAAATATTCTCTACCATGTTGTAATTAAACACTTGTCAACTAGTTTTTTTGATTCTTTTAACTTCCTAAAAGTAGTTATCCTAATGCAACATATTTAATAATATTTATAAAAATATGTTGTAAATATTTATAAAAATATATTGTAAATATTTCGCTGATACAAGCAAATTAGTGAATTAATAGCATGTTGTAGTCATTTATAAAAATATTTTTTAATGTAAGTTTAATTTTTTTTTTTAAGTTATATATTTTATTTATTACAGTGAACTTGACGTGAATCTTAAACATTAACAGGATGTTACTGATAATAATAAAAAACGTTAAAATGTTTGAACAATTTAAAAATGTAATTTAGTTTTCAAGATAATCTAGTTTTATAAAATAAAGTTCACCTGCGTAACTTTTATAAGCATCATGTTTTAAAATGATTTATTTTGAAAAAAACAAATTAACATTATGAGCTAAAACAAATTTCATCTTTCTTATTATAATCTATATGAATTAATTTACTTTAAAACCTGACCTACAGAGGCTTCCGTTTAACATAGTGTTTAAACAATACACATAGTATTTAACATATGTGGTTCTTTTCGTTTCATTTATTTTTATTTTTAGTTTAATATAGCCAGAACGCAGCGGAACACCGTTCCGGTTAGCTTAAAAATCACTTATGGAACAGCTTTCCGTAATTTCCTATATTAAAATATTTTTAAAAGTTCTACTCTTTAAGACCTTATGTTTTGTTTTTTCTAACAGGATACGATTCGCCGTAACAACCAAGGTGTGTATATAATTTTATTCAAGATCTAGGGAAGTGTTGTATACATATATATATATATATATATATATATATATATATATATATATATATATATATATTTCCGCAATAAAAAATCATTTATTTGATAATAACCAAATACTATTGTAAGCCAAGTAAGAAACTGAACCAAGTAGAAAGAATAACTCAACATATCGATGTGTAGAGTTGTCATTCTCCTCATTTTTCCGTAGGTGAGCGCGGAGCTAAATTAATACACGGATTTATTGCCTCAGTTCCGTTCCGCATATTATCTCAAAATTGTTTAGAAAAGTAAATATTTCTAGAATTTGAGAAGATTTGAGAAAAAATTTGAGAAGCAGAATATGACATATTGATATTACTTTGATATCAAATCTTTGATATAAAGTTTTTTAACGCTTTTTTTTAATAGTTTAAAAAGTTTTTTAATGTCTTTCCTATACAAACTTATCACTAACTTATGTTCTAAATAATTATCTTACTAAACGATTTTGTGATAATTTATGGAACGGAACTATAAACCGAGACTATAAAGCCGTGTATTGAAAAATGTAATGAAAATTTCTTAAAAATTTCACTGCGTTCTTCTACGGAAAAAAGAGGAGAGTGGCAACACTATTAATGTGTAACCTAAAGTAAGAGACTGAACGAAAATAGAAAGAGTACTTGAACGTATTAAGGTGTAAGTTCAAGTTTAATATCAAGTTAACTCATACCTTTAGACTTTCGTTTTCTATATTTTTTATGTCAACTGAGGATGTAATAAGAAATGTTGTGGAAATTAAAACCTGGATAAAATCTCTTTAAATGACTTCATCATGGTGATGGCAACTATTTTTTTGTTGTTTTTTCTGTTTGTTAAAGTTTATAAAGAAGAAAATGTAAAAAAGAAATTACAATAATAGAAAATCCTGGCCGGAGCAAGAAGAAGACAGACTTGTCTTATCACCGAGACCCGTAACATTGATGTTTTCGAACGTTTATAAAAATTTACATAATTAATAAGTGATTAATAAAACAGTATAAGTACATACAAAATTTCAGCAATAAAATAAATTTTTGTTAACAATCTTCCAGCGGAATAATTTAAAAAAATAAAATAAGACAAAAGTGAGAAAATCATAAAAGTTATCAATCACAGAAAATGTTTTAAGTTTCAATAAAGTAGTTAGGGCTGATTAATAAATATCAACGAAAACACAAAACAAAAAAAGAAAACAATTAGAAAAAAAATTGTTTTCCTTTTTTGTTTTTAAATTGTTTTTAAAAAAATTATTTGAAATCTATTATATTGAAATCCATGCTTAGTAAATACCGTTTTGAATCAGCCTTGAAATTTTCCATAGTGCAGTTAAAATGAAGTCTTGTTTTTCATTAAAAATATGAAGAAATTTTTTCAAAAAAAAGGACCCGATATTGAATTTGGTACGAGCTTGATTTAAGATGGTTAATGGGAATGACAAAGTTATTCACTGAAAATTTGTTAGATTTCATTAAAATAAGATTGAAATGTCACTGGAGATAATCCGCATTTTGCTTTAAACAAAAAATAATTTTTAAAAAATAATTTTTATAAAAATAATTTTTTTCTTGATGAATATTAATCTTATAAATATTTAAATGCTGACGTAAAAGAAGTTTGCAATGGGCAATCCTGTTTGCCCCAAATATTATCCTGCAAGCATGTTTTTGCTTACTATAGTAATTAAATTGCTCCCATTTGTAGTTATTAAAGTGCTCCCAGAGGTCCTCACTCCCCCACCCTCTCACCCACACACCCACACACACATACACACACCTCTCCTTTTTATAAATTAAAGAACTTTTAGTTTTGAAAAAAGTTGTATAAATTAAGAAATACTTTTAAAATTAAAGTTTACTTTTAAAATTGATCTTATAACCCTCCCCTTCCTAATACTTTATTGAATCCGTTTTGCAAATCCCTCCTCCCCATAATCAACCTTATATACTTTATAGGATCCCAAAGCTTTTGGTTTGAGCACCGAACTCTAATTTTGAAGAAATATAAATGTCTTCAAAAATAAAATAATAGTATAAATGAAAAAATTCATTTCATTATTTTAGCATCAAAATTTCGCGCTATGATAATATTTTAACAACGCAAAAAAACTTGAATTTGAATTCCAATTTTGAAGAAATATAAATGTCTTATATATATATATATATATATATATATATATATATATATATTATATATATATATATATATATATATATATATATATATATATATATATATATATATATATATATATATATATATATATATACAGGGGTGGGACCGCAAAATGTGAACACTTTTCTGATTGTAATAATTAATTTTCTGTTAAATATGAACTATTTTAAATGTTCAATTTTTGTTTTTTTACATATTATATTTTACTTTGTTTACATATTCATTAGTACTTTGTCTTTCGTTTTTTATCAAATAAACTCAACTACATCTAACGAGAAAATAGTTATAATAAAACAAAAACGTTCACATTTTGCGGTCCCACCACTGTATATATATATATATATATATATATATATATATATATATATATATATATATATATATATATATATATATATATATATATATATATATATATATATATATATATATATATATATATATATATATATATATATATATATATATATATATACCCTAGTAGCAAACAATATTGGCGCAATATTGGGGCAATATTGTTTACAATATTGGCGCAATATTGTAAACTATATCGAGCCAATGTTGCAATGTGAACATTTTAACAATATTGGCGCTACAATATTGCGCCAATATTGTAAAGTCAATATTGGCCAATATTGGCGATACAATATTGCACCAATACTGTAAAGTCAATATTGGCCAATATTGGCAAAATGTTTACACTGCAACATTGGCCCGATATAGTTTATAATATTGCGCCAATATTGTATATAATATCGCGCCAATAATGGGGATATTATACTGGCCAATATCGGCCTAATATAGTTTACAATATTATCCTGATATATAATATATATAACTAAGGCAATATAATGAGTATTTTCGATTAAATTTTTATTATTAAAAAATAATAAAAAATATTGCCTTCTACAAATTTGTAATAATTAAAATTACTAACAGTTTTCTTGTTTAAGTGATACTATAATACTAGGCTGCATTATTCTTTTGAGTTAAACAGGTTATAGTCTAGGAGATGACAATAATCATAGAACACGCTTTAAGAAAAAAAAAATTCGAAATCATTAAATTTATTTGAAGTTATATGAAACAGATACAAATGAAAAAAAGAGGTATAGAGTTTTCCAAAACCAAAATATAACAAAATAAAATCAATGTTATTATAATACACGTACAAAAAAATATGTATATATATATATATATATATATATATATATATATATATATATATATATATATATATATATATATATATATATATATATATATATAAACTACTGTATTATACTCTCACTATGAGATAGTGGGCATCGACTTTCATTATATTGGTGATACTTATTTCATTGCTCAATATTGGGCGTTGCTCAGTTACGGTTCTATTTTTCTTCCATAATCTCTATTAATGGCCGTCGCCAGAAAGCTGCCAATTTTTTCTTTAATACTTTTGTCAGTAGCGATTTCGAAATGAACGAATACAACGATAAACGACTAAACGCAACTCTACAAAATGTTTTTTAAATATCATCACAATATAATTTTGAAATATATAACTTTTCACGTATAAATATTGTAAAGTAATTAGCTTTTATTAAAATATTTATTTATTAAAAGGAAATGGGATGTAGAATACAAATATTGTGCTCTACCTATAACGACCTTGCAGGACGTTTTTGTTTCATTCCATACACTGAGTATGAAAAACATACTTCTTTGGCCATTAGCTGTATTAAGATTGCCGCTGTAAGTTGTTTCTCATCTCCTCCAACCGAGTTCATATCATCCACAAGCTATTGTGTCAGTAGAACGACAGAATTAAACAGTAAAACGTACATTAGTTTAGGTGCTGGATGAGGCTGCTCTGAAGTGGCCATATATGATTAATATTGTTTTTGTTTTTTCATTGAGAGTTAGAATACACGAGTTTTCTGGGTTTTCACCATTTTAATTGCTATACCTAAAAAAAGCAGTTCTTCTCATCGGGTAAAATTGCAATTTAATTGATTTTAATGACTCTATGAGCTACATTAGTACCTCATAGAATTGATGATAATGAAAACAACAAAAACAGTTTTGGATACATTGCATGCAATGAATATAGGGTAGAGCGGGATATACCGGGACAGCGCGACATAACGGGACAGTTATGCCTGAAGCCATATATCTCAGCTAAAAAATTCTTCAAAATTTTTTTTGAGAAAAATTTAAATTTCCTAAATTATTGTAAAAAAAAATTTAATTTTAGAAATACAAATACATTAAAAGAACCAAAATGCATCATGCAAAAAACAAAATTTGCGTATTTTCTTAAGGGATACAACGACAAATGATTATCTTCTTTTAGAATCTGATTTTAAAAAAATTTTTGGAATTGAGCTTTTTGAATAGTATTATTTTCAGTAAGATGGCTTTTGTGGGGAATATCGGGACAACAAGTAAAATCAATTTGAGTAATAAATTCAAAGAAATTTTTATTTTTATAACTTAACTTCGGTTATTAACAGTGTTTAATGTAAACAAAGAAGGTAAGAAGTTATATAAAAAAGATCAATCATCCAAAACAGGATGAATTTTAGCGTAAAAAGGAACTTAGAATTAAAAAAGCTGCTGATAAATATGGCGTATTTAAGTTTGCTCTACATTGGCATATTGCTCATCAAAAATATTGCCGAATTGTTTCAGAATATTTTTTGTGTGACTTATCTGATTCATAAAATTTTTTGTTTAATTTCATATTTAATAGTAGATACCAATTTAATAATATATATTGGTTATAGTAGAGCAGATGTATTTTATAATAAAACACACAAAAAAAAATGTTTGTTTTAGCTGTTATTTCTTTTTTTGTTGTATATGGGTGTTTAATGTTTAGGCAAGTTTAATGTCTAGTCAATAGATAGTCTTCATATTTTATCACTTTCAAAGCTTTATAATTGACGAATGACTGCTGCTTTTTAAATGCCCTGTTTTGTCCCACCCACTTGCAAAATATAAAAGTTTTGCTAGTCTGACTGACTCTCTGAGTTTACCTACTAACTTGTTGAAAGGGTCAACATTTGCCGACTCACTAGTCAAAAAAGGTCAAATTCGCTAACTAAATGAGCTAAAAAATCATTGATGGGGGGTTTTATACCCTCCTTCCCCCACACACACATACACCCATCGCACCGGCTTTGATTATGACTTGTTCCAATTTATGTATTTAGAAAAAATCAAAAAGTGTTGCTTAGACCTGATGGTCAAAAGTCGGTAAAATCTTGGACTTGATTATGCAATGTAACCTCCATGCTAAGTAAACATTTTGAAAATAAAGTACAACTATTCGAAATTATCTTTTTGTTATGAAAAATAAATAATAATGAATAAGAAATTATGTTTAATGTAATAAAAATATTTTAATAATAATGATTTTATCCAAAAAGATTGAAAAACACGCAATTATTAAAATGAGAAGTTCTAAGTCAGAAAATTTTGAAATTTGTATAATCAAAATTATATTTACTGCAGATATTTATATATTTTTGTGTCCAAAGCAACTAAATAGAATTATAGGTGATGGTAATTGTTTTATAAGGGAACTATTCCTTATCATTTATTTAAATTGTAAGAGTGGTGAAACAACATGGACAACTGATGCAGAAATATTTGGAAAAATTTACAACTATCCCTAAATAATGTCACTAACTTTTGTAACTAATTTCTTTGTACTAATCTTTTTAAGATTTAGATTTTATTGCATTTTTTTTTTATTGCAAGTGTAAAAATAGTTTTTAAAAGGCACTGGGAACAAAACTTGTTTGATATCATCGCTTAAAAATCAGCAATATTGCAAATAAATTATTTTAAAAAAGTTTTATGCTGCTATGTGTAACTGTTAACTTATAACACAACTTAACTTTTAAAAGCGCTATATAAACATAACACAACTTAACTTTTATATAAACATAAAACAGTTAAAGAGTGTAAAAATCTCATATAGGGAGTAAAAATCTCTTAAGAGTTTTTTAATACGTAGTAAAAAAAAATTATCAGATTTTTACAGAGGAGTAAAACAAAAGTGGGTGTAAAAATCTCACACTGGACTTTGACTGTTGACTCCCCGTCAGGATATTTTATATTCCACTCTGAATAAAATTTTTTAGCCTCCTACAACTATTAAAAATAAAGTTTTAAAATTTTAAATTTAAATTTTTCAAAAAATATAGTATTATTAACTTTTATAACTAAAATAAATTTGCCAAAATCAACGGTTTGGCAAACAATGCCCATGGCTTCGGTTAAGGCCAAAACAAAAGCTTCGGTACACCCCTACAAACAAATAATTAAATTTGTAACTCTAAAAAATAATATTAAAAATCAGGGAGAAAACTTTGTATAGAACAATTTGTAACGCTTTCAACAAAAGACTTTACAAATTGTAAAGTCTTTTGTTGAAAGCGTTTTTTTTTTGTCGAAAATAATAGGTTTCATTGGTTTGAAGTAGTTTTGTTTGTAAGATTTTTTTATTTTTATTTATTTGAGTTTTCATGCTATATTTTTCTATACAATGTTTTTATATCCAAAGATATTGTTGGCTTAGCATAGGAACAGCCACAAATATTCATTGAGACTAATCCAAAGTAGCGTCCGTTATTGACCAACATTTTTGCGTACCGAAGTACTACTCAAGCGCTGAGTTGGCGGTGGCGGGATTTGAACCCGTATCGTTCAACAGTCCGGGTTTTTACTTTTCCTTTGACGCTCTAACCATCTGAGCTGACCTGAAAAGTTTTATATTCACGTTTTTAAAATTGTTTGAAGCATTAAATAAATTCTTGAAATTTATTTAATGGATTTGAGATATTTTTTAATTCATTTTTAAATGCACTTTAGTAAAAATTAGATATTGAAATCCTAAAAAATATATATACGAGTTTAAATTTGATGTAAAAATAAAAAAATGTTATTGCTCGGTATCTTTTTTGACATTAAATGACGTCATTTCAAATTAGAGCATGCAATCCCGTATTGATTTTCACTTCATGAATTTTGGGATTAAAAACTGTCATGTCTATTTTTAATAATCTCAGGATTATTAAAAAAAAACATTATTTACTCAAAAATACAGTTTAAAAAATGTTTTTGTAAGCATATATATGTTTATACTTATTCAATATAAATAAAAAGTATTTCTTTTCGGAGAACATTTGAAATTCGTTTTAGAAATAAGAAATTATTACTGCCTTGTTTTAAAAATAAAAAATTTTAGGAAGAATAAAGTTTTAATAAAACACCACCCCAGTATTTGGTTCGAAAAAGACGTCTTTTAAACGTTTTTTGAACATTCTAAAAGTCTTTTGAAAATTCATTAGACTTTTTTTTCCGATCAAATACCAACTGGGAAATTTGTGCTGTCATAACTTTGCGGGAATATCTGCTATCAAATAAGTATTGACGCATATTAATATTTAATTTTACCCAAAAAATTCGTCCAGTGAATAAAAATGTTCAACATCTAAACAGTAGAAGTGCTCAACCAAAGTTACGGTTACCAAAGTTACGGTTACCAAAGTTACGGCTTAACCAAAGTTCCGGTTGATCTTATTGCTGAGTTAGAAAATAACAAACCATATTTTAAAAGCAAAACTATTTGATTTAAATGTCATCAAATGGTTAATACCATCCAGCAAATTCATTTTTTTCAATTTTCATAAATTGTCCATATACTCAGACTATTCATAAAGGTAAGAGCTAGAGATCATTCATTGAGAGACCATTATCTTTATGATATCATTTTCTTGAATTTCAATCATTATGGTCTTTTAACAAAATATTTACACACATCAATGGGTTTATAGTGAAATATGTTAATATGATATTATCCAGTATTAAAAATGTGTTAAACTTCGTGTTTTTAAATGCATATACCTGCTATGTTTCAAGTTGCTACAGGAAATAAAAAGAGAAATCAAATTTGCTGATCCAAAATTTTCCGACAACCAACTGACGATTATCACTAAATTTATGTACTCTTTTTTTATATCGACGTCACACTAGTTCTTTATTTGATTACATTTTTTTTTCAGTTTGTTTCAATTTTAACTGTATATTAAGTCGGCACTCCAGTCACGTGACTTCATCCGTGTGACAAGTTCAGAACATAAATATTTTTTCCGTGTGACAATTTCAGAGTATAAATATTTTTTCCGTGCGACAAGATCAGAATATAAATATTTTTTCCGTGTGACAAGTTCAGAATATAAAACCTTTTCGAGAATTATTTTAATGCTATCTAATTTCAAACCCAATTGCTAGTTGTATTTCACTGGAAAAAATTAAAAAAAAACTATTGATCTGTGTAGGTTATTCTTCAAAGTTTCTTAAAAAAGAATTTAGAAGATTTTTCAAGTTGTTTTCTCTATAGTTTATTTTATTTACACTTTTTGACAAGTACATATACTGTAGAAGCCAAAAAAAGCAGTTTAAGCTTTTTTTGGCTTCTAGCACATCAAAAAAGATTATTTAGCTTATTAAATTACAATATTTGATACTTATTTTTATAATAATTTGTTTTTTATATTTGGGCTTAACAATTTAAAAAAAAAACACTTTTTATTATTTTTTTCTATATTTTTCTTGACGCCATTATGGTACTCCGTTCAACCTGCATAGCTAGTTATTTAGGATAAACTGACCTATATGTTGCTGCGTCCTTATTGTGGACAATTTTCAAAAAAAAATTTAATGCAGGGTTGTCTTGATTGCTTTAAAGTAAAAATACAATATTTAGACTTTATAATTTATAAATGTGCAGTTTAAATATGCAAGTACTTATTGACTAGTTAACTGCTTTGAGAACATTTTTATTTAAATTTGATAAATATTATGATTTGTAAACTCGATGTTTGGTATTTTCAAAGTTTTGCTGATTACATCCAAACGAACTCATTCTGAAAACGTCTTTATTATCCGCGTACTTTGGTATTAGTTATAGTCTGAGAAAAAGATAATAGTAAAAGAGTTTCTTTTAATTTTAACTGTAAATTAAGAACTTATTTCAATTTTAACGGTATATTAAGAGTTTCTTTCAATTTTAACTGTTCATTGATAGTTTTATTCAACTTTAATTGTACATTAAGAGTTTCTTTCAATTTTAACTGTACATTAGGAGTTTATTATAATTTTAACAGTAGATTATAAACGGATTTGTATTGTGCAATTAAATACCACAATGCAACTAATAATCCAAAGATTTCTGCTATATTAAAAATGTTTTTTTATAGAAACAAGTTGAAACTCTTTGTTTAAAAATTACATATGTAGTATCCCTACCCAGATTGATGCTCCATTTGGTAATTTAAAAAGCAGCCTAAAGACATCGTCATTATGTCGGGTTACTATTTCTTCAATGGTTCAATAAATTATCTGTTTAAGAAAATATCCACTTTCCATAATTACATCCTGATCGGCATGAGTTCCTGCCGCAATTTTATTTTCCAATTTTGTTAATTTATTTCAAATAATATTTTTATTATAATTTTTTTTTTCAATTTGTTTCTTGCAAAAATATATTTCCTAAGTGATGTTTAAAAACTTAAAATTACTTGTACATGCGGTACATAATTGAAAGCAAACATATTGTAAAATTAGGTATAGTGAAGACTTTTCTTTTCAGTTGACGTAAGCATCAATTGGAATTATTCTAACATATGAACTATTTCAACTCATAAATTATATTTAGTGAGAAGAATTATTTCAATACCTGAATAAACGTTTACGAGTTTATTCTAGATCTTTTCGTTTTTTTATAAAATAGAAAAAAGGTAAATTAAAAATTTCTTCTAAAAAAAAAACGTTTTTACTATTCTATTTTAAACTTTTTGGATAACTACTCACTATAATGTACACACGTGAGCACGCGCACATATAGACACATACTCGCACATACGCGCGTAAACACAAACACATTTATGCAAAGAATATAATGGACATAATAAAGACAAATTTATTTTATTAACGAGCATCTGAAAGAAAGTAGTCTTTAAGTTATTGATAAGAAAGTTTAAAGATAGTTCAAAAAATGCTATATGAAGAAATATTTTGAATATTGTTAAACATTGTTTAATATGCTTAAAAAATATTTATATAACCAAAAAATCTGTTTAGGTTATTTAATAAAATCAATTAAACGTGGATTAAATACTATATAACTTGATATGCCAATTAAATATGTTAAATATAGCGGTTATGTTTTCATTTAATAATACAAGAAACGTTCTAGAGATGTGTGTGCACTGCAATTGTTTTTTAGACGGCTACTAAAGTTTAAATATATTTATATTATGAAAAACGACATTATACTTTTTTATTGTACTGTCAAAATAAAATGTTGTAAGCCTTAATGTAAATAACGTTGTTTTTAAGTTAACTTTCGGTAAAAACAACTTAATAAGTTGAAAACGGAAGAAAATGTTATGGTTATCATAAAAAAATTCCGGGATTACCTCCTTTATTTAGATGAACGGCTCCTAATCTTGTTTTTAAAACATCTATTGATATGTTTTTAAACAATTGATTAAATTTGCTTAGTATTCTCGATTGCTAAACTGTGCTTAAAAAAAATTTATAAACAATCTGTAAATAAATATAAACTAAAGACTTACATAATAATGAATGGTAAAAATAGACGATGAATCTTTTTTATTTTCTTCCAATATATTTTTCTTTTAACACTTGTATGGAGTGCTCAAAGCAAGAAATAGGGAGCGAGATGGTTTTTAGTAATTTTAAAATATCACCAGGTCCAATAATTGCTATGTTCAATGATATATAAAAAATGACGAGATAGTTAATACGTTTTGTAAAGATGGCAGGGCTGCATCCTACTAAATCCTGTTTTTTATTTTAACCACTTTTACGCAGATCACTTGTGTACGCAAGTTTAAAAATACATATTTACTTACTAAACTTATGAGCACTCACTTTTATCTCTGTAAATCGGTCAATGTATACTCTTTAATAGTTATGTAATTCCGGTGATGTATATAAATGTTGTGGTAGTGAATATGCAAAAGCCTTGTCTGATGTCGAGAGTTCTTACAATCAAGCTTAAGCGTGCAAAGTATTTCTCTGCAAACAAATGTTTTCCGCCAAGATTCTATTTTAAGAGTATAGAACTTAAGAGCTGCAAAAAAATGTTAAAATCTTATTTGGGTCTTTTTTTGTTTTGCTGATATTTTTAAAAATAGTTTGACTTGTTTTTATTGAAATACTTGTAATTACTACCTAACGCGATAAAAAAAAAAAAAAAAAAAAAAAAAAAAAAAAAAAACTCATGGAAAATTTCAAATCAGTTTAAAGTTTTAAAATATCAAGTGTTTCTTCTTAATAGTTTTCTTAAAATTTAGATTCTTTCTAAATTCTTCTTTAAATTCTTTCTAAATTCTTTCTAAATTCTTCTTCATACTATGGGGTTCTTTTTAATAGATGATATTTACTTTAGGCTTCAGCATAATGTCAGCATAATTAAGATTAAATATAATTCAAAAACCAAACGTATACCCAGCTAACACAAAACGTTCAAAGAACGTTGTGAACGTTCAAGAACGCTCTATGAACGTTCATAGAACGAGCTCGAAGGTTCGCAACGTTCGTCGAACGCACTTGAACGTTTTGTGTTAGCTGGAATAAACTTTAGTAAAAATATATACATTTAAAGGAAAATATTATAAAAAAACTTTTAAGTATTTTTCTTTTATGACAACAAATTAGTAAAATAATAAGCGCTAAGTAACATCGATTATTTTTTTAAATATCCTCCTTTTGCCTCAACATGAGGTTTTGAAAATTTGCAGCTTTCTTTTGTCAGTAATTTAAAATCTTGAGCACCAAATAATATGCCACTGTTTGAGACATTGCGTTTTACATATATCTTTAAAATATATGTTAAAATATAAATCTATAAATATACATATTTAAAATATATTAAAGTTTATTTAAAATATATGATTTAGTACTAATATTTTTGATAGATAAAAACAGTTAACAGAAAAAGCTCCAACAAATAGAAACATAGCCTTACATAGAAGCAAAATTTGTTTAAATCTAAAACAATTCAGTTTACTGAGGACGTCTTTCAAATTTAAAGATTTTCTAAATTTTAAAAGCTCCGGGTGATAGATAGGATTTCAGTGACCTCCAGCCATGGATTTATAAACTAGTATGTAAAATTAATAGTTTGAAATAAGTTTTTTTTTAATAAAACTTTTATAAAAGTTCTTTAAAGTTAAATTTAAAAAAAAACTTACAACACTTAAATTTATGCAATTTTATGCAAAGAAAAAACGACCCACGCTAAGTAGCCTTCCGACCGCTAGGTACTCTTCCGGTATTTTTAATGCAATATTTTCATTGTGTTTATAATTCAATTAGTGTGTGAATGAACATCTCGAAGTTAATTCAACTTTTGCGTAAACAACTTCTTGTAAACAATTAATTAGCATTTAGGATGTTCCATTGCATATTTTAGAATACGCATATTTTATAATGCTTTTACCACTTGTTCTAAAAATTACTATAAGCACAATTCTTAAGAATGTAAAAATATAACTAATTAGATAAAATCGTTTTCTTAAAAACAAATGTTAAATAGTTCCTCTAATTTATACAAAACGTTTATGCAGTATTTTTATTGCATAATTATAAATGATTTTTAGTGAAAATGAATTCTATAGATTACCTTGCGACTTGCATCATTTAATTTTTTTTTAATCTATGGGTGCCAGTAAGAGCGTTATTCCGTTTCTATGGTTCATAATAATTATTTATAAAAGTTTTCAATGTTAAGGAATGCTTGGATTATTCTAGATAAATAGCGACCTGCCTTGGTAACAGGAAGTCTCATTTTAATTTGCTACAGGGTGCTATTAAGTTTTTCTCAAAAGTAGCGTACTGTACTTTGTAAGGAGTTAATTGTAATAACATACCAAACTTTTTAAATGTGAAAACAAGAATCAGTCTAGTATTGATATTTTGTAGTGATCGTGTACATCATAATCTTTAATTTATTTTAAAAAGTTTTAATCATACTGTCAACGATATTCTTAGATTAATACAGCTTTTACTATTTACTACTCTTTACTAGTTTGACTGAAAAGAACTTAAAATGGCATATTGTGTTTCGATACTTATATTATTCATTATAAACGTACTTGCTGAAAATAAAAACGTAAGTTATAAACAATATTGTTAGTCGTGTAAGTTTTCTTTTTTGTTTTGTTTTGTTAATAGTTTAAAGTTACGCTATACATCGCTTTTGATTCGCAATACTTTGCTTATAAATTTTATTACAAAAACATAGTTTTTTGTTTTTTTTTAGTGTGTGGTTAAACTAGATTCAAAAGCTGGTTATTACGTCAAATGCAGCGGTACTGCTTCAGATGTAAGGTTTTTTTTTTTTAAAAAAAATGCAATTCACCTTTATGAGACCCATTTATTGATTTTTAAATGTTTAAATTAGGAACCAAGCCTAGAAAAAACAATGTCAGAACAGAAGCCTGTTAGAGGTGGAAAAAAAGTTGGTCCTCCTGGACCACCAGGAATGAAAGGCGCAAATGTAAGCTATTTAATATATTATCTTAACTTTAACTGTATAAGTGATATAACTAAATATTAATTTTAAAAAGAAATATATATATATATATATATATATATATATATATATATATATATATATATATATATATATATATATATATATATATATATATATATATATATATACACATATACACAAGTTTTATTAAAATACATTCATAAAGATTATTTGTATTGAAGGAAACTTTTTTTTTTAGTGTTTTTTTTTTGTTTTTTGTTTTTTTTTTTAATTTAAATGTTTAATAATTTATTCAAAAATTTGATTAATCTTGTTTCATTGAATAAATTGAAAGCTAGTTTATTTACTTTTTTTTTGGATCCATTTGAATGCTTCGATTTAATGCGTTGTATACGTATCATTAAATAGTCTAGATAATTAAATTCGTATTATTAGATTACATTTTTTTAAATTGTATTACTGGGTTTGTTAGATTTGAATAATTATTAAAAGTTTCTTTGAATTAGTTTGTTTCACTCAATAAATTACATGAAAACACATTTACTTGGTTTGGATCAATTTGGCTGTAGTGATTAAATGCATGGAACACATCATTAAACAATTTAGATTCATATTATTAGAATAAACCACGGCGATTTGGTTAGAGAAATGGCCTCAGAATTAAGAGGTTTAAAGTATAATGCCTGCTCTAGCCACAGAAGCTTCATTGGAAAGGAAGACGATGTGAAATTTATTGTTAAATGCTCTTTCGCGGTGCTCTGTAATAAGACCGTCAGTGACCTTTGGATCGTAACCTAGAATAATAATAAGAAATAAATGTGATTACATTTTTTTTTTATTGCGTAACTGTGCATGTGAAAATAGTAAAATTTAGATGTATTTGTTTAATTGTAATTGAATATATTTAATACAAACTTTTTAAATATTACGTAATTACTATTTTTAGGGAAAAAACGGATTAAATGGTGCTAAAGGAGATGAAGGACCTATTGGACCGGTAAAATATTTTTTTAACTTATATATCACTATCATATGATTGGCTATCTTATCTTTATAGTTGTTACTTGCTAGTATTTTGTTCCCAACATTGTTACGGTGTAAATGTCAATATTATTTTCTTAATTTTATTGAATGACAAAAACTAATTTATTTACTAATACACTCTACATCCTTATAATCTTGCTAAAATTAATGCTACTACTGCACTCTTTCTTGATCTTGGAATACCTTGTTGTTTGATATAATTACTAAGCCTGGTGCTTCTTGTTTGTATTCTTTCTAATTTTCAATCCAACTTAACTTTAACTATGGGATAATTATTTGACAAAAACTTAGCAGTAAGCAGATGCCTGATAATTTTGGGTTCTTGTCTAGTCTGATCTTTTTTATTCTATAGTCGACTAGTCAAGAATACTTGATTTTTAATGTCATTGAGTACTTTGATAAATATATTCTTAATTTATTTTCTAATATCTAATATTTAAAATCATGTTCAATTTCTTTTTTCCATAATACTACTTTTTTGCATAAACATCCTAACTTTCACATATATATTTTCTCAATTTTTACGTAATCATTATATTAAACGCCTTAAGTGCTTTATGAGATAAGAAAATCAAAAATTCATATCTTTCTTAATAACACAAAGATTCTATTTTAAAATCTTAAAAGTAAATAATTAAAAAATTAGTACATGAAGACATTTTGAATCGTAAACATAAATATCAATTACTGAACAGTCGCTAGAGTAATGACAAGGGTCTTTGGCTTAATAAATTGCACTGTTTTACTTATTTATACAATTACTTTTTTAGGTTGGTCCACCAGGACTACCTGGACCTAGAGGCTTAATGGGATTTCCTGGAATAAAAGGAGATCAGGTAAAAATACTTTTGTTTCATATAATACATTACTTTATTTAGCATAAAATTTATTGTTTGTTTCTATTTAGGGCCTTATTGGAAATCCTGGTGCTCCAGGTGAACCTGGTTTACCTGGAAATTGCATAACATCTGAAAAGGTTGAAAACAAAGATAAATATATTTGTACGCAAGGTCCACGTGGGCCACAAGGTGTTCAAGGTTATCCAGGAGTTCAAGGTGAAAGAGGATTGCAAGGAGCCCCAGGAAATAACGGAGAAAAAGGAGAAAAAGGCGAAAGAGGAAGAATGGGAGCTGTTGGAATGCCGGGACTACCGGGATCAGTTGGAGCTATAAAGTGTGAATCAAATTACACACCATGGGGAGCCAGGTATTTAGAGGAAAGAAGTTCACTTGAAGAAATTATGTGTCCATACGGAAATTTTTTGCAAGGATTCAAACTGGAGACTGATAGTTTAAGAGAAAGATACAAGTACGTTTGTTGCGAAATTTCATAGTGTGCTTGAAATTTCATAATGCGGTTTTATCAAAAATATGAACAAAAAGAAAATACTTTATGCATGCAACTGAGAAATTGCTTCATAAAGTTAGCTATAAAACCTATTGTAAACGAAAAGAGGGAGTGAAAAAACTATTCTTGATTCATATATCTAAGTTTATCCAAAAATTATTGAAGAATAATAACTTATATCTAAATCACTTTTTTTAAAACAGAAACAGTTTATAAATAGAAAAAAATAGAAGAAAATAAACAACAAATAGCTCGTCAACTTTATATAAATTTATTTTGAATTAGTGATAGATAGTATTGCAGTTAATATGGTGTGTTATTTTATAACAATCAATACAGATTAATCAGAGCAATCAAGACAGACTCATATGTATATATAAAACTTGGTATCATTGTTTTTAAATTTAAAAAAATATTAATTTATTAATGTAGTATTTTGAAAAGAAATATAAATTTTTTAAAAATTTTAGAAATATTTATTGTATCTTTGTAAGAGTTTCAAAATCTTTTATACTCGTTGGAAGTTATTTTAAAACCACTTAACATATTTTCTTGCATTTAACTCTTACTTCTTTACCAGTGATCCATGACGGATCCAAGAGGGATATGGAGGTATGCAATAACCCCCCCCCCACCACCACCACCACCACCACCACCAGAATCTGAAAATTCTAAAATATCTTAGAAATTGAGGATCGTTTCTTATTCTTTTTATTTAGGGTTCATCCATATATTACGTACGCAAAAATCTCCAGATTTTGACTAAGTCCTTCCCCCTTATTGCACCTTGTACATTTTGATACTCCTCTTCTCCATGCGAACGTACGCTTGGTGGTCTAACCCCTACCCACGGCTGTCTTATCACCTTTCCCCCCCCCCCTCCTCCTCCTCTGCCGATATAAATTTTATATGCTTAGTGGTCTAACCCCCTCCCCCCCAAAATACAAAAATATTTCGACATCAACAAGTTGATAAAAAATTTTTTATACTATTCTCAATTAGACTTATATTTATCAATAAATTTTAAGTTTCATAGTATTATCTTTCAGCGTTCGAAATTTATGACCATATAAAGTTTAAACCCTCCTCAATTTGAGGGTGTTACAAATTTTATGTGGTCATAACTTTTGAACGCTAAGAGATAATACTATGAAACTTAAAATTTATCAATGAATATAAGTCTAGTTGAGAACAGTGCAAAAAATATTTTATCAACTTATTGCCCCTCACGTTTGGAGGGGGAGGGGATGAAGTTAAAAGGATTTTTCATTCCCAGCCTCCAATCATCGTATTTTTTGCATAGCCTCATTATTTGACATAATTGTAAACATACAAATGTTTGGAGTTTGCTCCATGTCTGGAAGTTAGCTATTTCAATCGCCAAAAAATCCTGGATCCGTCACTGTTAAAATACACTATTATAAAATTCTATAGTAAGTAATTTTTTTAAAGTTTAAAAAAAATTCAGTTTTTACTATTTTTTTGTGGTTGACCTTCCACTTCTATTTTTAACATTTATTTAAAGATTAGAAATCTTTACGTGTAAAGTTACGCAACTTTTTGTTAAAAATTAGGCAATTTAAATTTTGATTGGATAACTTTGTGTTATAATTAATAAAAGTTGCGTTTTAACAAAAGTAATTTTTACTTACTCGGTGGATTTAAGGCAATTTTAAAATATTAGAGCGTCTGTATGATGTTTTTCGATTACAACATATCTCCGTTAAATGATCTGATCTGTGGTTTATGAAAAGACGAAAAAAATTAAAATATATCTTAATTTTTTTTATATTTTAATTTTTTAACATTTATATTTTATGATACCGCAAAATCTATTAATAGATTTTGCGGTATCATAAAATATAGATGTTTGTAGCGGAAAAACCCAGACCTAAGATTCTTTTTTTTAAAAAAAATCACAATCGCTCGTCCAAATTTAAATAAGATTTTAAAAAAATACGTTATTTAGGTGAAATGAACATCATAGTTTAATAATATGATCTGTTAAATCTGTTCTAAATTATAAGCTCTTCCTTGGTCGGAATCCTAGTATTTTTTGTGAAAATTGATAGAAGTATTGTGTTTTGACAACTATATATAGTTAATATACGTCAGAACCAATTAGAACTAGGATCTATAGTGAGTTAAGGAACTTTTTCAAAAGATTTTTATTAAGTTCATGATAACACCGATGAGCGAAATTGATCTAAGGTCTCCAAAATGGTGTTCTTTAGATACACTGTTACGGGTAGTAAAAAGGTTTTGAAATTTTTACAAAAAAAAGAAAAGTTTCTTTAAATATTGGAAAAATCTGAAGCAAAATAAATTATAACATCTAAAGCTCTTGTTTATACATAATACGCTGATAAAATCATGCTAATTTCAAATAAAAGAATTCGAATAATTTTGATTTCGCTACCGAATAGTGAAACTTTGTTTTCACAAGAAAAAAGTTTTCTCAAAGTACTGTTGCGGGAAGTAACTCCTTTTAACTACTCCAGGTCAGGTCAGAATAATCGAGACCAATCTTGCTACTGGTATCACGTAACCCAGTACCACCTGCCACAAGCCCTGCTGCCTTGCAGAGTGTGCTCTTCATAGGCAAAGGCTAGGAGAAATAAACTCCGACTAAAAATTCCCCTGCCTTGGGGCTCTTGGTTGAGTAAAGGCTAGAGATGGTGTCTCGATAAAAACACTCATCTTGGGCAGATGTTAACTGCATCCAGCTAAACATCCCCTGCCTTGGGGCTCTTGGTTGAGTAAAGGCTAGAGATGGTGTCTCGATAAAAATACTCATCTTGGGCAGATGTTAACTGCATCCAGCTACTGTCTTGTAGAAGGCCTCCTAGGCAAAGACTTTAGGGGTAAACAGAAAAATTCTGCCTCGAATCCCTTCTTCATCTATTAGGCTGGCGTAGATGTAACCTGTGTTACATTGTTTCCTGCCTAGAATGACGAATGCTGGATCTCCTTGACTCTACCCATAGAACTTTGCTTATGTCTCCTTGATAATGGCTATGCAACTCGTCCTGTTATCTCCATATGAGGGTACAGCTCTAAAACTCAGTTTAATGGTTCTGAGGCCGGCTGGTAGTAAGGTTTCCCGAACTCTGTGGTAGCTCTCAGAGAATCTGATTCCATCAACAGCTGCAAAATATCAGAGTATTAACAGTGCCATGTTGCGCATGGATGGTGTCCCTGTTAATGCTTTTGGTGTGCATTGTCAAGGTCACATAAGGAGCCCTATGTCACGGCTTAGGGTTAATTAACAGGACTGAGACAACTGCATAGCTCATTGATTAGGAGGCTGTGCTCTATCTATGAATGAGTCAAGTTCTCATTAAACCCAAATCATGACCAAAGTAACCAAAAATTTAAAACCTAAAAAACCATCCCCACCACCTAAATATTTTAATATATCTTTTACAAATATTCGCGGTCTACGAAGCAACTTTCCATCAGTTGAGTCTTACCTCCTGTAAAATTCACCAGACTTGCTTGCACTCAGTGAAACAAATTTAAATTCTGCAATTCCTTCTTCAGATGTCAGTGTTGATGGGTACTATCCTTTGATTCGTAAAGACTCCAATAGTCACATGCTAGGTTTAGGGGTATACATACGCATTAATTCCCCTATTTGTCGTGAAATCAGGTTCGAATCCTTTGACCATTCTTTTATGTGCTTTCGCCTAGCACCTCTTCACTCTAACACCTTTCTCTTTGTTCTTTATCGTTCTCCTTCTTCCCATGATTGCACTCTCTTAGATGTTATCTCTGATCAAATTGACCATGCCCTCTCTTATTACCCCTCTGCCAATATTGTTGTTGTTGGTGATTTTAATGCCCATCTAACTGAATGGCTTGGCTCTAACACCACTGATCCTGCTGGCACTAAAGCCTTTAACTTCTGCGTTTCTCAATCTCTTACTCAGATAGTTAACTTTGTGACTCGTTTTCCTGACAACCCTAATCATTTACCTTCACTCCTTGACTTATGTCTTGTCTCTGACCCTAGCTTATGTTCAGTTTCTCCCTTTTCTTCCTTAGGTGGTTCTGACCATGCAATGATTTCTATAAATCTTTCTTCTCGTACTTCTTTTTTGGGCTCACCTTATCATCGCACCACCTACTACTACCCTAAAGCTGACTGGGATTCCTTTCGTGATTTTCTTTGTGATGGTCCTTGGGCTGATGTTTTTTCTCTCTCAGCTGACAAATGCGCCTCCTACATAACCTCCTGAATTCAGGCTGGAATGGAAGCTTTTATTCCTTCTTGTCGGTTTCAAGTCAAGCCTCATTCTACTCCATGGTTTTCTCCTTCTTGTGCGGCTGCTATATCCAATCGTAATCATTTTTTTCATCTTTTTCAAAAGAACAACTCTCTTGAGAACAAACGGGTATTTATTATTGCAAGAAATCGATGTAAAAAGGTGCTTTCTGATGCTAAACTCCATTATTCTCAGTTCACTAAATCTCGCATTTTATCACAGAAGTTAGGCTCTAAAGACTTTTGGAAAATCTTCAACAACATTATTAACAAGGGTAAATCTAACATTCCATCATTCATGGGACTGATCTTATTACCTCTCCCAAGGATAAGGCAGAACTATTTGCAAAGAACTTTTCTTCTAATTTCACTCTTGAATCTTATGGACATTCTCTTCCTTCCATTCCAGTCAAACAGGTTGACCCATTGTTAGACATTCAAATCACTCCGGCTTCTGTTGCTAAAGTCATATTTTAATTAAACTCGTCTACAGCTTGTGGTCCAGCCAACATTCCTGTCACAGTCTTGCAGTATTGTTCTCCAGAACTTTCTTCAATTCTCTCTAAACTATTTAACAAGTGTTTGACTGAGTCTTGTTTTTCTACTTATTGATAAATGGCATCTGTGGTTCCAATATTCAAAAACTCTGGAGAAAATTCTGACCCTTCCAATTATCATCCGATCAGCCTTCTTTCTGTGATTAGCAAGGTCTTTGAGTCTTTGATCAACAAATTCCTCACATCTCATCTTGAGTCAAATAAACTACTGTCAGACAATCAATACGGTTTTCGATCCTCTCGCTCTACGGCTGACTTACTAACTGCTGTAACTGAAAGATTTTATCGTGCATTAGATGGAGGCAGTGAGGCTAGGGCTATTTCTCTCGACATATCTAAAGCTTTCGACAAAGTTTGGCATGCTGGTCTTCTCCATAAGCTTGCTTCATATGGTGTTTCTGGGAAAGTTTTTGAGATTATCAAATCATTTCTTTCTAACCGGTTTATTAAAGTCATCCTTGAAGGCCAACACTCTTCTTTATTTCCAGTAACTTCTGGGGTTCCCCAAGGTTCCATCTTGGGCCCTGTTTTGTTTCTTATCTACATAAACGATCTTCCTGACAACCTTTCATCTAAAGTAGCTCTTTTTGCTGATGAACAAGCAGCTGATCTTGAATCTGATCTTACTTTAGTAATAGATTGGGGTTCACAGTGGCTTGTGAATTTCAACTCTAATAAAACCCAGTTGCTTACTGCAAACAACTACTGTAATATGGTCAACATTCCTATATTAATGAATGGCAATCCTCTTACTGAATCCTTCTCTTTACGTCTTCTTGGATTATCGCTTACTACTGACCTTTCATGGAAACCATATATACAATCGATTGCTAAATTAGCTTCTGCTAAGGTTGCTTCTCTTTATCGTGCTCGCCATTTTCTTACTTCTGATTCCATTCTCTACCTCTACAAATCTCTTATTCATCTCTGTATGGAATACTGTTGTCATATTTGGGCTGGTTCTTCAAACGATTCACTTTCTCTTCTTGAGAAGGTCCAAAAACGCATTGTAAATGTTGTTGGACCTGGACTATCTGCTAAGCTTGAACCTCTTTCCCATCGTTGTAAAGTTATATCTCTTTCTCTTTTCTACAAATACTATCATGGTCACTGCTCAAAGGAGTTATCATCTCTAGTTCCATCAACTAAAATTCATTCTCGTTTTACTCGTCATTCAGCTAAGTCTCATTCGTTTACTGTATCTGTCCCTGCATGCTCTAAAAACTTTTATTCATCTAGTTTTTTTCCCCGCACTTCAATCCTTTGGAACTCTCTCCCATCTTCATGTTTTCTTGACTCATACAACCTTCAACTTTTCAAGTCTTCTGTCAACCGTTTCCTTGCTCTATAACTCTGTTCTTTTTTTTTCCTAGTAACTCCCAACTTAATAGTGGTTGCTTGCAGCCTTGTTGGGAGTGAATGCAAATAAAAAAAAAAAAAAAATACTTTGCTAATAATTTTGTAATTTAAATTTAGATACCGAGTAAAATGAAAAGTATTGCAACAAAATGTAATAAAATAGTAAATTAATAAATCATAAACTAGCAAACAAATAAATCAAAATTAAAAGAATTCCCCTTAGTTATCTTTAAATATCCGAACCATTGTGAAATCAAGGGTCAGATAATTTAGAAATTTTTCGGGAAATGTGTCCCATTGTTAAAATACAGTTAGAACTAGTGGCAGAAACAACTGAGACAAAGCGGGTTAGTAAAAAATGAACTCCAAGCTTTACATTAGGCATCCAAGAGAAAATCTAGCTTGTTTAAAACTAGAAGCCATCCCATTTACTAGTGAATCAGATGTCAATAAATATATTGAAAAAGAAAAAGATTTGTTAAGTGTCAAAAACGATTGAAGAATGGGATGTTTATTTTAGGGATACAGTAGATCCACTCTGCAAAGATCGACACAAAAAACGCCGTGTTATGTTTACAGAAGAATAAGTTAACAATTTAACGTTTCTACTTGGAAAGTCCTCACATCAATCCATTACAGCGTGAAAACAATCTATAATCATCTACATTACGACAATCCATAATTATCTACATGACAACAATCTACTATCATCTACATGACCTTTTTTTTAGCTGTTAAGGAGCAACTTAGGGTCTTATCTCAAAGCACTTCATTATGGCTGCTATGAAGTTCTTTAGCATTTTCACTTGTAATTTTTATTGTCAAATTGTTCCTTATATGGACTAATTTCATGTATTATGCCTAATTTTTTATTGTATTTATAACCACACATAATGATTACGTATTTTGTTGATGAAATGAATAAATTTATTTACTTTTATTTATTTATAAATGAAGAAATTATTTACCAAGGATTCTACTTTAGTAATAATAATGGCTTCACCTAATTTAACAATAGATTGTTTTGTCAAAACAATCACTTTTATTAAAACTGAATTTAGAAGGCTAAATATTTATAATGAAAAAAAAAAATGAAGCAATTCAAAATCAGCATAAAAAATTAATTAAGAATTAGTGGTTAGACCACGCAAAACCAAAAAAAAAATTACTATAGTACCCCCCCACTCCTTTATCTATAAAAAGGTACGGAGGGGAGGAGGGGAGTGTTTTCTATATAGTTTTAAAGTTGGCTTATGACTCAACCTATTTTGAAATTTTTTAAATTGTAGATTATGAAGTTTTTGATTTTCAACCAACAATTTTTGATTTTTATATTTACACCTAATAAAACATGTACTACTAATTTTTGAACCTACTAAGTTGTTGACCTACTGTATTTTTGATTTACTGAATTTTAAACCTACTTAATATTCAATCTGCTGCATTTTGAATTTTACAACTACGCCTTTCAGGTATGTATTTTGTATATTTTGTGGTTAATTTAAATACGAGTCAAATTTGATCAGCCTTGGCGCAGTGGTTGAAGCGATGTCTTCAGAATCGGGAGGTGGAAGGTTCGATGAATGCTTGGAAAACTTATTGATTGTTAACTAAAAAAAAAAAATCGTAGTTTAAAAAAAACCAACGTTAAAAATACAGACCGGATAGTTGGTTGAAAATCAATATATCTGAAATCGGTTGAAAATAAAAATCTATAAAATATGTCTAAAAGTATATCGGTCAAAAAAAAACCGTCATAAATCGGTTGAAAATAAAAAAGACTATAACCGGTTGAAAACAATTTAGACCTCAGTAGGCTAGCTGAAAAAAATTCTCGACGTATTAAGTTGTAGAACAACTTAATACGTCGAGAATTTTGTTGGTCTAACTGACACGGTTCTAAATACAATACTATTGTAAGTAGTTAAAATTTTATCATCATATATCATGCATGTTTTTTTAATAGTTTTTATCATCATATAATATGTATTTTTCTTTAAGTAAATATTATCATTTTATTTTTTATATTGATTTTAAGTTAGCAGCCGTGTATAGTGGTTAGAGTTCTGGATTCAGAAATCAAGGTTTGTGGTTTGCATTATTGTTAAGGAAGAAGGTGTTAACTTCCCGGTTAAATATTATTCCGCGGTACTCTGTGGTAAGACCGTAAGTTTTTTTAGAAATACATAAAATAACTAATAAAAAAAAGTTAAGCCACTTCTAGTATAAAATTGACGCTATAGGTGTTACGTTGGCCTGACTTGCGTTAAAGTAAACGTCGCAGTGGCACACAAATGGTTGCTTTTAATCAAATCAAACCAAATACATTAATTAGTTTTAATCAAATAATATATAATCGCACATTCTAACATCTATTGCCATATCTGCCCGCTTTCTCTATGCTATCTAATTTGACTTCTTCTGACTTTCACTCTAATTCCTTCGTTCTTCTTAAAATCAGTTATTCTTGGTCCGTCGAAGCGGATTATGATGCTCTTTAGTGAGCTAAACTCGTCTTCGCGGGTCTTGGTATGTGGTCTCGATATGGCAATTAGCCGGAGGAGGATAGATCACAATACCAAATGATTGCTCTTTGGGCTAACGTTGAAGTTGTGCATATTTTACATGGTTAGTGTTAAGTAGGCTGCTGTTAGAAAAAAAGAAGATATAATAATTAAAAATAAAAACAGTGAAAAGATATATTATATAGCCAAAAAAGAAAAGGATATATACGTATCTCGTTAAATTTGGTGCAAATATATAGAAAGTAGGTTTAAAAGCATGCCGGGTATTTTCTGACCACTCTAGACCCTACCTCAAGGCTCATTTTTCTAAAAAAAATGTTAATTTTTTTGTAAAAATTGCTGATTTCTGTGACTTTGAGGGTGGATCTAATATAAACCAATTTGGCCAAATTAAAAAAAAAGGGCCTGCACTACATATATTTTGCATTTAAAATCATACGTATAGGGGAAAGTGGGGCAACATGGCGAACATTTTGAAAGCCCTGAGTTATTGTAAAACTATTAGTCGTGAAGCAATAATACTTTCTCAGTATGTTTATGTTATTAAAATCCTTCATTGCCTGCATGAATTTTCAGTTTGCAAATATAACAATTTGCAATAAATATTAAAATAGTTCATAAATTTGTCATCTGGTCACGTGACCGGGGCAAGATGACTTATTATGCAATTTTTACCTCCAATTTTATAAAATTTTAAAAACTACCAATAACTCTAAAGTAACAAAAAATAAACTCAAATTGCAAAAAACTACTTTTAAAGAAGTTAAACTTGAAGGACACCATCCTTTATGAGAAACTGAATGTGATGAATATTTTTTTAAGCGCAAAAAGTAAACTTATGCGTATAAATATGCGTTAATAATATTTCAAAAAACCAATAGGTGTTTTAGAATGCAAGATGCAAATACAGTTTCGTTTTCATCCAATTTAAGATTTTTTGTTGAGTTGTGATATTTTGTATTTACCTGAAAAGAAGTTATGGCCACTAAAACACATTTTCATCTCAATATCGACACCAATCCATCATACTATTATACTCTGTAAGATAAATAATGCGCGCTTATTTATACTATTTATATAGTATTGGTAATACTATTTCAATAAAAACCTATATGGTTTAGGAACGCAACTTCCAACGGGTATGCATATCTTGCAACACTTTAAATATTATCAATCAAATTTCCCAAATGGAATTACAAAAAATTCCATTACAATATTCCATATTGTCCTCCAAATTTAAACCTAAAGGTTGATAGGTGTCAACTAGTTGAATGTGAATGTACTATGGCAAAAATAAAACATGGATTAAAGCAGAGTTTGCAGTTATTAGCAACGTAAATATTCAAAAAAGTTTAAAAAATCTTGAGCAAAAATATTCTAATTTATTAAAGAATGTCAAAAGAAGTTCAAAACAAAATATTGAAAATCAAATTGGATTTATAAATTTCGTTAAACGTATTTTTTAGATAGAAATTCCAGAACTAAAAGGTTTTATTCAAAGTGACAAGCTAAGATCCAATGAATCTTGTATCTTAAATTTACAATTCTTAGAAGATCAAAGGACTCTCTAGACACTAATTATACTAAGAAAGTAATTTGATTATGTTTTGGTTGTAAAAATTTGCATAATGAACTAAGTTCAGATAACTTTTCTGATTTTGACTTCGAGCCAGGCGAATCGATAAAAAGAAAAAATAAACCAAGCACTACAAAAATTTGGGCCAAAATTTCTAAAGATATTTATTCTGGAAATGTTGCTTTAATGGCAACTGTTAATAACATCTCTCCTATGGTTTCTCAGAGAATTACAATGGCGATTGTTTAAGCTACAGGAGTAGAAATGAACGCAAATCAAGTCTCTCAACTGCAGCTAGAAGAATGAAAAGAGAAAATAAAGAAATTTCAAATATTGCTAAAGAAGATATTAAAACAAAATTACGTTTATCTACATTCCCATGTATTATTAATTTAAATGAAAAAACTATATTTGAGACAATTAAAAGAAAGAAACTAAAATGCGAGCGACTAGCTGTACTAGTAAATATTAATGGCAAATCACACGTGTTGGGTGTGCCTTCATTACCATCCTCTTCAGGCGACAATCAATATAAAGGAATAATACAGTGGCTAGATGAATATGGTATTAAATCAAATGTTAGTGGATTGTGTTTTGACACAACAGCAACAAATACTAGCATTACGAAATGGACTGTTACCTATGATTTAGGTAAATACATTCTCCAGCTTGCTTGCAGTCACCATGTTACAAAACTTAGAATAAGTCACTTTCAGAAACATGTTATTCATGAAGAAAAGGTAGGTATTCTTTTTTTAAAGATTAAGAAATAAGTTTGACAATCCAGAGTTTCATTACAATCCTGAAGACATATTAAGGTTTGATTGGGCATTAAAGGCTGGTACTGTAGTTGAAAAAGCAGCAACAGATGCACTCGAATATTGCAAAAAATCCATTAAAAAGAAAATTATTGCTAGAAAGACAGAAAAGAACTAGCAGAGCTTGTAATTATTTATTTATCGAAATCAGGAATTGATAAAATAAAAAAATCAGGTGCAGTTCATCATGCAAGATTTCTTAACTCAGCTCTTAATTATACTTCAGCTATCTAAACAACTAAATTTTTTGATAAAAAAGGAAGACGTAAAAGCTCAAGTAAAATAAATTGTGGATTTTATTTGTTGTTTTTATGCTCCATGGTACTTGCAAAGCCACAATTCTATTAAAGCCCCATACCTTGATATTAAAGCTCTACATCAAATGACTCTGTATAAAGATGTTAGCCAAGTAAAAGAAGCTGTAGATAAAGTCATTGACTCAATATTAAAACACTCTAAACTAAAGTTCCTGATAAAGATAAAACACTAATCGCCAAATTAATTTTATGAGCAAAATGCTATCTCTAAAGGCATCTGATAACAAAATTGAAAATAAGTCAAAAGTGGATATCAAAGAGATAATCAACCTAGATGGCACAACAGCTAGTAATCCATCAAATTTGGCGGTGTTAATTAACGAGTTTTTCTGCTTTATTTTTGCAGTAAATGGGTTTACAGGAAAGAGAATACGGGGTTGGTTGTTACTTCCACTATCTTTCTGACACACTCAATCATATTGCAACCAGTTTTTAGCCTATGCAAAAGCTTTGATTATATTTAACGATCATGCAGAAAGAAATGTAGGCATGCAGGAGTTTATCCATAGATACATCAGTGAAGAAGAAAAACAAATGAGACTGTTAACCATAGACAAAGTTCGTTATACCATGAAAAAACCTGAAAAAAGCTCCAGCAAAATGACAAAAAGGAATATGGAAATAATTTTAAATAATTTTAACAATTTCAAGAAATTCAAAAGTGGGGCGTGCTCACCCCCACCCCCACCCTTTTTTTTTTTCTTTTTTTCTTTCGAGGACCTTGTTTTTTATATATATAAAATTAAAAAATGGTCCCCCCTCACTTTGAAGGCCGGTTCAATGGTCCTGTTATATTAGAAAAAATGTATTTGTATACTCCTTTTTTTAGTATCACAACAAACTCACCAAATATGTGAATTTATGGATAATTTGAATAAAAAATGCTCGGTAATAAAACTAAAACAAAAATACGTATTTTAAATGCAAAATAAATGTAGTCTTGGCCCTTTTTTTTTTAATTCAGTCAACTTGGTTTATATTAGACCCTTCCTCAACGTCACTGAAATTAGCAACTTTTACAAAAAAATTGACATTTTTTTCACATAAATGAGCCTTGAGGGAGGGTCGAAAGTGGTTATAAAATACCCGGCATGCTTTAAAATCTACTTTCTATATATTTGCACCAAATTTAACGAGATACTTATTTTTGTTTTGAAAATTCTCTTATTCTGAATCACCCTAATATATATATAGAGGGGAAACTGGTGAAAAATGGAGACTTGGGCAAAATGGTTTTTTGCAAATAAACCTTGTTCTGAGTGTGGAAACAACTAAATAGTGATTGATTTTGAATTATCATGTGAATTATCATGCCATCATTAGTTGCATAAGTTTAAAATTTTAGCAAAGTTTGTCTTGACTAAGTAAATATAACTCAAAATGAACTTCGATGTAATTTAACCGCGTCATATTATTTAATGGAAAACTTTATTATTCTATGCTATATGCTGAAGTTCATACGCTGAAATTTAACTAATTTAGAACTAAGTATTATTAAAAACTTTGAATTTTGAAATATGTGCATTTTTTTAGATGTGGCACTGTTTTAAGCAATATGCCACTAATCGGACATAATGGGGTATGAAATATGGGGCATTATGGGTATTCCCTATTTTGCTCTAAGCGTTTTTAAATAAGTTGTCGATTATCTATATATGATATTTTTATGAAAATAAAATAATTTTTTATCCTAAATACATTTGTGTTCCACATAACATATATCTTCTATTTATATTATGAGTACATATATATATATATATATATATATATATATATATATATATATATATATATATATATATATATATATATATATATATATATATATATATATATATACATATATATATATATATATATATATATATATATATATATATATATATATATATATATATATATATATATATATATATATATATATATATATATATATATATATATATATATATATATATATATATATATATATGAATGTATGTTGTGAGTGTAAAAAATACTGATATTAAAAAATGTTTTCACATGGTTTTTAAATATCAGTATTTTTCTAAAAAATACTGATTTATAAAAAGCATTTTAAAAACGTAAGTTTAATTTATTAATTATTTATTTTAGTGTAGATACAATGTATTTAAAAAATCATCGATATTATTATTCTTCAACTACTTATATGTTTTATACCCAAACACAAAACTGACTGATTAAAGATCATGACTGGTCAAAAGGTTTCATGGAGAGACATTCCAAACACTTGTCACTTTATAAAAACCGGAGGCTACATTAGTTGCTCGGGCACTGGGCTTTAACTGAGTCGATGTTTTTTTTTCTTTACTGGAAGAAGTTATTGATAGAACCAGCTAAATATTAAAAATATCTGAAACTTTGACGAAAACGGTATTTATACAGTTCCAAAATCTCTCTAAATTGGTTTCAAGCAAAGGAAAGAGACAAGTTGGTTCACTCACTTCTACTGATAGAGATCAGCTTGTCACAGCTATTATTTGCTCTTCAGCAAGTGGTAGCACAAGGCTATTAAAAATTTGCAAATATATATATAAAGTTTAAAATTCAAATAGTCAAAACTAAGATATAATACTTATAAACACATTTTTATTTTTTTTTATTTTAGGTGCAGAGAGCCGGTTCAAGGATTTTTTTTTTTTTGGTATATGCGAGGTCACGGTTTGGTGCTCCCTATTACAAAAAAAGTGTATCCTTTAAAAATGTTTAAAAAAATTATTTTGAGAGTTAATATTTTTATATGTTTTTAAATAGAAATAGAATAAGTGTTACTAACATAATTGTTTCTTAAAAATTGTTAATTTAGAAAAACTCCTTTTCTACGCTGCTTACTGATATGGGGAGCAAAAGCAAAATTTTCAATACTGCGCACATATTAGGAATGATGTCAATCAAACAGTTTTAAATATATTGGTAATGACAATGTTGTTTTGGGGAAGCTATCGTTACATCTATCGTTCGACAACATTGGGGCTAAGGTTATAATTTCACCTAACAGTTCATTCCGGTTGAAGTGACTCTTGCCATCAACTTTCAAAATGAAGTGCAAATTTTTGCACTTTACTTTAACTGCATCTGATTCACATTTTTTATTTCTTATGTTATAAAGGAATTTGAAATATTTCCTGCAATTTTCCATCTGTTCAAAGCTTTCATCAATTGCAGTGTCTAAAACTACAGAAAAAAAAATTTAAAAAATCGCTGACTTCACAGATTCATCTTCATAGTAAAATTGCTTTTTGATCTTTCTTGGTTTGACCACAATTTCATCAGAGAACTTTAGATTGATGCAGAGGCGTCCCGTAGGAGAGTGACTAGCCCCCCTACAAAATTTATTAATCGGCATATTCGACACTGGAGTTGGCAAAATTGGATCTACAGTTGGCAATCGGCAAATGTTTCTTTACAATCTTTTCGGGACGGCCCTGGATTGATGTCCAGTTTTCCTACTAGTTCCATAGCATTTATAATTACAGCCAATTTTCCAATCTCATATTTTCTAAAAAAGTTTTGACACTTTCAAAGCGCTCTGCAGATTAACAGTTTTCATCTTAAGTGTTTTGCTTACGAAATTAAATTTGAACGAGACATCATATCAAGAGACCATAGAGCAGAAGAATTTGAAATCTGTAATTTTCTTGGCAATTCCCATAGCAGTCCATTTTCCAAAAGCATAAATCTTAAAATCTTTTGATTAGACAGCGTGATAAACCTCGTCAATGTGGTATTGCAAAGAATTATGGGCGTCTATACTGCTCTCCCAACGTGTTCTACTCAGAGGATTAATAGTCAAATTGTTTACATAGTTTGTTAATGTACTCCATTTATGGGGAAAAACAGTGTCAAGTTTTGAAGTTTGTTCAAAAAGTTTTTAAAAGTTTTCATTGTTTTCTTTGAAAACTGTTTCACTTGTTCCACGATAAGCTAAACCTTGAGTACCAAGGAACTGTACAATACAAAGAGAGAAGTTAAAACTAAAATTTTTGTTTTAAAACAAGACTTTTTACTGTATTTTTATACATTTTATTTTTTCAAGAAAGGGCTAAACCTTAAATAAAAACGAAATTGAAGTACTTTTACTGGTTGTAAATTAAAGCATTTTTTTGTACAAAATAAAGATTTAGCTTCAACTTCTTCATCAAGAAATCTTGAGACTGATTTTTTTTCCTCACGTCTTTTTCACTTTGAGAACAAGTTGTTTTATTTTTTGTTTATTATGATTTTAATTATGATTAAAAGTACACCCAACACCGTACATCAAAAAAAGAATATTATAAAAATAGAAAACAATGGTTACTAAGGCTTAAACAAAGGGTAACCTATTATCTTTTTAACTTATTATTATTTTGTATTTATTAATAAAGTTAATTGTAAAAAATTCACTCTTATATTGTATCTTATCTGCAATTGATTTTAATTATCGTTTGAATTTTGCTCTTCCAGTCTATAGAAAAATTTAATCAATTTATTTTTTTTCCGCCATGATGACTCAAAAACTTATTCTTTCATGTAATTAACAAACTACTACTTTTTGCTGTAATTATTTTTTTTTTCATTGAAGTGCAGAAGCAAATAGATACAAAATCAATAGTTTAAAATAAAAACTTTGGCGCCCCTTAATTTGAGTTTACAATTAAATAAACATTTAACATGATTTAAATTAAAAATTAACTCACAAACTTATTCTTTCAAACAAATAATTAACTACTATCCTTGATCTAATTATTTTTTTATTAAAGTGCTGAGAAAAAATGTAAAAAAGCATTAGTCTAGCATGTAAAGTTTTGCGCCGCTAATATGTAAACAACTCAATACATATACACGCTAAATTTAAAATTAAATAAATTTAAATTTAATTTATTTTTTTAATCGAAAAATTTTAAATTGAAACTTAAAACTTTAATGATTTAAAAAAAAAAAAGAAAAAAAAAAACGTTTACTACACCGGCGCCCTATGCGACCGCATAACTCGCATGGTCCTTGCGCCGGTGCCCCAAGAAGTCCTTACGGTTTTATCACAGAGGACGCGGAAGAGAAGTTCACGTTTTTCCTTACCGACCAAGTTCGCCTTCTTCTTTACCGATGTTATAAAACTTACCCAGAGGTGGTGTTGAACCACGGATCTCTAGCTTCTGAGGCAAGCGCGCTAACCACTGGTCTACGGCTGCTATATTCGCTTAATTAAAAGACATGCGTCATCCGGGAATCAAATCCGGATCTATTGCTTCGAAGGCAAATTTTTATTAAATTCTTAAAAAGATTTTGATAAAAATACTCATAACTTTTGTATATTTTCTCATTCTCTGAACTTTTATTTTCAAAGAATTTTTTACATAGTTTTTGTTTGTTTTTAGAACATTTTAAAAGTGTTTTGTTTATCCAAGGATTACTAAGTGCTTTTGTTTTTTACTAAGGATTAGTAAGTGCTTTTGTTTATCCAAGGATTGCTAAGTGCTTTTAACTTTTATTTCTTCATATGGACAAGCTTCGTTGAATATTAGTTGAAAAAAAAATACTAAAGCTTTGTTTCTGTTAAAACAATTAAAGACATTATTTGAACTTTCTATATTTAATTTATTTGATAGTTCATTTGTTTTAGTAATGGTTTTAGTTTTGGCTGAATATTCCTAAATGATTTATTTATGTTAATGTAGATCGTAAAACGGTCGCTTATATATGTTTTAAAAATGCCTGATTGAAATGGCATTTTTAAAACATATTGTTTATAAGTATATAATCAATTTCAGTTTTTGAAAGACACTAGATAAATATCATGTAAATTAACACCGAAAAGAATGGTCATGTATCGCGTGGTATTGCTTATACGCTAATGTCGATACCATCAGTATTAGTTTGATACCACGATACCAATAATGAAAAAAATCGGTATCGAATGGTCATATAACCACTAAAAGAAAAAAAATGAAAATGTAACTTTTTGATTTTATTACTTACAAAATAAAGATTGCTTTTTAGGTTTAGTTTATAATGTTTAGTAAACGATATTATAATAGGCATGATGAACAGCATAATGACTAGTTTACTTTCGTTGTTAAATGTTAAAATTCAATTATGTTTAATTAAACACAATGAAAAAAAAATATACCATGCGAAAATTACAATACCACGCGAGGTTTAATCAAAGTAACGATACCAGATGAGAAATTAAAATTGTTAAATTAAAACTAGTTAAATTAAAATTGCGAACCTACTTCAAACATTAAATATGAATTTTTATTGAACTATATGAATAAACTATATAGGGGAAAGTGAAGAGAAGTGGGGTTATGGAAAAGTGAGATATCTCAAAAATTCTAATTAGAAAAGGTCTCTTATTAATGTATCTAATGTAAACAATGAAACATTTTCCCCTATATTTAGTAAACATAGCTTTGTCTTCCTGCGTGTGGGAAAACCATATTTTTTATAAGTAACTTCAAAAAACTTTACTTTGAGAGATAAGATGGAACAAAAATTTCATTAATCTCCTATTTCTCCCATATCACTTTTGTGCAATTAATGTTTGAAACCTCTTGAGTATTTTAATGAAGATCACGAGGTTTACGGTTTGTTGATGTTTGCTATACTTATATTATTCAGGAATTTTAACCTAAGTTAATTCAAAACAGACTTATGACTATTATTTTAATTGGGGTTAGACAAGGGTGTTTTGTAATTATTTAGTTTATCGGAGTAAGAGATGTAAAAGAGACGTAAAATGTGCAATAAAATTCCTTGCGTGTTTTTTTACCTACCCGTTCCGTGCGTGTTTTTTTACCTACACCATTAAAAACTATAACTTGAACTTTTCCTGATTTGTGGATTCTTTTTTCATTAGCTCCTGTTAATAATGAATCTCAAAATATCATTTATTCCTGAGGGTAATTTTTGATTATTATTTTGAATGTCAAATTTTTGGTTTTGGAGTTTTTAAGTAAACTTTTTTGATAGCTAGAGTAACCTGCTATCCCAGCAGGCACAATGACGTTGAAACTGGGATTTGCTTTTTCCTAACCAAAATTAATTGATTAGATAATTTTTCTTTTATTGTGTATGAAGGTTGAATTGGTTCATTTATTTGAGAAATAGTTGATTTTGCATATTCAGGAGAAAATGTATTTTTTTTTTTTGACTCTTAAAATTTAAATTTAAATTTAGAGCGAACTGCAAGTTGATTATTTAATCGATCTTTTTTATTTGTTGGTTTCATAGAAAGAACTTCATTTGATTTTATAATTTTATTAGGTTTATTATACATAACTTCCGTTTGTAATTTTTTAAATATATTCAAATCAAAAATTAAATTTGAAACAAAATAAGAGTTTTTGAAAATTTACTAAAATTTTACAATATTTATTTTTATTATATTATTTATTATTATATATTTTTACTAAATCGATTTTTATTATATTATAGGAATACAAAATTTGTCTAGATTTTTTATTACAACATGTTATCGTTATCGTTATCCATTAATTATCGGTCTGTTATTGTTAATTAACTAAAACTTATAAATACTTAATTAAATTTCTAAAGACCAAACTTTAAAACAAAACAATATTTCACGTTTGCAATAGAGATCATCATTAAACTTTTACGATATCTGCACCCTGGGTCTGGAATAACTTAACAACAAATACACGTGACTTAACTTTAGAAAGGTTCCAAAAAGGACTAAAGTATGGGTGGCGGGATAGCTCAGTTAGTTAGAGCGGCAAACGAAAAGTTTAAATCCGGGCTGTTGAACGATACGAGCTCAAATCCTGCTACCGCACAATAGCCCAGAATTCACTTTCACTGGAAAAAATTCATAACTAATTTAATATTAGAGCTAAATTCACTAAAATTAGCATGAGTACTAATATGATGTCTGCGGTTTTTATGAAGGTAAATTTTTTTATTTTGTTGCTTTGGATACCTTTATTTTTTTTATTTTTCTTATTTTTGTTATTTTGTTTTGTTTGTTTGTTTACATTTGACGTAATATATATAAATTACATATTTTTTCAAATACAAACAAGGCTTCTAAAAGAAGATCACAATGATCTTATCGTCAGAAGCCTTTTACAAAAGAGAGTACGTAGCATAGTATAAAAACGCCTTTTTACAATAAAAGTACGTAAAAAATCATATTAAAACAATAAATCGTATTTAAATAAATGAAAATAAATTGTAAACAAGTATAAAACAAAACTTGAATAAAGTTTATTATTATTTTTTTTTTTATCACAAGATAAATTAAAAATATTCTAAGATATTTTCTATAGAAAGAATGTGGTCTTTTATTTTTAAAAACAGGATAAATTAGGGGTAAGTCTAAGTTAGACAAAATAATTTTGTGCCAGAGATGAGCTGCACGATAAGTGATACAAAATTGATTGAATTTTGTTCGACAGAATGGTTTATTTAAATAGTTATTATTCCTCATGTTAAACTTGCTTAAGGTGGTATCCAGCCATTATTTTGGTGAAAAATAAAAAAAAAATGAAAATTTTGAAAAAATGTTATTCATACAATTGAACATTGTAGAATTCAATAGAAAAAATATTTTATCAAAAATAATGTTAGAATATTAAGAATATTCTTCTCAAACACATCAAGGTATTTTTATATCACATAGCAACGACCATAGCAACCGTTTTAGCCTATAAGTTAGTCTCTGAAAATTAGACATAGCAAGCCTGTAACTACTCTTTTTTTAATGTTTTAAGTTTATATTGGTCTAAATGTCATAAATCTAAGTTACATTGCTATTTTTAACGGTTTAACATCGTGTTGTTGCCTTTTTGAATTCAGATGAAATAGTGCTTTACACTTTAAATTTTTATATCTTACCTATTACAGTTAAAAAGTTGTTGAAAAGTATATTATGGCCAACAAAAAAAGAATAATAAGACCAAGGAAAAGAAAGTTTAACGGCAATCAGCATAATAATTCCAATAATACCAATAAGCAATTTGATACAAACACAGGAAGTTCTACAAGTAGTAAAAAGCTAAAAAATAATCTTGAAAAAACATTATTTGATGACGACGAATTTATATTTTTTATGCATTTTAAACAAATGAAAAGTTGTTTTGAAAAGTATGCTACTTGTAATATATGTGGTACAAAGCTTTCCATGTTGCATGATCATTCAAGACACTTGGGTTTTTCTTTGTTTTTTCAAATTTATTGCAGTGGTTGTGCTTTTAAAGATACATTTTTTTCTTCTCCTGTTGTCAAAAACAATAAAGCTGGTATAAATACTAGTGAAATTAATGTACGCAGTGTTATGGCATTCAGGGAGATTGGCAGAGGCAGAGATGCAATGTTAACTTTTACCTCCATAATGAACATGCCACCACCTTTATCAAAACCTAGTTTTGACTGTATTAATAGCAAACTTTACGATGCTTATAAATCAGTCGCTGAGCAAAGTATGAAAAATGCTGCTATGGAAGTTAGGAGAATACTGAAACCTGACTCTAATATGAATGATGTTATTGATTGTGGTATTTCTATTGATGGTACCTGGCAGCGAAGAGGATATTCTTCTTTAAACGGTGTTGTGGTAGCAACGTCTCACGACAACAACAAAGTATTGGATACTGTTACATTATCTAAGTTTTGTAAAGGATGTCAAATTTGAGAAGGAAAAAAAGGGACACTCAAATATGAGCAGTGGAAAGTTAATCATTCCTGCCAAGTAAACCACACTAAATCAGCTGGTGCGATGGAGTCAGCTGGTGCAACAGAAATATTTTGCTCTTCAGTAAATAAATATAAGGAATATAGGGAATCGACTGCGTCTTAAAAGAAAAGAATTACGACGGGTAAAACTATCTGACGGAAAAAGTATATCTGGTAAAGGTCGTCTCACGGATAAAGTAATTAACATCTTGCAAAATTATGTTGGAATGGCTATTAGACAAAATTCAAATAGTCTTTTGGAAATGAGGAACTCTGTAATAGCTTCACTTCATCATTGCACTAATTTTACCTCTGGAGAATATCGTCATATGTTTTGCACTAAGGGTGAAAAAAGCTGGTGTAAATGGCAGTCTGATAGAGCAACTGGTCATGTTACATACAAGAAAAAGGTGAATTTACCCGTTGCCATTATGGAAAAGATCAAGCCAGTATTTCAAGATCTAGCAAATACTGATATGCTTGCAAAATGTTTGCATGGTATGACTCAAAATGGAAATGAAGCGTTTAATCAACTAATTTGGAACCGATCCCCTAAAACTATATTCACCTCTAATGTTGTTGTTGAAATGGCTGTTTACTCTGCAACCATTACTTATAATGATGGTTTTGCTAAGTTATCTTCTGTATTTGATGCTCTTAATATTAAATCTGGTAGTTACTTTAAAATTGGTGCAAGTAAAAAAAACTCTATACGGCTAAAAAATATGAACAAAAAAATGTCAGATGAAACAAAAAAAAAGAGAAAAAAATTAAGATCTGTTAGAAGAAACTATTTTGGACAAAAATTAGATAAAGAAACTGCAAAAGATTATTGTGCTGGTGGTTTTTAATGATTTATCTGAGTAGTATACATGATTTATAATTTTAAAATTGATTTTTCTCAATTTTTGTTTTTTGTGCGGGTAGCTGTAGCAAAACAATGATATCTCATTAAAAAAACATTATTTTAGCTTCAAATTTTCAGGATATGTTCATTATTGATGTTTATAGTGCCTGAACCTAAAAAAACATTTAAAAAAATTAAGCTTAACCTACAATTACCATATCTAATTAGTGTTTTATCGCTAAAAATAGTTTTTTATATCATTAAGTCTGCCATTTTTGATTGTTTAAATTTTTTTCAAAAATTATTGGTTCAGGCACTAGCTACACTAGTGTACTAGCTTTATGCAAAATTTAAACCTTTAATATTGATTTATTCTTAAGATATTTATGTTCTTGTGACGTTAACATTTTCACCTTTTTTTGCTGAATCAGCATTTATTTTTTATTAATTTAAAAAAAAAATTGCATTACGTTTTAGATCTTTATCTATTATGCTAGTAATTCATCATAGGTTTTTATTATGTGTAAAATATAAAAAAATAGAACTAATGGCTGGATACCACCTTAATGGTTTCAAAATAAAAAGATCTTTAAAAATTAAAGGAGATAAATCATGCTTCCACATATAGACAAAAGTTAAATTTTTATATACGTTTAGTTTATATATATCTAGGATTTTCATTTGATTAAAAAATATTGAGGAATGTGCGAACCGATCCGCAGAATTAATAAAACGGATCGCATGTTTCTGACGGCGATAAAGACATTGTAACTTGCTTTGATCAGTGCTACCCCAGGCAATAACTTCATAACTTATATAACTGTGGATAAAAGAGTAATAAAGTTTAGTTAAATTATTTTTATCTAAATGAGTTCGCGTCTTATATAAAATCCCGATACTTTTTGAAACTTTCGAGCAAACATAGTTAATATGATGTTTCCATGTAATGTTCTCGTCGATGAAAACCCCTAGGTATTTAGTTACAGAATCTCTTTTAATTTCAATATCGTCAATAAGAATTTTTGGTAGATTTGGAGATAGAAAACGTTTTTTGGAGAGCGGGTGGAAAAAAATCCATTTTGTTTTGATTATATTTAATGTCAATTTGTTACTTTTAAACCATTTAGATATGTTTTGAAGTTCTTTGTTCATCATGATAGATGTCACGGTTAGAGAGAAATAAGTTTGTGTCATCAGCAAACATAATACTTAGAAGATTTGATGCTTTATGTAAGTCGTTGATATATATTAGAAACAAAAGAGGGCCTAAGATGGAACCTTGCGGAACACCACAGGAAACATTTAAAAACTGTTTATGATTAAGTTCATTACAAGAAACAAATTGTTTTCTGTTCGATGAATAACTTTGAAACCATTTAATTACTCTTTCATTTATTCTGTAATAACTAAGTTTACAAAGTTTATTCCGTAATAACTATGTTTATAAAGTTTATAAAATTTTGCTTAGCAACAACTATTTTGTTATCTGCAGATATTTTATGAGTGCTATATTCACTAAATTTGGCATGAGTACTAATATAAGATCATACTTCTTGTAAAAGTGATAATTTTTTTTAGTTGCTGGATACTTATATTGCTTAGTTACCAGATACTTTCCTTAGTTACAAAGTGGTAAATTGATATTTGAATATTTTGTTGGATTTTCGATCCACCTATATTAAATAACAATTGAGTATTTAGGTAAATAATGTTTTTGCAATAATGAAAACAAAAAATTGTGCAAAAAAGCATTGTCAATTTTAAATAACATCAAAAAGTTATAAAACAATAGCATCGTTTAAAGATTGTTTAAGTAATTGTAAAACATCTGAAGAAAATGCTTCATGATTTGTTTGGTGTTACCAAGATAATGTAAAATCTGAATAAAAAGTTTAGATCAATACCCAGAGTTTCAGCTGATTGCTTGTTCCAGAACCACCATTTTTAGGGAAATCAACAACAAGTCTCATTTTGTTCATAAAATCAGTCTTATTCTTTTGTTTAGCTAGAGATGCCTTTTCTTTGCGTTCCTTAGATCTTGCTTGCCACTTTGTTGTTTCTTTTTTATATACAATGCCATCACAAAAAATAGAATCCATGCATGAAGACTGAAAAGATCATATATATATTTTTTTATATAAGCTATATTAAGGATATCAAGACTATTCATACTTAGACACTACACTACACACTGAACAGAGACACTACACACTATACTACACACTGAACACAATATTATCTGAAGTTTTTTCAGATAATATTGTTTGAACTTTCCTATCAATCAATGTAAGTTCAGTAATACAATTCAATTCAATAGAAGAACCAAAAACCTCTAATAAAATTATATCCAAGCTTTCTATCTCACTTTCATCCAGGTCGTATTTTGAAAAATCCGGAAATTGTTTGGGTAAAATATCGGGAAAAATTCCGCAATATATTTTTCCTTATTTTTGTCTTAATTTTGTTTTTAGCTGAACTGTTTCTAATTTCTTTTTTAAATTTTTTTAATTTTTTTATGAGTTTTGAGTGAAAAAACTTAAAAAACAAATATATTACAAAAATTTACACCTAAGCTTGTATGTATAGAAAATATTTGATTTTTCCAAATAGACACCTTTTCGTTACTGTTATTAAATCCAGTCAAATCCAATGGGACTAGACAAGTAATAAATAATGATCTTTACACTTTCTCACAATCTCTGCTCATGTCAGGTTCTGATAAAACTTGTTTATAAATGCTTTGGATAGTAACACCATTAAAATTAGCCTTACACGTGAGTGTCATTGTTTTTATTGCTTTGTCGTTCGTTATCAAGTGCCTCAGCACAGGTTCCTGAGCTGCACAGATTTTTTGCAAAGAATGAATAATTAAATCTTTTAAAAAAACTGAAGCTAAATAGTCCTGTAATACTGTTATATTTGCAGGATAACATTTTAATTTTGCATCTTTGGCATCATTGTAAGCGGGGTAGATGTTACATTCTTTCTCCTAGGCCCCGCTTCTAATCAATTGATAGAAAATTTTTATCAGACTGACATTAATTATTAAAGCCAGTGCTTCGTCTGCTGAATATTTAGTTGCTTTATTTGTTTTTGAAATATTTAAAAAATTCTTGGCAGCACTAACAATAGTTTTATCTCTAAATTTTTCATTAGCAGCAAAAAATAATTCATTGGATGAATGAGATTCAAGTAAGCAAGATACACGCCGTTTTTTAGTTTTATTAGAATTATTGTCAAATAAAACTGGTTTTCGATCATGTCTACTTGCAGTAGGTTCGTTGTTGTTTTTTTCTGACAATTAAATATTCATTAAGCTTTTTTTTTTTTTTTTTTTTTTTTTTCTTTTTTTTTTTTTTTACTGCATGCTTTCTTCACGAACAGACGTGTTTTTGCAGCGTTAGAATTAAAAGAGAAAAAAAAATCAGTATTTTTAAGTTTTTGAAAGAGAAAGCGTTGAATATATTATATATATTAAATAAAATAATATATATCAAAATAAATTAAGATGAGCAAAGCTGAAGTTCTTTCAATGGTAATGATGAGAGACCTTCTAAACCTACAAAAAGAGACAATCTTGTCATTCTTAACAGAAACAGTTATCACGATAAGTTTAAAATTTGAATCAGTTCAAAAAAACATTCAAGACGTAAAAAAGGATCTTGATGATATCAAAACTGGCCTAACATTTGTTGGTGATGCCTGCGACGATAAGGTTAAAAGTGTAAATGAAAAAATTGATAAAGTTAAAGAAGAGTTATCCAGCGTAAAGATAATACAGGGGAAAATTTCGACTGACAACAACGACCTAAAATTAAAATCTGTTGACATAGAAGATCGAAATCGAAGAAACAACTTGCGTATTGATGGTTTGTCTGAGAGTAGCGATGAAAAAGATTGGGATAAAACTAAAGAAATAGTAAATAAACTCTTTGCTGAAAATCTGAACATCAAACGAGAAGTCAAAATTGAACGAGCACACAGAGTTGGAGTTTTGAACAATAATCGTGAACGAACAATTGTTTTGAAACTGCACAACTACGAGGACAAAAAAGTGATCACTGATAACGCATCGAAGCTTAAAGGTACCAATATTTTTATTAATGAAGATTTTTGTAGCACTACTTGAAAAATTCGAAAAGAGTTATTTGCTAAGGCGAAAATTCATAGACAAAATGGTTTTTATGCTAAAGTTGTTTATAATAAACTAATTGTCCATGAATTCCAACAAAATAAATGTGCAAGCACAGAAAATGTAATACCTCGGGATAAATAATTTATAAATATATTTATAGGTAAATTCTTATATACTTACTTAAAAATGGATTCGAATAATATTTTTCAACAAGGTTTTGAAAATATAATTTTTGACCCTTTTGAAGACAATTTTAAAAATATCACAAATATTTTTCAAGAAACTCAAAGGAATTTAATGAAAACACCGTATTTTGATCCTTATGAATTTAAGGGAAAAAAAGAAACAAATTCATTTTCTATATTACAAATAAATATTAGGAGCATAAACCAAAACTTTGACAAGTTTAAAGAATTCTTAAATATTATAAATTACACGTTTGACGTCATATCTCTTTCAGAGACCTGGCATAAAAGTACACTTAATTCTAATTTTATTTACGAATTGCCTAATTATAAATTAATTAGTCAACCGCGAGAAAGTAATAAAAACGGAGGAGGAGTTGGTGTTTATGTTTTAAACAAATATTCATTTAAAATAAAAAATAAACTATGCTCGTCAAATTTTAATTATGAAAGTCTATTTATTGAAATAATAAATGACAAAGATAAAAACATTTTAGTTGGGTGCGTATATTGTCCACCTAGTGGAAAAATTAAATTGTTTGTCTCAAAAATAAATAAAGAAAAAAATATTTGAACGCTCTGACATATTAAAATAATCCAAAAACAAAATCTTTTTTTGACATGCTTTTTAAATATAATATCTTACCAGTTATAAATAAACCAACTAGGGTAACTAAAAGTTCGGCAACTGCAATCGATAATATCTTTATTAACAATTATATAGAAACGTCATTTGAGACAGATATTAGTGATCACTTCCCAATATACGTTAAAATAAATCCTTTCAAAGCCCCATCCAACGGGGATCCCAAAGTTATAACTCTAAAAAAACGCAACCTATCAGAAGTTAATAAGAATAATCTTTCTGATAAACTAAAGCAAGAGACGTGGAATCAAGTTTTTAATTGTGATAATACAAATAAAGCATTTAATATTTTCTTAAACACATTTCTTGACATTTATAACGAAACGTGCCCGCATGAATTCAAAATAACTAAAAAAAAAACAATATTGAATCATTGGATGGATAAAACTCTTATAAAATGTTCAAGAAATAAACAAAAACTTTACAATAAATTTTTAAAAAACAGAACTGAAGTTAATGAAAAAAGTTACAAAAAATATAAACGCTTTTACGAAAATCTTCTTAAGAAAGCTAAAAAAACATATTATAGTAAAGAAATTACAAAAATCAAATTCGATGTGAAAAAAACATGGGATTTAATTAACGATATAATGGGAAGAAAGAAAATAAATACGGCTGTACTACCTCAAAGAATAAATATCAATAAAACTGATATCTGTTGTCCATTACAAATCTCGAATGAGTTAAATAAATATTTTACAAACATTGGCCCTAACCTTGCTAAAAAAATCATAACTACACCAAATTCTTTTCAAAAATATCTTAAATCTTTAAATGGCGCGATGCTGCAAGATCGCGAATTTTCTCATGAAGAGTATGAAATTGCTTTTTCTTTTTAAAAAAAGAATAAATCACCTGGTTTCGATGATGTTTCTAGTAATATAGTTATTTCAAACAAAAAATACATCTCAAAACCTTTGTTCCATATTATAAAACTTTCAATAAAAGAAGGAATTTTTCCTGAAGCATTAAAGTTGGCAAAAGTATGTCCAATTTACAAAAATAATGATCAATCTGAAATCTCTAATTATAGACCTGTATCAGTACTTTCTGTATTTTCAAAAATATTTGAACGTGTAATTTATAATAGAATCTATAACCATTTTAATGAAAATAATTTATTTTATACAAAACAGTTTGGTTTTCGGAAAAAACATTCAACAGAACATGCAATAATTGAAATAGAAGACCAAATTACTAAAGGATTTGAAAATAATAGCTTCACTTTAGGATTATTTATTTACCTATCAAAAGCATTTGATACGGTTGAACACCTAATTCTTTTGGAAAAAATAAAACACTATGGAGTGATAAATAAAACCTATGATTGGTTAAAAAGCTACCTCACTGAGAGAAAACAATATGTTATTAATAAGGAATCAGGTCAACTTAATATTTTGTGTGGAGTTCTGCAAGGGTCAATTCTTGGTCCATTGCTTTTCTTGATTTATGTAAATGATTTCAATAATGCATCAGCTAAGCTTAACTCAATAATGTTTGCTGACGACACAAATCTCTTCCTTTCAAACTGTGACATTAATCAACTGTATTCTGACATGAACTCTGAACTAATGAATGTAGATGAATGGTTTAAGGCAAATAAACTTTCACTCAATGTAGATAAAAAAAAAAAAATACTTTAATTCATAAAAAATTACAAGATGAAAAACTTCCTTTAAAATTACCTGATTTGATTTTAAATAATGTACTAGTTAGTAAAAATGATTCAATAAAATTCTTGGGAATTCTTATTGATGAAAATTTATTATGGCTTCCCATATTAATTATATTCAATCAAAAATTAGTAAAACAATTGGTCTAATGTACCGTATTTGTCCATATGTAACATCAGAAAGTCTGAAATTAGTATATTTTGGCCTAATACATTGTTTCATATACTATGCCAATATCACATGGGCTAGTACTCAACCAACAAAACTTAAAAAAATATTTTCTTTACAAAAACATGCATGCAGACTTATATATATAAAAAAAAAAAATGTGAAATGCAAAACCATTAATGGAAGACATGAAAATGATGAATATATATGAAATCAACATTTACCAACACCTAATTTTTATGTATAAATGTAACAACAGCTTGATTCCAAAAAACTTTAATGATAAATTTACAATAAATGTAAACGAAAAATATTCTCTGAGAATAAACCAATGGAATACTTATAAATTACCAAGAATTAATAGTAAGTATTCTGAATATGGAATATCATACTGTGGACCAAAACTATGAAACACTTTTCAAAAAACAAAAAATTTAAATACTGTAAAATCATTAAATTCCTTTAAGTTTATAATAAAAAATGAAATTTTTAAATTAGATAAATAGTTTTCTTGATTTTTTGAAATGAAAAACGAGTTCCATTATTCTTAGTTTTTTTGCTTGTTAATTGGCTCTTATTTTGATACTTAACAGAGTTGCCAATATATTTTAATAAATATTGATAAAACTATATGATGTTGTTTACATTCTTGATTTAATGGAAATATTTATGCAAGCCTTAACCTTTTTATTATATTGGAGATACTATTTTTTTTAACTTGTAAAGCCCACCTAGGGGCTCTATGCAAAGATTGTGGTGACTTTAGTCGTCCGTATCTTCTTTGAGCCCCTGCCTATTTATTATAAATTCACTTTTTTTTGTATGTAAACGTTTCTTTGTAATTATATTTCGTATTATATAAACAGCAAATATATATTAAATAAAATAAAAAAAAAAAATTAAGTCAATTAACACATTTATTTTCAAAAACTTTAACAGTATTGTTTGCGGATTTCCACTTTTTTTTTATACAAGTAAACAAATTGTTGAACAGCATGTCTAAAAGCAACGTCTTTAAATTCAGCAAATTTTGGCTAAATAAATTTCAATATATCTTCAGTAATATTTTGTTTTGAAATACTAAGATAGAAACCAAAAAAAATTAACCTCATAAGAATTGTAAATCTCATTTTAATACATACCCCAATATTGTGTACTTGATGCAACTAAAATACTGTTAAAACAACGTTAATCAAAAAATGAGTTGTTGCTATGCAAAATTTAGTACCATAACAACCAAGTTGAAACTTATATAAAATCTGAACGGGGATTTAAAGGGACGAGCAATCAATTTAAATTTGATTGAAGCATCATATAGCTTAAATAAATATAAAACAGCACAAATATATATAAGACAGCACATGGCAAATTGTGGTAACTATTACCCAATCAGCAGTATATTAATGGGCCAGAGATGGGGAGCTAGGTCCGGCAAAACATATGTGATCCAGTTAAGGGCCTTAGCTGGCGAACCGGAACTGGTTATTGCCGGACTATTAGCGTATCGCCAAAGGCACAATCTTGGTTTTAGTTATAACCTATTGGACTGAAAGAAAAAAAATTCGAGAAGTTAAAATTATTTTATTTTAACTTTTATTTATTTATTTATTTGTCCGAAATCAATCAAGGGGAAATGGTTATTGATGGAGCCTATAACTATGATTACATAGGTAAAACTGGGTTTTATTTTCCTCAGCCTATTGACGCTTTGCCCAAAACAGTCGTTCAAAGCAATTGCAAAAAACATGTGTTGAACACTTCAGATAATGAACCTTCCAATACCACTGCTCTGGATAATAACCTCAATATTTCTTATCAAATTGATAATGAAATTAGTAAAGTTGAAGCTTTATCTGATAACGATTCATATAAAAGTGATAACAATATTGTAATAGATGAACTAGAGGGTGATTTAGCATTTTGATCTTCTCAACATAATATCACACAAGAATTCACTGATTTAATTTGCTGATCTATGACCAGAGCTGCTTAAATGTTAATGCATTCTAAAATTTTATTTAAATTTGTGTTTTTAATGTATTTAAATAAAATTCATATATATATGTATTTTTTATGCTATATTTTATATGATCTCATCATCATTGTCATCATCCCCTACATTTATTTACCTTTATTCTATATATTTATTCAACCTTAATTATATTCCTTTATAATTACTTTATTTTTAATTTGGCGTTGAGTAAAACAAGGGTAAAGCTACAGTTACGCGGCCTAAAATAATTATATTTTTGCACTTGTTGCGTCAGGGGGTTTTGCTACATCAACTATCAACTACAAGCAATCTTTTTTCTTTTATTATTTCAATTATATTCCTATTGTTTGTAAAGCCTCTACTGACAAGCGGAAAAATAAAATTATTCTAGGCCGTTTAACTGTAGGATTACCTAAAACAATTACTTCACTAAGTTTTAATTATTATTTGTTGACTAAAGTATACACTTATTAACTCCGTTAATGTTTAGCCTTAAAATTACTTTTACTGAACATTGTAATATCTTAAGGTATTATTTTGTATTTCATGTATACTTTTTAATGTATACTTTAAGGTGTTTATAATATACCATAAAAATTTCTATAAACTATATTTTAACATTAGACTTATGTGTTCAGGTACAGAAGTAACCTGATGAAAATAATGATAGTGACTCACAAGATTTTAATGAACATCAAAAAAGTCTTGTCTGCAGACACCTGTCTCTGTATTAAACAAAAGTAAAACGAGATTGGAAAAAGTGATCATAATTACCTCTGTGATTAAGGTATTTTGACTACTAATTTGTAGCCTATTGCAAAACATTTTATGAATTATAACTAATATTAATAAAAAAAAATGAACTAAATTGTTTTACTAGTGGTAGCAATTTTTTTTAAGGTGAAGGGAGTAGCAGCAAAAAGGGAAGTAGTAAAAAAATTGAATTGGACAGGGCAAGGTGATCTTCAAAAAAAGTCTTTCCGAGTTCTTAAATTTTGTCAAGTTATTGAAAGTAAGTTAATAAATATAATAATAAGTATAAATATTTAAAATTGTCTTTCATTGTTTTCTTCACTTTATTGTCATTTATTAAATTTATATATTTGTGTTTCTATGTGTGTGTGTGTGTTTATATATATAAAATCTTGTATATATATATATATATATATATATATATATATATATATATATATATATATATATATATATATATATATATATAAATACATATATACATACATACATACATACATACATACATACATACATACATACATACATACATACATACATACATACATACATACATACATACCCACATTAGGGCCTAAAGTGATTTGAGTTTCAAAAAAAAAATTCAAGTTATTGAATATTTACTTATTTTCTTTTTGTTGTTGTATTTTTGAATAATTGGGCACTTTTGTACTTTCAAAAAATACTTTCTTTATTCTTACCAATTGTTAAAAATTGTTACCATCGGTTAAAATTGTTACCAATTTTTAAAAATAGTTAGCATTTGTTAAAAATTGTTACCAACTGCTTAAAACTACATGAAGCACTAAAAAAAGAGTTTTTACTATTATTTTTTTTCTTTTGTAATATATAATATAAAGAAATATTTTCACTCATATTCCCTAAATTTTCGAATTAAAATCTGCTTGATTTGAGATCACAAAAAAAAGTCGTGTTTTTCAAAAGGAGTTGCCTTTATAAACTATATTGGAAATTTAAAAAAAATTAAAAAGGTTTAAAAGAGGGTAAAAATACCTAACAAACTAACTATAAATATCTATTTAATTTTGAGAAAATACATTGTTAGTAGAATTCTAAATTTTTAGTTAAAGGCATTAAAAACTTGTGTCAGGGAAGGAGCGATTGGTTTTTTTTGTGACACAAGTTTTGATGGCTATAACAAAAAAGTTATTATTCCACATGCAATATCTTTAACTGAAATTAGATAAGTCTTTACAGGTAGTATGTTAGGTATTATTGCCCCCTTCTAAACGTTTTTTTTTTTTTTTTGAATTTCCAATTTAGTTTATAAAGGTCATTCCATTTGAAAAAAAAAAGACTTTTTAATCCTGCCCATATGTGTATATATATATATATATATATATATACATACATGTATGTATATATATATATACATGTATGTATATATATATATACATGTATGTATATATATATATATATATATATATATATATATATATATATATATATATATATATATATATATATATATATATATATATATATATATATATATAAACAAAGAGAGACAGATACAGATATATACAACAGCTATATTTAGCTATACTCTTATAATTTTGTTCATAAAAACGCTTGCTATTTGACTGCGTTTATGTTTATAGAAGCAATACAAAGAAATTTGCTGACAAAAGATACCACATACAGCGAAATTCAAAAGGCAGATGTGGCTTTTTTTTCTGGAACTCTAGATAAAAATAGAGGCAGAAAAGAAGGAGCAGAAAAAAAGTCCATCCAAAAAACCAGTTCAACAAAAAATCGTGGCTATACTGCCCAATCATTGACATTGAAACCTTTATCTGGATTATCATTACCACGATTTGAACGCTTTGTTTTTGATGAATCTGACAAAGTATAATGTTCTCAAAATCTTGCATGATCTGTTTTATATGTTATGTTTTATATTAATTGTATATTTGACATTATTATAAGCTTTACAAGTATTTATATAATTAATGATAAATTTAATACATTTATTTTTTTATATATTTTTAATGGAAATTTATTATCTTGTAAATTATTAACAAACAATATATTATATGAATTCAATAATTGTTTTTTGTTTTTAACTTATGTCTATTTTAACAAAAAGTAAAAAAAAAACATAACTTACAAACATAATAGGTATAATAATTATTTTTATATAGTTATATAAAATTTATATATATATATATGCATATATATATATATATATATATATATATATATATATATATATATATATATATATATATATATATATATATATATATATATAAAATAAGTAAAATTAGTAAAAGTTGATGAAAAAAAGTAGTTTAATTGGACAATTTTGTTTAGTGGGCGTTTAGTGCAACGTTCCCTGATTGCCAGCGTTGGCCTTAAATTGAATCAATGCTGGCTTGCCGCTAGCAAAACGTTGCTGCGCTAGCACTGGCTTACGTATACTGGCCCTTTGAAAAACCAATGAGCAACCCGGCGCTGGCACAGCGCTGGCGTGCCAGGCCTGGTTCAGCTTGGCAGCCGAGCCTGGTTCGCTATTGGGCCAAATAGTGTCTGCTTACTGGGTAGTTATAGTACTGCAAAAAATAAATTTCTTAAAGGTTTTTTTTTAAATCTGTGATTTTCAAAGTATAACTGAGATATCATACTATGTCATATTTATTTCATACATTGGTTTTTCTTATCTCTAAATACTCTAGAATAACATGTACTAATTATTTGTTTTAAAAACTTAGATGTAATTGAAACATAAAGCAGCGTTGATGTCACTGTAAATTATTTTTTTATAATTTTTTTTTTCTCTTCTGAATTTCGATATTCAAATGCTTAGAGTCCTGGTAACTAATGGATTTAATATAAATAAGTTATCAATAAATTTCTCCTGATTTATGTTGATACTAAAATTAAATAGGTTTTCAAGATTAGAAAACTAAAATTTTTCCCATTTTGTCCACATACTGGCCCACTGTGCACCGCCAACTCAGCGCTTGAGTAGTACACTCCGGTACGCAAAAATGTTGGTCAATAACGGACGCTACTTTGGATTAGTCTTAATGACTATTTGCGACTGCTACTATGCTAAGCCAACAATATCTTCGAATAGAAGAATATTGTATAGAAAAATATAGCATGAAAATTTAAAAAATAAAAATAACAATAAATGAAATTTTATCATTCTCTCTCTTTCAAACTTATTGCTTACTGCTTCTGAATGAGTTTTTAGAAATTACCTTGGTTGTCTTTGTCCTTTTTTTTATGTTTGTTCACCTCCTAAAGACCAAGAAAGCCACAACAGTCGAGGAGGCTACTATAATTGTAGTTAGAATCCTCTCTCAACACTATAACTCCGAAACAAGAACCTTTGCGAACAAGGCCGCTGCGCAGGGACACAAGTTGAGCGCGGTACTATACCAAGGACGTGGTGGAGATCAAACCCCGATTTTTTTTTTTTTTTTTAGATTTATTTCGCTGTTTAAAAATAGTTACAATAACCAGATAATATAGTTACAATTTTATGTATATATGTATAATTACAATAACCATAAGAGAATATATATTTACATTTACATTTGGCAGCAATAACGGCAGGACTTCTAGAAGATCATGAGGATCTTATCATGAAGCCCTTAAAAAATATAATAGATTTACACTTTTTCAATATAATTTTAATTAAAAATAAACTGTTCGTAATGAAATAATATATCTTTTTATAAAAAACTTAGTAATTATTAGTCTAAAACAAAACAATATACAAAAATAGTTAAAAATAGATGAGTATATTTTCTTATAAAAGAATAATCTTTTTAAGTTTCTGTTTAAATGAAGCATAAGCCATTTTAATAGAAAAATCAAAATTTGGTAAAACTATTTTGTTCCAGATATAAGGTCCTCGATAAGAAACAAAAACCTGGTCTTTTTTGATGGCAAAAGGGGGCAATAAGATTGTTATTAGTGCGAAGATTATATTTGTTTTTCGGTTTCAAATTATAAACACTTTTAAATGCAGTTGGTGACAGATTTTCTTTACATTTAAACATAAAGCACAAAATATTAAAAACATTTAGTTGGTACACATTCAAAATATTCATTTCTTTAAAAAGTTGTTTTGTGTGAGAAAACCGATTTTTAAAATTTATTACGCAAACTGCGCGTTTCTGACGAAAGTAAAGAGATTTAAGCTTTGTCTTATCGGTGCTTCCCTATATACTACTTGCATAGTTTATATGACAATTAATAAATTATTCATTTATTATACAATTGTGTTAACTGATGTTTACTTAATATATTTCTTGCTTTATAAAGAATTCCGATGCATTTTGCAATTTTTGTGGAAGTAGCATCAGTATGATAGCTCCAGGACAAATTTTCGTCAATATATATTCCAAGAAACTTTGTAACCTTTTCCCTTTTTAAAGTAATATTGTTGATTAAAAGATCTGGCATGATATGTGGAAGTTTCTGTTTTTTAGAAGGCGGATAAAAGAGTTTGTTAAAGGCGGATAAAAAAACTTCTTGCTTAAAAGGCAAGCTCACTACCTCTACATCACTACTGCATACCGTCACGATCATTTCACAATCGCCCTTGTCATTTTTTCATGTTATAAGAAATATATTTACAAATTTTTTTAAAAATTGCTTTTTTTTCTCTTACATCACAATATAACAAAACAAAAATAACTTGGTTTAAGATAATATCTTAAGTCAATTAGAAAACAGTGTTTATATATTTTTTGATTTTGATGTCAGAGAAAAAATAGCAATTTTTTTTTTAAGTTTTTTAATAATTCCCATAACATGAAAAAACGATTTGTGATAGCGATTGTAAAATGATCGTAATGATATTTTAAAGAAATCGGTTTAGCTGGTCTGCGTTTTGACGTAGCATGTTTGTTTATTTGCCTTATCCAAAATGGTTAAAATGTTTTCTTGTTAAAAATATTTTCTCAACACTTTCATCATGTTAGATCTCCTATTCAGAAGTCACATTTAATCAATTTAAAAATTGTTGTTGTTCCTAATAAATCATTGGCTTCTAAAATTACTACTCATTGAAACTTATTCCTGTTTTTATTTTATTTTATTCGTTTTGGTATTTGTTGTTCTTAATTAATTTATGTCAGTGTATATTAAAAGACGCAATTTGATTTATTTATTAAGAATTTTTTTTTAAAGCTATATGGAAGTATTTGAACTTTAGCTTTTATTTTTTGTATATTGTGTCATTTGCATATATATATATATATATATATATATATATATATATATATATATATATATATATATATATATATATATATATATATATATATATATATATATATATATATATATATATATATATATATATATATATATATATATATATATATATATATATATTTATTTATATATATATATATTATTTATATATATATTATATATTATTTATATATATATATATATATATATATATAAATAATATATAATATATATATAAATAATATATATATATATAAATAAATATATATATATATATATATATATATATATATATATATATATATATATATATATATATATATATATATATATATATATATATATATATATATATATATATATATATATATATATATATATATATATATATATATATATATATATATATTTATTTATTTATTTATTTATTTCAAAATTAGTACAAATAATTCCATATAAATACAAGTGTGCAATAAAATAGTCCATGTCCTATCATGTTTATTGAAGAATACAAAAAACACTTTTATGTACATCTTGTAGTGTAAATGTAATTTATACTAATGAAGAAGCTTCATCAGGTTCTCCTATGTTGACCCAGTTAAGCTGCAAAAAGCAGCTGGTCAAGAAATTTACAATAAAAATTCTTTAAAGAAATATACAGATGGTGAATCAACTGCTTGCTGTGAAAGAGCGTTTCATTGTTTTGTTACTCTATTTGTAAAAAAGTTTTCTCGTTCAATACAACCTTTGACTAGTTGAGGCATTAATCGCTGATTGTGTCCATGGAGATTGTAATTTGTTTTTGAATTTATTAGAGTTTGAGGGAAATAAAAGTTAACTTTGTCAATCTGTTGAGTATCTGTTGAATTTAAACTGCTGGATTAGGTCACCTCGTTTCCTGCAATCCTCAAGCGATATTAGTTTCAGCTTTTGTAATCTTTCCTCATATGGTAAATGTTTTATCTCAGATATTGTTTTTGTAACACGTCTTTGCACTTTCTCCATCATCACAATATCTTTTTTTAGGTGAGGAGACCAAACCTGTACTTTAAAATCTAGATGTGGACAAATGTATGCAAGGTACAGTGTTTTCCATAAAACTAGTCTGCGGCTACAAAAAGCTTTTCGGAGACGATTGAACATTTGATTCACAATTGAGACTGCTGTTTCAACTTGAGTTTTGACCTTTAAGTCATTGGAAACAATAACCCTAAGGTCTGGCTCCATTATTGTTTCTTCCAGTGTACAAGGAGTTAACCAATTCTTAACCCATTTAAGCAGGGTTTCACTAATCCCATAGGCTTGCAGTTTGTATATCAGGCGTCTGTGCTTTGGCAAAGTCTGTATAAATTATATCTGCAGGAAACTCTAGGTGCATGCTTTGTGTAAGTATGTCATGTGCTTCAAGAAGATTTGTGACACACCCTCGCTTAGGAACAAAACCATGTTGAGCTTTGGATATAAGATTATGTTTTGTGCAAAACTTCATTATAAAATCATGTATGAGACTTTCCATGACTTTGCAGACTATGGATGTTAGTGATATTGGTCTGTAATTTGATGTTTGAAGTTTACTTTTTTAAAAAATGGTGTAATATTAGATTTTTTCCACTAATCTGGAACATCACCCGTGGATATATATTTCTTGTAGATTATTGTGATTGGGATTGCAAAAGATGTTGCACACTTTTTAAGAATGCGTGGGTGTATTTCGTCATATGGCCTTATTTTCAGATAACCCTTTTAGTTTTTTTTCTACTTCACGCTCATGAATGCTATCTTCATCAAACTGACATATGGTTTGTGTGTGTAGATTAAAATATGGCATAGAACCTTCTTATTCAACTGCAAACACTGTCTGGAAATAATTATTTAGTAATGCGCAAATTTCTTCTTTTTTTGTAGTGGTTGAGTTGTTCATTGTTTGTAGGCTGCGAATTTGTTCATGAACTCGTTGTTTGCTGCGAATATGTAAGTGTAGGCTTTTTGAGTTAGACTTAGAAGCAATAACTAAATCATCTTCATATGAAAGTATGGCGTCTTTAACAACCTTTTTAACATTTTTGCATGCAACTTTATGTGCATTTCGTAAATTGTTATGAGTATGGCAGCCTGCAGCTATGTATTTGAGCCATAATGTATGTTTTTCTTTTACTGCTGCTTTTACCTCTGCTGTAACCCAAGGTGCATTTTTTATTTTAGGTGAAACTAAAGTTGATGGTATGTGTTCTTTAATGTATTTTTTGTATATATTAACAAGGTAGGAAAAATTATCGTTTGCTGTATGACCACATGGTCATACAGCTAATGATAATTTTTCCTACCACAAACATGGTATGCCAGTTGTTTGAAGCTATTTTTGTTGATATTGCATCATAGTTGGCTCAATTCCAGATAAGACAAAGACGTGAGAGTTTTGGTGCTGTTTCTTTTAAATGAACAGCCAATATACCAGCAATAACACAGTGTGATTGACCTGTTTTTGTAAACCCCAGTGGGCCATCTTCTGAGACTTTTATGAACCTATCTGGATCATCACTAATAATTAGGTCAAGTGTTGATGACGGTTCAACAAGATTGGAATGACGGTAGATTGGAAAAGTTATTAGCTGTGTTAAGTTATTATCTTCTAAACAAGATTGGAGTCTCAAATCTCTAGGGCATTCTTTTATCACATGTCCAACGGTTGTGACTTTACCATTTATTTCAATAGACTAATATCATGTGTGGCTTAAATTAAAATCACCATATAATAACATACAGGAGCAGTTATAAGTTAACATGCCCTGTTTGGCCGTTGTAATTGATTCAATTGTTTGAGTAAGGACAATGTCATTAATGTCACGAGGTCTATATATACAACCTAGTAACAATGATTCACCATCAAATTTAATTATACACCATACTTGTTCAATAGCTTTAGAATTAAGTTGCTTATTTCTAACTTCTGTTGTAATTATATCAGTTCTTGTGTATATTGCAACACCTCCTCTGCTTTCTTTGTCTTCATTGTTCATATCCTTTTACAACTGTGTCAGATGTATTATCATACGATGTTTCCGCAAGAAAAATTATATGAGGTCTTTCATGCATTGGTTTGGATGAAATTCTAGCTATAAGTTCTCCTTTTTTAAAATTGTTTAATGAACATGGGTTGTTTGCCCAGAAACATAGTTGTCCTGATATTAATGAAGATGAAGTTGATGATTTTTAAGATAACTGTGAGAGGTTGGGTTTTGACTTTAATTTCAATCTTATTTGGCAGATTCTTTTGTTATTACTTTTCTGGTGTATCTCAGGTTTTGAGATTGTTAAGTGTGGTAAATGAAATTGTGATGGTAGCTGATGTACTGTTTACTTCAATATTGCTACTATTGATGTTACTTTGTTGGCTTTTGAGTGCAATTGTTGGTGATTTAAAAACATACTGTTTACTTCTGGTTGATTCAATAACATCGATGCAGACAATTTTACCGGTGTGGTGATGGATAATGTTCCGAAATGGCTGATCTAGCAGCCCTGCAGCTTCTTGATTTTGTTTGACTATTTATGATTGCTTGGCATTAAAATCAGCCTGCTCAGCAGGAGTTCTTCGTGAACAAAAAAAACTTTCTCATATTGCTTAATGGTATGATGTCTGCAGGTGTTTAGAACTAACTCTTTCTCTATTTTATTTGAGATGATGTTAGAGTTAGATTTATTTGACCTTCCTTTTAGTTTGCTTGATTTTATTCTTCGAATATGCTTAATTTCAACATTTTCTAGTCCAACAGCTCCAAAAAAATCCATCACTTGTTTACTATCTTCAACTGCATTATTTTCTAAGATTCCAATAACAATGACATTTAACACCCAATCAAGAGAATTAAATGTCATTGTTATTGGAATCTTAGAAAATAATGCAGTTGAGGATAGTAAACAAGTGATGGATTTTTTTGGAGCTGTTGGACTAGAAAATGTTGAAATTAAGCATATTGAAGAATAAAATCAAACAAACTAAATCTCAAATAATATATATATATATATATATATATATATATATATATATATATATATATATATATATATATATATATATATATATATATATATATATATATATATATAATTTAGCAAAAAAAATGAAAAAATGAGCTTTCATGAAGATATTTTATTAGAGATTTTCTATAACTGTGAACCTAAGACAATTTTAAAATGTTCTTTGGTATGTAAATACTGGAACCATGTATCAAAATTGCAAATACTCTGGATGAAAAATGTTCTTAAAAGTTGGCCATCACAACGGTGGTTATATGGTAAAGCAAGTGTTTCACATTTAAACTGGATGAAAGTTTGTCAAGAACTATTTCAATATTCATATTATACCCCTGATCAAATGAAGTATTTTGTTACATGCAATACTTTTGAAAATGAGCTTATTTCTCCCATTCTTCGCAAAGCTATGTTCGAGCAAGTGGAATATATTTCTCAAAAATGGCTTCAGGTTTACTTTTAATGTTCTTTTTTATTTTATGTTTGGTATTAATGAATAGCAATTTTTAGAAAAATGCTATTCATTAATACCAAACATAAAATTTTTGTAAAAAAAAAAACTTCATTGCTATTCTTTGCAACATTTATCATTTGGATTAAAATAAAGTTTTAGTGTTTTAATGTTCTAGTGTTTTAGTGTTCTAGTGTTCTAGTGTTTTAGTGTTCTAGTATATTAGTGTTCTAGTGTTTTAGTGTTCTAGTGTTTTAGTGTTCTAGTGTTTTAGTGTTCTAGTGTTTTAGTGTTCTAGTGTTTTAGTGTTCTAATGTTTTAGTGTTCTAGTGTTTTAATGTTCTAGTATTTTAGTGTTCTAGTGTTTTAGTGTTCTAATGTTTTAGTGTTCTAGTGTTTTAGTGTTCTAATGTTTTAGTGTTCTAGTGTTTTAGTGTTTTAGTGTTCTAGTGTTTTAGTGTTCTAATGTTTTAGTGTTCTAGTGTTTTAGTGTTTTAGTGTTCTAGTGTTTTAGTGTTCTAGTGTTTTAGTGTTCTAGACAAAGTGTAACAGAGTTAAGGCAATTTTAGTTATTTTAGAGAAAATAATAGTTATTATAAATATATTATATATTTATACTAGAAAACAAAAATCATGAGAACTTTTAATAAAAAGTTTGCAAAAGAAAAAAATAATTTATTTCCATTAAAAATCAATATCTATTTACTGGTTTAATGAGTATAAATTTTTTTTCTATAGAAAAATCTAGTTATTTGGTATTTGGTATATTAATTAAATTTGGAAACTAAAATTATTTTAGAACTTTTTAAATGTAATTGTTTTCATTTTAGTTTATAGGTGAATAAAGGTTGATTATTATAAAATAAATTTCACTGTATATTTAATAATAATATTTAAAGTTGGATTTATATTTGTTTTAAAATAGATATAAAACCACCAGTTTGACTGTGGGTAAGCCTAAGGGTAGGGTGATGGTAATCCTCTGAGTTGTAGTATTACAATATAAATACTCCGTCCTTATTATTATATTTCTTTTTGTTATATATCTGCAAAACAGGTTGATTAACAAAATATTATTGCACTTAATTTTAATATTTTAAAACTTTTAGTTATAAAAGTTTTAAATTTATGAGTTATAAAAGTGTTTGAGATTATTATTATTTATTTATAGAAGATGTATCAAAGATTTCAAGATTATTTACAACCAGATGTCCTTATGTTTTAGGATATAAAGGAATTAGTAAAGAGATTAAGGATGTTCATTAAATCATTTTGATGATGAATTAATGAACATCTAAATTATGTTAGATGTTCATTAAATCATTTTGCTTTTTTTTTAATTTCATTATTCATTAATTGAATTAAGAAATTGTGAAGATATTTTTTTTTTTTTTAGTTTTATCAGATTATTTATAACGCTATTTAGATATTTATGTATCTATTTTTTGCATATTTTTTAAATCAGTATCTATTCTACAAGGTAGATTTAGAACAATTACCTAGTCAGATTGCTTAGATCTTTTGTTCTTATTGCATTTTCTTTATCTGGTGTTGTCTTTATCTGGCATTATCAATTTGTTTTGTTTAACTCTTATTTTAGCCTTTTCTTTATTGAATTTCTATTATGAACTATCAATGATAGTTATTGTTTTCTCTGTTAGAATATAACATATTTGGTTGTGCATTTAACTTTAGAATTTAGTTTCTAAAATTACAAAGAGCAGAATACTGTCAAAATCAAGAGACTTTGTGGATTATGCATACTTCATAAATATTGAATTCAGGAGCATCCGTAGCAGTTGTTTTTAGCAACCATTTGAATATATAAATTTTATTTATTTTGATATCAATAATATAATAGCTGTTAAAAAAATAATTCATTAAGTATTAAGATTAATTATATTCATATGAAATTAAACAAATAAATTTATTATATATTTGTATGTATTTATATAAATATGTAAAAGTTATATATTTGTAGGATTTTCAAAATAATTAAATAAATAATTATTTAATTTCTGTAGTGAAATTTTTGATTTTTTAAAATAATGTCAAAAGTGATATTAAAATGTTTCACTGGATGATGATATATAAAATGTTTCACTGGATGTCGATATATAAACTAATTGATTAAATACTTAAAAGGCATGAAAATAATTTATTTTTTATTGTTATAATTAACTACTAAGTAGTAATTACAGCATTATATAATCAGGGAATCAATGACCTAGGTAATTATATATTAGATTGGAAATCAATCAGAAAGAAATAGCTTAACCTTTTTTTAGGGGAAGGGGGTTGATAGTATAATGTGTTTTACAAAAAAAAATTTTTATGAAATATTATAAATAAAAAATCTGTTTTGACCACATATTGTCATAACACCACATATTGTCATGACACCACACGACTCTGGTTGCTGCTTCTCCAGACTAAAAGTATTTAACCATTGTCGGCTAATATATTTATTTTCCACTTTTTTTTTTTTAATTTCTATTAATATATTTATTTTGTTCTTTTTTTTTTTTTTATTTCTATTAATATATTCATTTTGTGCTTAGACTTCATCTTTTGATCAAGATGACAAATCTCAAGTGTTTGACAAAAATATGGAATTATACTTTAATATAAAAGAGTTACGCTGGGTTTTTCTTGACAAAAGAAGAGGATATATGTCAGATTTATTTCCCCACAAAAAAAAGGATAAATTTTATGATAGAATCTGCAACATACGTGCCTATCAAGTAATTCCAAGTTGTTTGCTAATGTATCGCTGGTTGTGTATTTTTAGGGTTTTTCTTACTGCTGAAACTGGTTTGACGTTTTATCGTATATGGAGGTAAAATTTTTAAATTTTTAACTCTAAATTATTTTTTTTTATAGTATTTGATAAAGTGAAAATAATAAATAGTTAAATTTTGATGCAATAATTTTATATTGCTAGTTATTTATATATTATAGCTATATTTTTATACTATATGTTTTTGTATTGTATATTAATTTATTTTATATATTAAGTTATTTTATATAGTGTATAATATAATATTACATTATTTCTTGTAATATTTTTGTAAAGAAAATTTTTTTATTTAATTTTGATTATAAATTTTACAAGATATGTAGATAATTGTTCATGGTGATGGCAGCATTACCATGACATCTATGACAGGTGCAGTATTTTGACAAACTGACAAGTTAACAGCTTGACAGGTGGCAGGTGTTTTGACAAACCTAGAAATTAGTAACATAAGTTTGAAGTATAAAAAATTTATTTTAATTTTAGTTTCTTTTAGTTTAATTTAAATTTTATAGATTTAGACTGAAACACTATAAAACAGGATTAATATTTGAGCTATGTGATTGGAAAGCTGGAATGTCTTCAACATTTGCTCATGGTTCTCCAGCTTCGGATGTATACCGTGAAGATTGTTTAGAGCTTTTGCAACTGCTTACTCATCCACATTTTATCATGCACCCATTAGGGTTGAACTCTAAAACTGAGAGTTTATATAACTCAATGATACGGGCGTCAGCAGGTGGTTGTATGAGGAATGCATCTAAATGTCAGAAAAGGAAAATTTTAAAGCAGAAAGAAACATATTCACCTACAAAAAAAAAAAGCCCTTTAATATCTCCAACAACTAATACTCCTTTTATGGTAGGAAGTTCCCTTGATAATTCATGTTTTGTTGATTTGTCAGATCGACTTGAAAAATGGAGAGTCAAAAGAAAAGAAAGCCTGCTTAAACATTCTACATCCAGTCTTAATGCAGATGTATGTTTAAATTTTATTTCTAAAATAGATAGTGAGTTGTCAAGTGCTTCTAGTGATAGTAGTCTTAATGAAATCGAAATTGAAGAACCCCTGAAAGAATTAAATGCTGAGTCAGATATAGACTTATATGACGGTGGTTACATTTTAAATTGTGAATACTATATATCAAGTTCACAACATACTGATTCAATAGAAGAGCAACATAACTTGCAGGCTACTATTGCAGAATATTGGGCACTGACTCAGAAAGAATATTTACTACAAATACCTGTTGTTTATGATATTGAAGATGATTATTGGTACTTCCAACCACAAGATGAAATTAGTTGTTTAGATACTTTAAATGCAACAAATAAAATTTCCACTTGTGCGAAGGAACCAGAATCAAATAAATGTTCGTTACAGTTTTTAGAAAATTCCAATGAGATCATTTTGGTAGATACTATACCAAGTGCATTAATGCTTTACAGGTTTGTTTTTATTTTATTTTAACATTATGAATTAAATTATTTTAATGGATTTTTTAGATATTTAGTAATTTTTATAAAAGATTTGCTATTTAGAACATTTATTATTGAACTTTATACAAATTTATGGAAAAAAATTATAAAGAATATTAGTTTTTCATTTCATACTAAATATTTCATACTTTTAGAAACTTAAACTATTTTCTTGAATAATTTTATTAAATCTTACTTTATGTTAGTATAAATTCATATGACCGAAATATCTATTTGTTATAAGGTTAAAATTGTAATTTATATCTAGTTTTTTTTCTGCCATCCCAATATAGGCAAATTACAGAATCTTAATTACAGAAATTTTAATCAAGTTAAATTCAAAAAAATTTGGGCGGCGGTACCCTTTGTCTCGGAGATATTTAGCGGAAAATCAGCATTTTTTAGCAAAAAATATATATACTTGGCGTATATATATATTTTCCCTATATATGTAAGAATAGCGGGCTTTGGTGTTAGACAAAACATTTTTACAATAGTTTCTAGCAATAGTAAACAGACATCTGTTTTCTGGAGAATTGTTTTGCTGAGAGAAATGAAATTAATGTTTATAATTAGAAAATTGCAGCAGCACATTGAGAAGGAAATTATCGAGAAGAGCTAGACTTGAGTTGGAAAGTTGACTGTTTGTGTTAGAGATTGTGAAAGACAAAAGTTGTGGGCCTTAATGCCTGCAGATTCACTGACACTAGAGTCAAACCAGTGTGATGAGCATTAAAGTCACCAACAACAACGATATTGGCTGAAGGATAAAGAGAAATGTTTTCAGAAATAACATCGAAAAGAGTGCAGTCTTGAGATAAAGGACAGCGATATAAAACAAAGAGTAAGACGATAGAGTGATATGGTGCTAAGCGAAAGCACATAAAAGAATTGCCTGTGGATTCAAATTAGATTAACTAGGTTCTGTACATTGTTGTAGTATATGTATACAGTTATCATTAAATTAAATATATATATATATATATATATATATATATATATATATATATATATATATATATATATATATATATATATACAGGGCTCGAATTAAGTGATAGCAAATTGCAATATCCGTTGTCATTAAATTCTTAGTTTCAAAAAAAACTGTTAACACTGTTTTAATGAAACGGTCAGTTTATCATATTGCAAAAATCAATGAAAAAGCAAAACAATAAATTTACTACTGCAAAAATAATAAGAGTCAAAAATTACATATTATTAGTTATTGTATAATTATTAATAATATGTAATTTAAGGGTTATAAATAAAAAAAAGTATTATACAATAATTAATAATATGTAATTTAAGGGTTATAAATAAAAAAAAAATGCAAGACAAAAATTATTATTAATAAAGGTCCGAAAAACTTTCGCGGTAATTTAAAAATCAGCCAATTAAAAACAATGCTAAAGCTACTTGCGCATTTTATAAAACATTAAAATAGATTTTTATTTAGGGGGAAAGTTTATGGAATTATTTAAAAATTTAAATGTTTTAAATTAGAATTTAATTATTTAATAAGAAAAAAATTATAAAGTATATTTTTTTTAAATATGTTATTAGAGTTTCTTTTTTTTTTTTTTTTTTTTAAAGTAACTATTAAAAAATTTAAATTAGTTTTTATATATTAACTCCTCCGTCTTTTAATTTTATATTTGTATCAGCTAAAGTGTTACAAGCGTTAAATTTATAAGAAAATATTGAATGAGATTTAAATAACATATAAAAGTATTTTATATCTTAATTAACAATTTCTTTTATTTAAAATATTCGATCACTGTTAAAGTCCTTTATATACTTGTGATTAGCGCTTGTTTTTTAATATTTATATCATACTTAGCGTACTTTATTTTTCTAGTTTTATCTGATGTTTAAATTATAATCTTTAATGATAATAAAAATAATAGTGATAATATGGTTTTACATTAAGATTTTATATCATAACCGACGTAAATATTTTTTATTAAATGATATCTATTGAGCTTAGTGATCAAAACAGTTTTACCGTTTTTAAAAAGCTAAAATTTTAGATAATTAGAAAGACCGGAAGCATTTCCAGATATCGCAATTCGCGATCATTTAATTCGAGCCCTGATATATATATATATATATATATATATATATATATATATATATATATATATATATATATATATATATATATATATATATATATATATATATATATATATATATATATATATATATCAGGGCTTGTGATGAAGAAAATTGCCAAGCGTATTATATCAGGCTTTTAAAATTATAATATGTTATCATCGAGCATGATTATGCACACTCGAGATAACATCGGTGAGAGCGATAGTGAAATTTGAAAATTGCTGAAGATCGTGCTCCTAAGCTTTTTATTTGTTATATTTATTCTTTCATCAAATGTTTGAAGTAGTGTCTAAAACAGCGCACTCATGACACTACTTAAACAAAGTAAATTTTTGTTTGTCACTGTTTCCTCAAACATTTACTTTTGCGGTACTTATCTTAATTGAATCATAGCAAAAGACATAAGCAATTATTTTGGTTATTATTTGTAAAAGTAAACATTTTTAATGATAAATTTAAATCAAAACTTTTTTTAAAATATATTTTATAAACATCGGTTTTATATAGTATCTTTAAAGGATAAAATGTTCACACTTTTAACTAATGTTTAGTAACATGAGTTTTTGACTTTTTTAATGTTGCAGATGAATGAATAATAAAAAAGAGTTAACGATTTTTAGTTAATGCTACATAAGTGTCGTTAGTTAAAAATGTTAGTTTCAACTGTGTCATTAAAAAAGAATTCTGTAGAAAAAAAGAACGCAGTAATGTTGTTTAAAAAAAGTTTCTTTTATTTTAATTAGGTTTTTTTAAGTTTAATTTTTTTATCTTTCATTGACAATTTTTTTTTAGGTTATTAAACTTTCTTATAGTTTTGTTTAGTTTTTTCAGTGCATTTTTGAAATAATTAAAATTTAAGGTTTTACATTAACATAAATCTTATCATCAAGCATTTACAAATGTGTAAAAGCTTGACAGCTAAATTGTCAAAACAAAATACAATAATGGTGTGCAAAATATCAGTTGATGTAACACATCACTTGTTTGAGGGTTTCTCACTTTCACATTATATTGCAGTAATGTGAGATCCTTTTTCAAAATGCCTTTCAATTGTGTGGTTTGTCACAAATTTTGTCAGATCAATAAACCATAAAGTACCTTGTTGTATCAAACCTTTACAACCTTGTGATACCGCTTCCCTATTTTTCATACAAACTTTGCAATATATTTCAATAAAGTATGTAATTCCGATGGTAATTTCAGTTCTAAAGCCTATTACCTCTTCATCTTTCGATTTAATAAATATTGACAACATTAATTTGTTTCTTTTTGAAATGTCCTTGATGGACTTTTTAAACAGCAGAATCATTTTTAATTCAGTTTAAAATAAATAATAGTTAATAAAAAACCTATACTATGAACAAAAATGAGTTTAAAAATTTTTTATTACAAATATTTATTAGTTTGTAATATATCACAACGATGCGTGAAATATTACAAACAATCAAATAAATCTTACTTGTTGTTTTTACAAAATTAAAAATACTCTGCAGTTTTATTTTAATTTTCTTATAGTGATTTTCTATTTTTCTATTCTTATTTCATTTTTATATTAGCATTATGTTTCAATGTGCACATGGTTCTGATATATATATATATGTATATGTATATATATATATATATATATATATATATATATATATATATATATATATATATATATATATATATATATGTATGTATATATATATATATATATATATATATATATATATATATATATATATATATATATATATATATATATATATATATATATATATATATATATGTATGTATATATATATATATATATATATATATATATATATATATATATATATATATATATATATATATATATATATATATATATATATATATATATATATATATACGAAATATATTTAAAAAATGATGTGATTTTCTTGCACTATCAAATATTAAATAAACTGCAACATATAATAAAGGAAATAGGAAATTAACTATAAAATTTATAAATAAATAATTTAAAAAACTATAAAATTTATAAATAAATAATTCAAATCCGGTTAAAATAATAATTTTTTTAGCGAATGTACAATTTTGTCCTTATTATTGACAGTCATTTTATTATTTACTTTTAGATAAAAAATTCTTCTAGAACTAGTTTACAATGTCTAGAAGTCATTGTTGAGAATATCCATTTTCTGTAAAAAAATTTAATTAGGAATTTAATTTCTTTGTCTATATAATTACTAGTGCATAATTTGTAAGCTCTTGCAAGAAAACCTTTAAATATTCCTATTGCAATATATAGAGATATTTTCGATTGCGTTTTTTTTTTTTTTTTTTTTTTTTTTTTTTTTTTTTTTATTTACTCCCAAGGCTGCAAGCAACCACTATTAAGTTGGGAGTTACTAGGGAAAAAAAGAACAGAGTTAAAGAGCAAGGAAACGGTTGACAGAAGACTTGAAAAGTTGAAGGTTGTATGAGTCAAGAAAACATGAAGATGGGAGAGAGTTCCAAAGGATTGAAGTGCGGGGAAAAAAACTAAATGAATAAAAGTTTTTAGAACATGCAGGGACAGATACAGTAAACGAATGAGACTTAGCTGAATGACGAGTAAAATGAGAATGAATTTTAGTTGATGGAGCTAGAAATGATAACTCCTTTGAGCAGTGACCATGATAGTATTTGTAGAAAAGAGAAAGAGATACAACTTTACAACGATGGGAAAGAGGTTCACGCTTAGCAGATAGTCCAGGTCCAACAACATTTACAATGCGTTTTTGGACCTTGTCAAAAAGAGAAAGTGAATCATTAGAAGAACCAGCCCAAATATGACAACAGTATTCCATAAAGGGACGAATAAGAGATTTGTAGAGGTAGAGAATGGAATCAGAAGTAAGGAAATGGCGAGCACGATAAAGAGAAGCAACCTTAGCAGAAGCTAATTTAGCAATCGATTGTATATATGGTTTCCATGAAAGGTCAGTAGTAAGCGATAATCCATGAAGACATAAAGAGGAGGACTCAGTAAGAGGATTGCCATTCATTAATATAGGAATGTTGACCATATTACAGTAGTTGTTTGCAGTAAACAACTGGGTTTTATTAGAGTTGAAATTCACAAGCCACTGTGAACCCCAATCTATTACTAAAGTAAGATCAGATTCAAGATCAGCTGCTTGTTCATCAGCAAAAAGAGCTACTTTAGATGAAAGGTTGTCAGGAAGATCGTTTATGTAGATAAGAAACAAAACAGGGCCCAGAATGGAACCTTGGGGAACCCCAGAAGTTACTGGAAATAAAGAAGAGTATTGGCCTTCAAGGATGACTTTAATAAACCGGTTAGAAAGAAATGATTTGATAATCTCAAAAACTTTCCCAGAAACACCATATGAAGCAAGCTTATGGAGAAGACCAGCATGCCAAACTTTGTCGAAAGCTTTAGATATGTCGAGAGCAATAGCCCTAGCCTCACTGCCTCCATCTAATGCACGATAAAATCTTTCAGTTACAGCAGTTAGCAAGTCAGCCGTAGAGCGAGAGGATCGAAAACCGTATTGATTGTCTGACAGTAGTTTATTTGACTCAAGATGAGATGTGAGGAATTTGTTGATCAAAGACTCAAAGACCTTGCTAATAACAGAAAGAAGGCTGATCGGATGATAATTGGAGGGATCAGAATTTTCTCCAGAGTTTTTGAATATTGGAACCACAGATGCCATTTATCAACAAGTAGAAAAACAGACTCAGTCAAACACTTGTTAAATAGTTTAGAGAGAATTGAAGAAAGTTCTGGAGAACAATACTGCAAGACTGTGACAGGAATGTTGGCTGGACCACAAGCTGTAGACGAGTTTAATTAAAATATGACTTTAGCAACAGAAGCCGGAGTGATTTGAATGTCTAACAATGGGTCAACCTGTTTGACTGGAATGGAAGGAAGAGAATGTCCATAAGATTCAAGAGTGAAATTAGAAGAAAAGTTCTTTGCAAATAGTTCTGCCTTATCCTTGGGAGAGGTAATAAGATCAGTCCCATGAATGATGGAATGTTAGATTTACCCTTGTTAATAATGTTGTTGAAGATTTTCCAAAAGTCTTTAGAGCCTAACTTCTGTGATAAAATGCGAGATTTAGTGAACTGAGAATAATGGAGTTTAGCATCAGAAAGCACCTTTTTACATCGATTTCTTGCAATAATAAATAGCTTTTACAAGTGCATTTGTTATTGCATTCTTGCGGCATATAGAGAAGATATATTTGTGAGTAATATGATTTGTTAAAATGCAGGTACCTAAGAAATTTAGCTGATCTTGATTATTTTGGTATTCGCATGTGATTTATTAGCTTTGTCTTGAGAATTTAAAAGTGTCAGAAACGTTTCTGCTTTTTCAGAGTTAAAAAAGTGTGCATGGCAGTCATCAACATTAAATGTTATTGTTTTAAATGTTATTGCACCAATAACATTTAAAACAATAACATTTAAAAAGTTTAAATGTTAATGGTGCAACGTTTATGGGTAATGCTTGTTGAATTGAATTATATTCAATATGTTGTAAGTAAGCTTTTGAAATTACTACCATTATGAATAATCCAATCGGACCATATTTTTTTTAAATATAAATTTTTTATCCCACAGAAAATAGTCTTTACTTAGACAAAGTTCAATTGATTTATGAAAGTCAGTTAAAATTAGTTTAGCCCAAGATCATTTTTATCATTATTTAAAATAGCAATAATAGTTAAAATTGCTTTATCAAGTGGCACTGGTGGATACAAATTTATTATGTAAAATGATACTTGAACCTCATTTTCTTTAATTGTCCATTCTTTTGTTATAAAATACAAAAATAATAATAAGATTCAAAAGGCGATGAATTTTTTACTCTACACTGAAGATCTTTACTAAACATATTATGCCAAAATAAATCAATGCTACCACTAAACTGTTACCCAGGTGTTTAGCAACTTGAATGTATATGTGGTGCTTTTTATGTAGGTGAAACCAGGAAAAAGATTACAACAAGAATAACCGAACAACAAAAAAACTTGACTAAAGTGAACTGGAAAGCGTCTGGAATTGTTAAACGTGCACATTATTGCTACAATTATTTGGAATAATCCTAAAACATTTTCAGTTATCGCAAATAGTTATACTAGAAAAATCAAGGAGGCAATTAAAATAGACAGATTGCAATGTTGCTACCCAAAAAATAAAATTCTAAACCGGGATAATGCCAACCTAGTGATGACTTACTATTGGAAACCAATTTTTGTTAAATTTAAAAAAAAATTTGTCATTATACAGCAATGGCATCATTATTGTAAAAACAATATTTTGTAATATTTTAGTTTGAAAATAGCTCCCTCTATGGCTCCCACATTTTTGTAATTAATAAAATTTAATAAGTCAAATAAATAGTATGTCACCGTAAATGATGTATTTTTCGTTTTATATATATACATATATATATATATATATATATATATATATATATATATATATATATATATATATATATATATATATATATATATATATATATATATATATATATATATATAGATTGATTTGTCTGTTTGAGTTAAACTGCAATGACTATAACTGCTTAAATGACACCACAGTTTGGAAAGTTAGCATGGTGCATAAAAGATCAGGAGGAATCATTCACTTCAAAGATTATAATGGTAATTATTTAATTTTTTACTTATTAGCATTGATTTCAAAAATACTATTACTAAAAGCAATTTTATTATTTAGGATATTTAAAAATATACGTCTCCGTTAATCAAAATTGTGAGTTAAACACATTAGACACAATATTCGAAATTTCTGAATTTCGTGATGCTGTTACTCAGCTTTTAGCTTTACTCATGGATGAGAAATTTTGCCATCCTTACGGAACAATTGCAGGCTCTGTAGCATAGCGTTCTCATAGTCGATTAGTAGACTATGTGGTAAGTGAAGCAGATAAATCTAAAGCGTCCATGGATCTTTCGATTTAAAATGAGCTCACATTTGGATTTTGTTTATAAAACTGTTTATGAGCCAAAAAAATTATGTTATTTAATTAGTTAAGGTTTACAAGTTGGGCTGGGGTTCTTAGGTATTTATTTTGTTACTTCGTCTTGAAAACTCAATTATAATGTTGGTCAACCAAAATGAAAAGTTTTTAGTTGTGACAATTAACTTAGGTTTAAAGAATTCTATAAAAATGCTTATTTTGCTTTCATGTGTTGTTTTCAATTTTTTTTTAAACGGTTTATAAACAGAATTATTAAATCTTAAAATTGCTTTAGTAGGACATTGCTTTTTTTTTCGATTATTATAACTCAAAGTCCTTCTCACCCTAAGTAAAAATTTCTATAGGTCTTTTAGAATTTTGAAATGAATTTTTGAAATCAATAAACGTGTTTTGCAAATTTGTTTTAGTTTAAAGGCTGTAAAATCTTTTGTTTGTTTTTAAATTTTTTTAGGTCTTCTTGAGAAGAGCAGTTTAGAACGTTCGTGTTTTTTAATATATATTTATGTTTATAATTTATTTATCTTTGATATTCAATGTATATACGTATATTTGTATATTTTTATGTATATATCTTTATAATTTATTTATTTATTTTTTGATACGTTTATCTATGAATAAAGGTGCATCGTTTGCGGTGACTTCTATTTTTTTTTTCTTTTTTTTTTTTTTTCTAATTAAATTTTTTTTTTCTAATTATCAATAAATTTTAGTAATTTTTGGATTAATATAAAAATTATTTATTAAAAGCAATATTTTTTATAGTAAATAAACTCTTTTATTTTTATTACCAAAAAAAAATTACGGTTCAATAGTTTTGTAAAATACAACAACTAAGTAGTTTTCTCTCCTTTTTCTAAATGTTTTTTTTAATTTAGATATTATTTAGGAATATCTGCGAGAATTTTATCAATTTACGACAATTTAACGACAGAACATTTCAAATCTTTGAACTAATTTTATAACCAAAAAATTGAAGGGAATCAAAATTTTTAATTTTCAAGCATGTGATTGTCTTATAAATCTTGGTCTTGTTTTTAAACTTTGATTATAAAATTTTTCAATCAGGACTGACCGAAGGGGGGTGTCTACCCCCTACGAAGTTTATTTGTCGGCAAGTTTGACATTGGAGTCGGCTAAAGGGTATCTATAGTTGGCAGTCGACAAATATCGGAAAACGAGGAGCTTTATTTTTTTTTTTTAGAGATAAGTTAGTCGTTAAAAAAAAGATACGTCACTCCCCACCCCCCTCCCTTCCTTTAAAATTTCTTCAGGATGGCTTTTTTCCCAATGACCTTTAAAAATCTATTGCAAACTTGTAAACAGTGTTTTTGTTGTTGTTAGTAACAGTGTTGTTATTAGTAACAGTGTCGTCGTTAGTAATAGTGTTGTTGTTATTAGTAACTGTTGTGGTTGTTCAAAAACACTAGTTATACTTTGATTAAAATTGAGGTAAATGAAATTTTTTTTAAATAATTTTATTTTATCTAAAACATTATATTAACGAACAGATAGATCTTTTAGAGACATTGACATTTTTTGTGTAATAATAAAAAAATTCAAATGACCATTACTTTATTTATGACGTTGGTTGATGGTAATATTTCAAGTACATTAACTGAAACATAAGGGATTGTCCATAAAGTACGTACGCTCATTGGGAAGGAAAGGATCTGCAAATGACGTATATGATATTGGAGAGCAGTGGGTCAATTATAAAAAAAACGAGAAACTAAATTTTAAAAAATACTATAAAATGTTAGATAAATAGGTTAAAATCCTACGTACTTTTAGGGAGGAATTGAGGATACTCCAAAACAGCGTATTGCAAAATGCGGGGGATATAATTTTTTTTTTTAATGCATCGTCCTATATCAAATATATATAATTTATGTAAATAATTTTGTTAATGTCAAAAAGAAAGAATTAAAAAAACTATTTCTTTTTAAACCTTCTCGTGGATAAAAGTTTCAAAAGTTGAAAGTTATAATAATGTTATAACATAGTTATATATCATATATAACAACATGTAACTATATATCAATATTATATTTCAATCATATAAAATTTAGTTATAACATATTTAGTACATAAATAGATAATAAAAATCATTAGTTATTTTGTGTTTAAATAGAAGTTATTAATTAATGTCGAAAAGTCTCAGAAACCATAGTGTATTGTAAAACATGGTTTTTAAATTACTAAGTTACACTCAATATGATGCCCTGACAATCATGTTTAATTTCGCACTCCATGGTTTTATATCAACGGATTAATTATCCACAGGAGAACAAATTGTCATATATAAAACCTCCAATTTAGATGTAGATTAGAGTATGAAGAGCTCGTCATTAGGTTTAGGGAAGAGCTTGTAAACTTCAAGTAGTAGAACCACGATAAAAATACGAAGTCCTACAAAAATACGGTTGTAAAAGATTGTTTCAACTCTTTTATAATGCAGCGCAGTAGTTAGAGCTTCTCTAGAAGCTCTAACTCTAAAGAAGATCCAAGGTTCGATACGAACTTTGGGCAAATTTGGCGCTATTCGTCAAGAAGGAGACGTGAACTTCCAAGTAAAATGCTCTTTCGCGGTGCTTTGTGACAAAGGGCATCTAAAACCAAAGTTAAAAAAATATATAATATTTATAAATACTAACTTTTTATCATTGTAATTTTGCTTTTTTTTTCATTACGGAATAAAAAAAAATTAATATAGTATACAATCATTTTTTTAAAAATTTCTTTAATTTATTTTGTTAAATAAATTTAAAAAAATTTGATTTAAAATTGAGATATTTTTTTAACCCATTCTACCTAATCGAAATATAACTGAACAAAAAAGTTTGCATGGCCAAAAAAACACAAGGTAACATTTGCCACTCTTTGAATAATGAAAAAGTATATTTGTTTTTAACTTTTTAATATCAAAAAGCTAAAATTAAAAGTTGATATTTTTATCAGTAATTCGACCAAAAACGACTCGAAAAAGAATTTTTCAAATTTTTTTTTTTAAATAATTATAAGCACAACTGAAATTCAAAATTAAATGTAAAACAAAAAATGTTACGTGAATTAATTCATATATATATATATATATATATATATATATATATATATATATATATATATATATATATATATATATATATATATATATATATATATATATATATATATATATGCATGTATATATATATATGCATGTATATATATATATATATATATATATATATATATATTTATATATATATATATATATATATATATATATATATATATATATATATATATATATATATATATATATATATATATATATATATATATATATATATATTCAAATTTTTTTACTTATAATTTTAATTAGTATGTTTGATTACATCAAAATCACATATTAATAATTTATATGAAAACATAGTTGGTTTAGTATAAAGGTTTTTATTTCATTGAAAAAAAGTCCATTCTTCTTTTTGTAAAACATGTATTGTTAGACCACGTAGATCTTTTTGAAAAAATTATGATAAAACATTTCATTAAAAATTCTTACCCTTTAAAAGTGTTGCTAAATAGTTGATGGTTGATTACACACACAAAAATACAAAGCATGGTCAAGCATTCTAAAGTTTAAAACGTGGTCAAGGTTCAAATGTGTAAATAATTTTGTTCTAATAAAATTTAAACTGTAAGAAAAGTAAATAGAAACGTTTGTTTTGATATATACAATGAACATAAAATTTTTACGGATTTTCATTTAAACTATTGTCTTCTATTATTATTATTATTTTTTTCGTCATTAAAAAATAATCTTTTACAATGTTTTTACAACATAAAAAATGTAACATTAAAGTTTCAACCAGAGCTGGCAGAAGACATGGTTTTATCATCCAGCCTTCTATAACTAACTTCAAACAGGTTATACTTGAAATGGACAACTACTTTTCTCATTTTGAAATATATATTTTTTTAAACTTTTTTTTTTTTTTTTCTCTTTTTTTACACAATACAGTAAATTATTTTACAACAAAATAATTAAAACAAAAAACCGTTAAATAATAAGAAATAAGAAAAAAGGAATAAAAAAACGGATACTCGTAGAAGACCAATAATGTCCTGTCATCGAAATCCGCTCGTAAATTACAATTATTAAAACATACATAAATTAATACAAACATAAAAAGTACAACGAGTTATTAGGTGTTTTAAAAATAAAAAAATATATCATCCAGAGGCAAAATGATGTTTTAAAGCTTTTTCTTAAAAGAGATTTTTCCATTCAAGAGAAAATTCAAAATGTTTTTAAACTATTTTGTTCGTAAGAGAAACTCCACGAAATGATATTCTTAATTTTCCAAAATTTGTTTTAAATAATGGCTGCCGAATTAAACTATTGTATATTAAATTGTATTTATTTTTATGATTTAATGAATATAAATTGTGCAAAAATTGGGATGGAGTTAGTTTTACATTTGAACATAAAACAAAGCATATTAAAAAAATTTAGCTGATATATATTAAGAATTTTCATTACAAACAAAGTTGGCTGGCATGAGTAAATCTGTTTTTAAAATTGATAAGACAAGCAAAATTTCTATATTATATATTTATTCCTATACTTTTATATAATATATATATATATATATATATATATATATATATATATATATATATATATATATATATATATATATATATATATATATATATATATATATATATATATATATATATATATATATATATATATATATATATATATATATATACAAATTAGTAGAAAATCACTTAGCAAAATTTTTTCTCATTTAACACTGTGTTTCATCAATAAAGACTCATCAGATATCATCAGAGGTAGTTGTTTAAGAAGAATGAAAGAGTGACCATTTTGCTTTCTTAACATTTAGTGAAAGCTTGATCATTTTAAACTAATCAGAAATTTTTGCTTATTCAATATTCATAGTTTGAAATAATATGTTGATATGTTTTTATTGGATAAAAAAATGTTAGCGGTATCAGCAAACATGACAGCAATTAAATTTGAAGCTTTATGAAGATCATTTATGTAAATGAGAAAGAAAAGTGACCCAAGTATAGAATCTTGGAGTACTCTGCAGGTTATATTTAGTAAATTGACCGGATTGTTTCCATTACTTTAAAGAAACAGTTTACGACTGCTTAAATAATTTTCAAATAAAATTAATTGAAGCACTCCTAGATTTTAAATTAAGTTACATTTCTCAATTAAGTCTTTGTGCTTTTTTAGAAAAGTTTTACTGGTCTTTGATTAGATACAATTGGTTTATTTTCTCTTTTTGTTTACATAGTCAATTTTTCTTCATTGATATAATAAAGGATAGAACTACAGTTTAGGCGTGACGTGAGCTAGCTATATCTGGCCAGTGGCGAATTAAGACTTCTTGGGGCCCGGTGCTGTTTTTGTTTTTGGAGGCCTTTTTATGGGCCAGAGCCTAAAAATGACTAAAAAAAAAAGGTTCTCTAAAATTTTTGGGGGCTCTAAATTTGAGAGGCCCGGGGCTATAGCTCCCTTAGCCCTCCCTTGATCCGGCGCTGTATCTGGCAATATATCTTTGCCATAACTTTGCCATACCTGGCAAGAAGATTAGTTTGTTATTTTGTTTTCCTTAGTTACAAACCTTAAAAAAATTCTTTGAGGTAAACTTGGTTGTTAATTGTCTCTGACGTTATATCACGTCAGAGACAATTAACAGCCAAGGTTCAGAAATTTAATCATCCTATACAATCGGATGTCACATTTGACATTTACCATAAAACTATATCTATCACCGTTATTGCTTCAGTGTTATTCTCACAATTACCAATCACATTGTAGTATTCAATGTAGTTTTTCATTTCATTTTGTGAGGATGATACTGAAGAACTCTGGCACCCATGACGGGATCAACTGAATTTATTGTTCATAGCATTAATTTTTTTTACAATCAGAAGGAATTGAATTTTTTAAATTGCTTTTTAAGAAATATTTCAACTCTTTTAAATTTTTTACATATTTAGGACCATAAATCTTTTTCATGATCAAATCATATTTTATCGCAAGACCAAAATTTATTACAAATTTCTATATTGTATTTATCACACTAGTTTCGAAAATTTTACATTTCTTTAGCCTGGGTGTTTAAAGGTTAAAATTTACAACTTATTAAAAAAACTTCGCCTTTTTGATTGTTTTTTTTTTCTAAAGAGTGTTTTTCAAACCTCTTCAAATCAAATTTCATTTCATTTAAAGAGTGTTTATGTAATTTTCTACAGTTCTTTAAACTACTGTTACAAAAGTCAGTTCAATAAATTTTGAGTTAACTTTTACATTAGACGCCCGGTTTATTGATCTATCGAATACCTTAACGACCTCATGTAAATATACATTTTTTGAACATGCAGTTGTTTGAAACTTTGTTTGTGGAAGTGATTTTATGTTTTGTTTGATAAAAAAAACTCACATATTTAAAGTTTTTCGCAAAAAAGCATGACATTTAAAAACGCAGAATATTAAAAGAAAAAGTGATTTTATTTACTCGAAAAGAACCATTTGTACAATTTACAAATCAGTATTCAAAATATGTTTTAAAAAAACAAAAATTTTTAATCTATTCACATTATCTGCATTCATAATAAAATATATATAATATAGAATTTTTAAATTGATAATATATATAGATTAAAAACGCTTATTTTTGTTTTAACAAGCTTGCAGATGAAAAACTTGCAAAAGAAAAACTTGCAGATAAGTTCATCGAAATGATCAAGATTGCATTAGCTAATTAAAAAAAAAATACACGAAAACTAAAACAAATTTGATATACCCAAGTGCACAATACCATTTTAAAATTACCGACTATTTTTTCTATTATTTTTAGTATTAAATACAGAATCCAATTTTAATTCTTAAAATTGGTTTTGACATGTACTTTTCTTTTTTTATTGGGCATTATCAATATAAGCTTTAAGATAAAGTTTTTGAAAACAACTCAAATTCGACACAGTATCTTTTATTAAAAATTTATTCAAAAAATTACGTGAAGTTATAGAACACAGTTGGTTTTTTTTGTTTTGATAATGCAATGTAAAAATTAATTATTAACAGCATTCAAGGTGTCATTGTAAACTTAAATACAGTGTGGACGAATTGGTAACTACATCAGGAATTATTTTTAGATAAAAGTTTCAATTAGGGTGAGATTGGGAGAATTACTTGGTTATATTTGGAATTTATGAATTATAATTGCAATTGTCACTTTTAAACAATATTAAATTATAGTTGTTTTGATGGAGTCATTTTAATATGTTTTGATAAGTCGTCTGTCGAGAACCATATGTCCACATTTTGTGTTTTTTCATATTATTATCAATAAATATTCAACAATCAATGGAGTATGTGTCCAATAAATCTAGTTTCAAGAATGATACAACTTTTAAAATAAATTTTTTTAAAAAAATTAGTTAAACATTCTGGCAGTAAGCTTCACAAATTAAATTTTAAAACTTGATTTTCTCAGAAATACAAAAAATGGACATACGCTCTCTTAGTTCTCGGCTGACGAAGTGTCGAGCGAGACAGAGATACAATAAAAATAATCGAAAAATATTACTACGACCAAACGGATTACTTGATTGACAGTAACGCTTATTAATGTATTAAAAAGCCGAAACACTTCTTGTTTTTGTTAAGTTTGAATTAACATTAAGTGTTAAAAAAACATAAAATGCACATAAATTTTATAATTTATGATGATGTGATTTCCTTACTCTATCATGAATTAAATAAAGTCGAAATGCAACATATAATAAAGGAAATAGGAACTCAACTATAAAATTTATAAAACTTTAATTCAAATCAATGTAAAAGAATAATTTTTTGGCGATTGTACAATTTTGTCCTTATTGTTGACAGTCCGTTATAAATAGTTTGCTTTTATAATTTACTTTTAGATGAAAAATTTTTATAGAACCGTTTGCCACCATATGAATATGTGTTTGATAAATGTTATGCTCAACATATAAAATAAAAATAAAAATGTTATGCTCAACATAAATGTATCTATTTATCTCTATCTCTCTATTTATCTAAGTATATATATATATATATATATATATATATATATATATATATATATATATATATATATATATATATATATATATATATATATATATATATATATATATATATACATATATATATATATATATATATATATATATATATATATATATATATAGTATATATATATATATATATATATATATATATATATATATATATATATATATATATATATATATATATATATATATATATATATTTGTGTGTATGTGTTTGTATTTTTATTTGGAACATTGACAATGACATTGTCAATAATATTGTATAGAACAACAACAATAGAGCGGAGTTCCTAAATAGTCATTATAAAATGCAATTATTATTATTATGAAACATTGTCAATGTCATTGTGTGTGTATGTGTGTGTGTGTGTGTGTGTGTGTGTGTGTATATGTGCGTGTATGTGTTTATATTGTTATATGGAACATTGTTTGGATTATAATCATAAGTAAAATAATAGAACAGAGCTCCTAAATAGTCATCATAAAATGCAATTACTATTTATTATACATGAAGAATAAAAATAGTGCATAATAGTAAAGCAAGCAAGTCAAATATAGGAATAATTGCATTTATATAATGAATACTACATAATTGTAATCATTATATAATTTTTAAAAAAAGTTTAAAAGGTTTTATTTATATATTTTTATATCTTACTTTTTAGGGATTTTAGTTTGTTTTTTCAATTTTTTCAAAAGATATATATATATATATATATATATATATATATATATATATATATATATATATATATATATATATATATATATATATATATATATATATATATATACACTATAATAAAAATATTTTTTGTATTCATTAATAGTATTGTTTATGTTGCAAAATTTCTAACTTTGTTTTAGTAATATAATAGTAAAAAAGGTATAAAAAAAATTAAAAAAAAGCATAAACAGATGATCTGCAATTATCCTATGTACTAAAGAAATATGCTGAATGTCATCTGGACAATTTCTCTAGTGCATTAATAGACTTAGTATGTTGTCAGCAAAAGGTATTGGATTTATTTATGGTTTGTGCTTTATGAAATGAAAGGGAATTCTATCAATAGTCTTGCAGCTTGGTTACAAATAAATTTATGGTTTTGCCTAAAGTTAATATTTCAATGACAGTTAATTAAAAGTTGTTCACTATTAGCATGTTCAAGTTAATTTGTTTCAAATTTACCCTCAATTTCAAAATTAGATTTAAAAAGATTTTTCTTTTTGATATGTCACATGATACGATAAGATGAAAGTTGTTTTTTGGACCAATAAATTCTTCAATAGATCTCAATGACAATAGAAGTCTTGAAATATAAGCAAGCATTTTTTGCCATATATAAAAAATTAGAAAATATATAAAGATTACAGAAAAAAATCATTAGCAAGCAATTTTGTCTTAAGAACCATTACTTTAAATTTTGATTACTGTTCAGATAGTTACTATCCTAACAACTATTTAAACATATTAAACCTTTGTGCATCTAAAATCTTCTCAACATTCTTATTTGGGTTCTGTTCAACTATGTATTTCAGTGTCTAAGGGTTGTATCATTGACAATTTATTCTTTAATACAAGTTATTATTATATTGCTGAAACAAAGTATAATTTTTTTTTTTCTGGTATGAAAAGGTCATTAAATTAGAGATTTTATTTCAAAATCAGCCTGAAAATACCTGACTTAATAGTGGCCTGACATACAAAGCATAACAACTGTCTGACAACACCAGATGTAATAGTGGCCTGATAACACGTAGATAAGACGTAGATAAGACGTTATAATCACTCTGATAACACCTAATAAACCTGATAACACGTAGATAAGACGTAATAATTGCTCTAACTACACTAGACAGAGGTCTGAGAATTCCATGGACAATATGAGCACCTTTTAAATTTTTACAACTACAAGCAATACTAAAATCTTGAGACTTTTAAAACTTTAAAGCAGTTAAAGAAATAATGACGTAATGGTCTGGTAATTATCACATTGTTAAAACATTTTTTTGCCTCAAAGAACATGTTATTAAGTTATTTAGTAGAAGGTTGTGATGCACTTTAGAACTATTATTGAGCAAGAATTGTGAATTGTGAAAGAAATAGAATTAGAAAGAAGAACCAGCTCAAAATATTTATTTTTCATCAGTAAAAAATACTTATGATTTGGTAAAAAAACGGTCTTTCATGTCTCCCAACAACCACAATCGTTTTCCTCTCAAAACAGAATCTCCATCTAATAATCTTTTTCAATAGTTTTTCATTCACCATCTAATAAACTTAATTCTTAATTGTCTTGTTATCTACTGAAAGTTTTCTACTTTTTTTGACTTGTTATCTACTGTTAGTTTTCTAGAAAAGATGTCAATAACTGTTTATTACTAATTTTTTAACATGTATTTTTATCTTTTAAAATTTTAAAACATATTGTTTAACTTATAAGATTTTTTTTAACATTTTTTTTTAACTTTAAGCGTGTATTTTTAATTTTTGTTATTATAAATATTTAATTTATATTTTATACAAAAAGATTGAGAGATAAGGTATCTTTAGGTATAACAAGTAATGAGTTTTACCTAAAGATACCATGATATAACAACTTTTAGTTATAAGATGTTTAAAAAAAAAAAAGATGATGAAATATAGGGGAGACCTGAGATAGTTGCAATGGGCAATTTGTTATTCCCTTATAGTTTTACATTATGTAGCTATAATAATAACACAGCTATATACAAACGTCTTACCATTAAACTTAGAAACGCTTTCAGGTCGACAGTTAGGTTGGTATTGCTGAATGCTTATCCTAAATCCGAGGGCTGTATATAAAAGTCTAGTTAGCATATTCAAAGTCTTTTTGGATTGTATTATAAACTAAAAGGTACATAAACGATCTAAAGTAATGGATGTTAAGTAAATTTTATAGTCGCCCCTCAAGTTAAGTATGCTACAGCTTGCCTCTTAAGTTAAGTTTCAAGATTTTTCATTTTAAGCATTACAGGATACCTAATGTTTACATAATACCTATCAATGTTAGAATAATATCCCCAAGTTCTATTTTATTTCCCTGCAAATTAAAAAAAATGTGTTGCAACTAGCTTAAGTCTCTTTCTCTCTCTCTCATACACACTCTCTCTCTCTTTATATATAAATATATATATATATGTATATATATATATATATATATTTATATATATATATATATATATATATATATATATATATATATATATATATATATATATATATATGTATATATATTTATATATATTTTTTTATATATGTATATATATAATATATATGTACATATATACATATATATATGTATATATGTATATATGTGTGTGTATATATATATATATATATATATATATATATATATATATATATATATATAAGTATGTATGTATGTATGTATGTATATATATATACATATATATATATGTATGTATATATATATACATATATATATATGTACATATATACATATATATATATATGTATATATGTATATATGTGTGTGTATATTATATATATATATATATATATATATATATATATATATATATATATATATATATATATATATATATAAGTATGTATGTATGTATGTATGTATATATATATATATATATATATATATATATATATATATATATATATATATATATATATATATATATATATATATATACATATAGTCTTTTTCTTTTTAGGCATTAATATATAGCCAGTAGAAAGTTAAACATAAAAATTATTTTCAACAGAAGTAATATATTACATAATTATTCTATTTTCAGCACAATACACATTATCCTAAAGATTTTAATTATAATAACGTGGTGACGATTTGACAAAGATTTGTGATCCTTCTATAGTAATTAATATTCACAAAAGGTAAAGTCTGCTTAGAAGTTAAAGTATAGAATGACTTTGATAGATGTTAACCTAGTTTGTTTTACACAGTCAACTTTGGGCATCATATTTTGTCTAAATTTTTTGATTTTTGCTAAGTTTATCTAAATTGTAAATAATGGTTAGTTTTAAATTTTAAAACCAGCCATTAGTTTTAATAAAAATACTTTGAAGTTGGACATTGATTTTCCAAGAGGTTGCATTTCTGAATCCAATAAAAAATTAAACTGTTGAAATTTCATTCAAACTTTTGCTAGATAACCATTAAAGTTAATCAAATTAACCCACTAAATGAAGTAGTATTCTTAAAAATAAAATGAAATTTATTAAAGTAAAATTGAGCACAATAACACATAAGCACAATAACAATAATAAATAAGCTTTTAATTAAATAAGCTAATTAATTTGAAAAATTGTGTCATTGAGTAATCTAAGAAAATTAAAGACTTGAAAACATAAACATAAATTAAATATTAAAATCTTACTTTATGTATATGAAATTCATTTTAACTTTAAAAATGGTTGTAAAACTTTAATAACGTTTTAAAATGTTAGCCAGGATAATATATGCTGTTACATTTTTACTTGCCAAAAATATATTTGAATATATTTTTTATTACATTTGTGCCACCCCATGTAAATCAAAGTTAATTTTTTTTATAATATGAATTTAAAATATATTTATTTACATTAGAATCTAGTAATAATAATCTAGTAATAATAAGTTTTATGTTTTAACATTCAAAAGCAATGGCTAACAGAATCTTAATTTTTTAATTTACTTTAAAAGCATTAAATATAGATTTTTAAAAAATATCACCCAATTAATAAGGCAGTAAGTTCATATTTTTCTAGAGAATTGAATGTTTGACAAATTAAATTTTATCCTTGTTAGTTAAGTAAAAAAGTTGTAAATCAGTAAAAAAAAAATGCTAGCCAACTAAATTTTGTGTAACTGTTTTTTTTTTTTTTTTTGTTTTTTTATTAAAAAAAAAAAAGATTTATTTAATTTAATGTTTATTTATTTTTTTGTTATATTTGTTTTTAGATAAAATAAGATTTAAAATGAAAATGTTTTATCGAATCACTTAGCAAATTAAAAATGGAGCTTGATCTGGCCACACAGTTTCGACAAGTTCTTTTAATTCCGAAAGATCGCAGGAGCAATGCTGTAACATTTACATATAATTTTTATGATAAGAATGATAGTTGTTTTATATATATATATATATATATATATATATATATATATATATATATATATATATATATATATATATATATATATATATATATATATATTATAAAGCATAATATTTTTATATGATCTTGTCAAATTATTTAGTATTTAGTAGGTACTTACAACTATACACAAACTTAACAGGTAATTTTTCAGTTAAGCAGTGTAAAAGAAAATTATTTATTCCTTTTTTTGCGCTTGCCACAATGTCTAAAACAATGGACCCTTCCACAAATAAAAAAAATAGATCAGGTGAGCCAAGGTTTAGGGTAATCAAGCTCATATTTAGGGTTAGATTTAGGGTTATGGCTCGTCCAAAGGCAAGGATCAGATTGTTCTAATTTTAAAATTAACTCTAAATTTTAACCTGACCATCAATTCATCGTTTTTTTTTTAATTTATGGAAGTGTGTTGTATCTGATATAATTATTATATATCAAACCATGTTCAGACCTTTTTTTGACAAACGCAAAAAAGAAAATAAATATTTTAATTTTATGTTGATTAAATGTCAACAACAAAAAAAAAATTCATTTATAAATTACATAATTTAACTTTTTTTTTTTAAAAAACCTCAATTAAAAAACAAAAACAATATACAAATTACAGTAAATGATAACAAGGAGAAAACAAAATTGTATGCAACGGGATAACAAATAATACAGAAAGAGTGAACAACAATGCGAAAAGAGACAACAAACAATGCATGTTTTTTTAATGTGTAATAGTTATGCATTAACCTAATATTATAAAAAATAAAAAAATTTCAGTTTTTCTTTAATAAAAAAGTGCTCTTTTTCAAAATCAAAAATCACAAACAACAAATGATATAATTTTTAAAAGAGCCTGTAGTAAAGAATAGAATCAAGAGTAGGGAAATGGTGAGCATAATAAAGAGAAGCAACCTTAGCAGATACTAACTTTGCAATCAATTGTTTATATGATTCCCATGAGATCATTAGTGAATGAAAGTACAAGCAGAAAATAGAAACAATATTATTATAGTGACACAGGGGTGAAACCACATGGTTGTTTGGCCAAAAACAGAAGTTTACTTGAATTAAATTAGACATGCAAATGATTTAAAATGTTTTTAAATATTGTTGCATTTTAAAGCATACTTTCTTTAAAATTTAAAATGCAAATGCATAAAACAAAATAATAATAATAATAATAATAATAATAGTAATAATAATAATAATAATAATAATATATATATATATATATATATATATATATATATATATATATATATATATATATATACATACATACATATAGTAGCGTGCAAAAGTTTAGAAACAACAATATTTTTTCAGTGTTTAGTGCATAACTTTTTACAAACTTTCAGAAATAAGATGAAATTTACCAAATGTGCTCTATATTATTTTAATTAAAAATACAAATCACAAAAGTTGTAAAATTAAACTGTTATTTAACATTTAATTGTTTTTTTAAAAAAGCTTCCGTGCAAAAGTTTAGAAACAACTGAACTTGATTAATATTTATTTCGAAAAAGCTAAAACTTTTACTAAAATTCACAAGATAACAATTTTTTAATAATAAAATGGTTTTAATAAAACTCTCAGCATTTGGTGGCATATCCATTTGCCTTTAAAGCAGCATCACAGCGACAAGGCATCGAATCTACTAAATTAATGAGAATATTCTGAGTAATATTATACCAGCATTCTTTAATCAATGCAAATAAATGGTCTTTGTTGATTGTTTTTCTACCAACTAATTGCTGGTTGATATACTCCCAAAGATGCTCAATAGGATTGAGATTTGGGCTCTGTGGAGGCTATTCAAAAACTTAAATTTTTTGTGATTTCAAATATTCATGAACAGATTTGACACACTGCATTTGGATCATTATCTTGTTGTAAAATCCATTTGCGCTGCATTTGGATCATTATCTTGTTGTAAGATCCATTTGCATTACTTTGCATGTGGCAGCATGACATTCTTTATGATATTTAAATAAATTCTCTGGTCTATAATACCTTCTATGCAATGAATGGGACACACATTGACACGACTTAAACATCCCTAAACTATAGCATTCCCTCCTCCATGTTTAACAGTGGGTAACTGATATTTTGGATTAAATCTGTCTCCTACTGGGCGTCTAACATAATTCCATCACTACTGAATAGCATAAACTTTGATTCATCAGAAAAAGGACTTTTGACATGGCATTAACTGAGCAACTAATATGACCTTTTGCAAAAATTTTTCTGGTTTTAAATTTCTTGCAGATATTAACAGTTTCTTATCTGGACGACCATTATACAGATTATTTAGTTGTAATCAACGTTTAGTTGTATCAACGCTACAGTTTGTGCCATAAAACTAATGCATAAATTAAGTTTGACAGCAGTCTTGCGAGAATTATTTTTGGAATACTTTACTAATAATCTATCAGTCTTTTGAGTTGTAACTTTAGGTCTTCCAGAGTAAGGTTTGCTTTCAATAGTTTTTCACAACAAAATTTTTTCATAATGTAATTTATCCCCGTTTTAGAAACATTGTAAAGCTCAGAAATCTACCTGTAAGTCATTTTATTTCCCACAGCTTTTATAATTAATTCCTTTATTTCCTATGAAACTTTTTCCATGCTTTCGAAATATTGCTAAGTAATTGAGTTATAAGATTTTACAAATATTTTAGCAATTAGTTATACTTTACAGTCTTTGAAATATCTCAACATAATTAAATTATTAAATTTCACAAATATTTTGGTTATAAATTTAACTTTTGCTTAAAAAAATGTGATTTAATTGCAGGATATGATACTGTTTCTAAATTTGCACCAAGTTTAAAATTAAAATAATATTTTTGAAATAATATAACATTTGGTAAAAATTTCAGCTTATTTAAGAAAGTTTATGAAAAGTTATGAAGTAAAAATTGAAAAAAAGTTGTTTCTAAACTTTTGCACATTCTTTTAAAAAAATGTGTTAAGTTTTCGACTATGTTGACTTGTTGTTGACTTCTTTTAAAAAATTAATTAAGGCAACATTTGTTTTAAGTTATTGTTGTTTACAATTTTTTAATTTGTTAATTTATATATATGCTTTTTATTTAAAACAATTGTTAAAATTTGTTACTTTATTCAAAAGCGTTTAAGGAAGTATAAACCCATTGAATTAGTTTACAAAACAACAACAAAAAATTCTTTTTTTAAGTTTATGAAGTTTATTGAAACACATTCGTTGTCATCATTCATTGTCATCATTGTTTACTAAATTAATAATATCAATTGTTTTAAAATATTTACATTCATCATTAAAAATAAAATACTTTAGAAATAAGGAAATTTTTTATTTAATATTCTATAAAAATTTACTTAAAAGCGTTTAGCAAAGTGTAAAAACATTTCATTAGAAAGTTTATAAAGCATAACAAAACATAACTTTGTTATGTTTTTGACTAATAAATTTATGGATTCATTGAAACATTTATTTATGTTGTTTATGAAATTAATTGTTCAAATTGTTTTAAAGACATTTAAATTAATTTAAAAAAATACACTTTTTAACAATATAATATCTTTTGATAATTTAAATAAAAAGTTTTTTGTATAGTATAAAATCATTAAAAGCAATTTCTCACTTTATAACTTAATACTTGATTTCAGCCCATTTTTGAAACCTTTTAAAAAATCTAAAAAGCTGTAGTTGGGTTGTCACAAAAAAATTGTTAAATGCATGATCAGGAATAGCATACGATTGCATGTCTTCCACGTCCATGACTATATATATATATATATATATATATATATATATATATATATATATATATATATATATATATATATATATATATATATATATATATATATATATATATATATATATATATATATATATATATATATATATATATATATATATATGCATATATATATATATGCATATATATATATATATGCATATATATATATATATATGCATATATATATATATATATATATGCATATATATATACATATATGCATATATATATATATATATATATATATATATATATATATATATATATATATATATATATATATATGCATATATATATATGCATATATATCAAACCTCAGAATTAGGGTCGGCATTCGGCAATGCCCACCTAACTGCCAACCTGAAAGTATTTAAGGTCGGCAAAAAATTGCCGACCTCGTTTCTATATTTTATGGTCAGACCCTTGTATCAAATAATTTTTGCCGACCTGATGCTGTCCTCAAAAACCACATTTTTCTAATTCCGAGGGTTGATATATATAAATATGTGTGTGTATAAATATACAGGCCTGGTTTTAAATAAAAAATGCTTAATGTATTAGCCTAAGGGGTCATCCATAAATTATGTCGCGCAATTTTTGACTTTTTTTGACCCCCTTTTATTTTATAGATATAATTTTCTCTCTACTAGTCATGTTAGTGTGGCTGAGTGAATTCTGCTTCCGGCTAGTAAACCGAGAGTTCCATCTTTGTCTCTCGGTGACTAAATTTTCCTATTTTTTTTAGAAAGTGTACAAAGGTTGTTTTTTTAAAGTCTTCTCTAGATTTAAAACTTAAAAAAAAAAATCTTGTCACAAAATTGGAGACCCCCTCCCCCTCGTAACAAATCTTCATAAAATCGCCTAACAACCCCCCTCCCCTCTAAAGCATGACATAGTTTATGGACAACCCATAATATGAATTTGACGTCATAAATTTCTCTTAATTTTTTTGTTTTTAAAAAATATTAACTTTTTAAAATTACTGCAATAATATTAATTACCGCGAAACAAGTTAAATATTATTTAACTCATTTTTTATTATTACTGTTACAGTGAAGAACCCAGATTTTTTTTTCAGGGGGTTGGGGATAGGTAGGTTTTGATTACCCTTCCTTTCTCCCCTAGTTAAAACCAATGCTGCAACAATGATTTCTTCAATCATCATTTTAATCATTTGTGTTTATCTTGTTTAGTTTTATCCTAGGATAAGGAGTTGATTTAAAGACATTTTTTGAATATATGAATTTACCGGTTGACAAATGTTACTTTAGTTACAATAAGAAAACTATTTTACTAATGACATTAATAAACACTTGTTTCAAATAACACGCTATTAGTAAAATAATTATTGAAAGTTGTTTAAATTATTTTAAATATTTGTTAAATATATTTTAATATATTTTGATAAATTTAATTTTAGTAGTTATTAATGTTTTAAATAAATAGTAATTAAATGTTTAAATACTTTAAGCAATTTTTAATCAATATTTACATAATGTATTTACATATATATATATATATATATATATATATATATATATATATATATATATATATATATATATATATATATATATATATATATATATATAATATTTATATATATTCTATATATATATATACAATATATATAATATATATTAAATCGCACAATATTTGTAAAATTAACAATGTATTTTTTATCTTGTATTTAAATAACTATTTGAATAAAAATGTTAAGCATTTAATAAACCTTTACTAATTTACTAATTTACTAAACCTTTACTAATTTACTATTATTTTATTTTTAATTTATTATATTTTATTTATTAGTTATTTTAATGTTATTTGTATTATTTTAAAAGTCAAAAAGAATATGGAAAGAAACAAAACTTTCTGAAAAAATTTGTTTTGTTTTTTTGTTTTTGTTGCATAAAGTAAAATAGCAAGCTAAGGATCAAAAGTTCATTCAAAAATTAAATTTGCGTGGTTATCAAGACTGAAATTTTTTACTTTTGTTCATTTATTATTAAAAACAGTTTACTCTTAATTGCCTAAAACAAAAGTTAACTTAACTCTGAATGGATATTTTAAAATTGTTCTTTCGAAAAAGCAAATTTTTTATACATTCCATTGTAAAATTTTGCAACAAGTTTTTAAAATTAAGTTTAGTAACAACATTCATTTTTTTTAAACTAATATTCACTTAGTAACCAAAAGACAGTTGTGTCATTACGTAAAGAAGCAATTTTTTTTTAATTCATTTTATTGACCTGAAGAATAAATAAGGTAGCTAAAATAATTTGAAAATTATTCATATACTATTGCATTTAAAACTGAAATTGTTTTTTTTATATTTTAAATAAAAAGGCAAAAGAAAAATTGAAGAAAAAAAAAATTTTTTTTAGGCGCTTTTTTTTTTTTGCGTCATACCGCTCCAGCGGTACTAAAACAGGTGTGGGTTCATCCCTGTATTAGAGAATATTTATTTTCTTTCTTTTTTTTTTATATTAGATAATTAATTTAATATTGCATTTCAAAAAATGTTTGACATGAATAAATTTCTTTCTTTTCTTGGTATTTGTATTAATGAACTAAACATTTTTTAGATTTAAATTAATTTAATATTGATTTAAGATTAATTTAAATTAGTTAATTAAATTAGTTGATTGATTATTTATCATTAATATTATTATAATTATTATTTTATTATATTATTATTATTAATATTATTATAGTTATTAATTTATTAGTTAATAAAATTATTTATTTAAAATTTTTTTTTTTTTAATTTTTTTAATAAATATTTTTTAAATTTCTAATTGCATCTTTGCAACTAAAAAGGATTATTTATTTTTAAAAAAGTAGTGAGTAAGAAATAAAAAAATTACGGTAATTTATTTACATTATTTATTAAAAGTCAATTCTTACCAGGAAACACTAATAATAGCAATAGCAAAAAATAATAATAGCAATAATTTGAATAATTTGTGTACTGTTTTTATAAAACAGTTTTAAACATTAAAGATAATGATTTTCCTATATTTTTTTTTTTAAAGAGGAAAGCAAAAATATAAATTGTCATCTGTTTGTAAAATATTTGTATAATTTTAATGTAACAAGTGTCTATCAAGGGTTAAATTAAGCGATCGCGATTTGCAAACTCTTGAAAAATATCTGGTCTTTAAAATTTTAGTTTTTGCAAAACCGTGTACTTTGTTTTAAAGGAGCAAATTATTATAAGTTTGTTAGTGAGAAAGTTATAAAAAACAAAACAAAACAATAACCTTATGACTACAAAAATAATAACACTTTAGTCACTAACTGCATTATAAAAGTAATAAAACTATAATAGTGTTATTACTTTTATAAAGCACTTATTACTTTTAAAGTTCATTCTTTGTTCAAATAACATTAGTAATTCCAAACATTAATTAGAGTAGAAAAGCATCTAGAAAAAATAAAGCAGATATTCGAATATTATTTAAGACTTCAGAAACATTTACAAATCACTTAAACGACTTTGTAAAAACGTACCGTACAAAAAAATTGAACGTTATGAAAAATGTTACTTATAGTCTGTAAAAACGCGTGTTAATTTAAAAATCAACCAATAATTTTTTTTGGTTGATTTTATAATTAACGCATGTTTTTACGACCATTGTAACGTTTTTCATAATACTAAATTATTTATACAGTACATTTTTATAAAGTTCTTTAAGTTGCTTAAGTTATAAACATTATTTGAATATCCATTCTATTTTTCTAGATACTTTTCTACTTCAATAAAAATTTGGGATTACTTATGTTGTTCGAACAAAAAATGAATTATAAAAATTATAAGTGGGTTATAAAAGTAATAACACTATTATAGTGTTATTACTTTTATAATGAAGTTAGTGACTAGAGTGTTGTTACTTTTGTAGTTGCAAGTTTATTGTTTTATTTTTTATAACTTTTTTGGACAATCATTCTTTTTACTGTAGACTTATTACTGTTTTTTTTTTTTGTTTGTTTGTTTTTTTTTTTTTTTTTTTTTTTTTTTTTGCTTCTTCTTATCTAATTTTGTTGCTGAATGTAACAACCACTCTAAAGAAAAAAAAAAAAAAGTACACAAATCATTTAAATTATTCATTCCTTTTTATTTTTTTCTATTTAAATTTCTTTATATTTCCTATTATGTTAGTTTTGGTTTTTTTGTTTTAGAAACATTTTGCGTAATGATTATTATAAAACTTGCAAATGGTCATGACCAAGTTGGTCACGACCGTTTGGTCATACAAGCCGAAAAACGGCATGCATTTCCTGGGAAGCCTTGAAAGTTATCATTTTATTAGTGATTTTGTGTGAAAGAGAAGTATTTTTTTTCAAACACCATTTATTTAAATTATACCGCTGTATATATCATTTATTAAAAAATAATCACTACACTTTAACTTGTGTTATAAATAAAAGTTTAACTCGGTACACATTTACAAGGAATTTTGAGTAAAAAATGTTTAGGAAGGAAAACTGAAAGAACAATTGAGATAAAAATTAGCTAATTTTTTTTTAAGAATAAATAAAATTTAAATATTAACAATATTTAGTGATATTTTTAAATAAATTTGACAGTTAAATTAAACCCATGCATTAACTTTAATTTTGATAAACTTGAATATATATTTTAAAGAGATCATCCGTTTTTAAATAATTTAACATAATGTTAAATTATTTAAAAAAAAAAAGGTGGAGATCTTAATCTCATTTACGCTGCGATTTTCATTAAATCTAATGAACTATTTTGATTTTTTATTCAATTTAAAGCTCTGCGAGGGAAACCTGGATGATCTATGCTTAAAGCTCTGCAAAAAAACTTTTGATCTTTTTTGTTTTATTTATTTAGTGTTCTGTAATTTACGGACAATCCCTAATTAGAATTAAATTATATATTTTTTAAATCAAAATTAAATTATGTATTTTTTTTATCAAAATAAAATTATATAATTTTTTTTTTTTTTTTTCAATGTTTCGTTTAAAAACTTTGTATACAAGAAAAATGTTTTGTTAACTATAAAAAATTTTGCTTTCTGTTACTAAATATTTTGATAAAATAATTAGCTTAATAGAGATGTTTTTTTAATTTCCAATTAAACAAGTTGACTCTTTATTAGACATCACTCTAGCTTCCATTGCTAAGTCATACACCAATTAAACTCTACTGCAGCTTGTGGTCCAGACAAAATTCCTGTCATAGTCTTACAGAAGTGTTCTCCAGAACTCTCTTTGATTTTTTCTAAGCTATTTATTAAGTGGTTGACTGAATCTTTTTTTTCCTACCTGCTGGAAAACGGCATCTGCGGTTCCAATTTTTAAAAACTCTGAAGATCATTCTGGCTTTTAACTATCATCTGATCAGTCTTCTACCTGTTATTGGCAAGGTCTTTGAGTCTTTGATCAACAAACTTCTAACATCCCTTCTTGAGTCAAAAAGTTACTGTCTGGTAATTTTTTTGATATTAATCATTTCTTTCTAACCACTTTATTAAATCCAACTTCGAAGGCCAATACTCTTCTGTAATTCTGTAACTTCTGGGGTACCTCAAGGTTCTATCCATGGTTCTATCCACCTTACATCTAAAGTATTTGTTGACGAATCAACTTAATACTTCTGTCTTGACAAAAAGTCTTTAAGTTGGCTGTCTGTTCAAAGTGATCAAACTTTGAACAGACAGCCAATCTTGAATCTGATCTAACTTCTGTAACAGATTAGGGCTTGCATTTTAACTATAACAAAACTCAATTATTTACTGCAAATAACTATTGCAATACCCTCTCACTGAGTTCTCTTCTTTATGTCTTTTTGGATTATCACTACTGATCTCTTATGGAATCCATATATACAATCGATTGCTAGGTTGCTTTTCTTTAATATGCTTGCCATTAACTTACTCCTGATTCCATTTTCCAACCTCTACAAATCTCTTTTTCAATCCTGTTGTCATATTTATACTAGTTCTTCTAATAATTTTCTTTCTCTTCTAGATATCTACCAAACTTGAGCCTCTCTTCCATTATCATAAGTTACCTCCAACTTTTTTAAGTCTTCTGTTAACCATTTTGTTGCTCTTTAACTCTATTCTTTGTTTTCTAGTAACTCCAACTTAATAGTGGTCGCATGCGGCCTTGTTGGGAGTGAATCAGAATTAGTTTTTTATCAGACTTCTAAAATGAATTTAGTTTTTTTAATATTTATTAGTGTTTTTGGTGGATTAATTAGTTTTTGGCAGGTGTTTTTTATAAAAGTGTTTAGATATATCTAAAATGTTATTGCATCAACTGAAAGAACTTTTACAAATATTAATAGTACATCAATTGCTCAAATTTGTTTAAAAATAATTTTTAAATAGTAATTTTGTTTTTATCAATGTTATAAATTTTTAAGCTTTGGTTTATTTTTTGTTATATATTTGTTAGATATTTATTTTTTTACTTTTTATTAATAAATAATATTTTGCACAATAAATTATTATATATATTTTGTGATTTAATGTAAATGTGCAAAAATTTTTGTTGTTGGTTATTTTGCTTTTATTTTACTTGATTGATCATTAACACAAAATATTATGAAACAAGACTACAATAAAAACCTACCATGGTGACAAAAAAAGTATATAAAATATACTTGACAAATAAAGATATACCTTTTTCTCTAAATAAGTTCTAGTGAATGAAATGCTTCAAATACAAAAATTCTATTCAAATACAAAAAAGCAACAATTATCTAGTCTGCATTTATTTAAAATTTTGCATGGACTAGATTACTAGTCATTTAGAAACATTTAATCATTTTTATATAAATATTTTTTAGCACATCGATATGATTTACACACAATTGCGTGAAATTCAAGTGGTGTCGCAACTTCCTGAATCTGTAATACGCTTAATGGCACTTCATTCTCGGTATGAAGTTCATGAATCTAATGAACAGTTATACTGGTAAGGATGTCGCTTATTTTTACACTATTGTTGACAAATTAATGCTGTTGAAAGTTTTCAGTGTTTTAAACTCATTAATTTTGAGTAATTGACAGGTTTTTTTGAGTAATTGACAGGTTTCCACTATCCTTAGAGAACAGGGGAACTATTTAATATAACAAATACCTGCAATGAAAGAAATAACTTTTTAGTCAATATATATATATTTTTTAAGTACATTTATATACAGTATGGGACAAAACAAATGCAACCAAATAATGCTAATTTAGTTTCTTTATATAAAAGTGCTGTATTTTTTCAATTTAGAGAAATAACTATGTAACTGTTTAGAGACAACATTCTTCAAGTTTTATTCATTGCAAAGTTCATTATTTGTACACGAAAATTAATAAGTTAATCAAAAGTATTAAAAAAAGTTGATTTCCTTCTGGACAAAACAAGTGCAACTCCACAAAGTGTTGACCAAGCTGTATTTTGCTATCAATCTTTCGTGGCGAATCCTTTGTTGTCGATCACAGCCTTGCATCTTCGAGGCATAGATTCGATCAGGTGATCAATGAAACTTTGTGGAATCGCTGCCCAGGCCTTTTGGATTTGTTCAAACAGTTGATCCTTATTACGAACACCTTCATGATTAATTCTATGATTGACGATCTCCTACAGGTTCTCAATAGGGTTGAGATCCGGAGATTGAGGCGGCCAATCCATCACCGATAGGTGGTTGTCTTGAAACCACTGCTTGACTACTTTTGCAGTGTGTTTCGAATCGTTGTCTTGCTAAAAAACTCATTTTATTAGCATATTCCATTCAGCATGAGGTAACATAACATCTTTCAGGATATTTTTATACATGAAACAGTCCATTATTCCATCGATTCGATGTATTGGACCTAGACCGTTAGCAGAAAAACACCCCCAGACCATTACATTGCCTCCACCATGCTTCATAGTCTTATGGCAGTAACGTAAATCGAGGCATTTTCTGGCCGGTCGACGTACACGGCAAATGCCATCGCTCCTAATGATGTTGAACTTCGATTCATCACTGAACAGCACAGTTTGCCATTTCTGCACATTCCAGTCAGGAAGAAGAAAACAGGAGTCTTTTCTTCTGGTTCTTTAGTGAAATCAGCAGTTTCTTTGCAGTGTGTCGAGAAAAAAATTTGGCTTCATCAGCACATTGTCTAATTGTTCGGTCCAATACAGGCAGCTCTAGTTGCTTTTGTATCTCGACTGATGATATCCAGGGATCCTTCTTGACGGATCTGACAATCATAGAATCCTCTCTAGAAGTGGTGTAATGCGGTCTTCCACCTTTGTTATCTGCTGCCAACTTCCCTGTAGAACGATATTTGGAACATAGTCTTAATACAGTCCATTTTTTCACGCGATATTTATCACAAATACTTTTTTGTGACATTCCACTTACGTAATCGCCAATAATTTTCTTTCTTAGTTCCGATCCAAGACTGTCAGGAGCCATTTTTGCACTCGAAGTCATAAAAATAATAAAAATAAATAATCACACTTCTCAAGGCTTATCGTGTTACATTTACCTTGTGATGATACAATAAAGCTCTGTGGAACACAACGTCTTGGTTGGATGTGGACTGTATTGATGTAATGAAACACTTGTTGTTTTTCACTTCTTGTATCGATGTTCTCCGATAAAACACTTTGATAAAACTCACTTCGATAAACTGTCTTGATAATACTGACTGATTGACTTCCATATACTGACTGAATTACATGTTAGTTTACATGTCTCTTATATAGTAAAATGAACCTGTGTGAACCTGTTCTGGAAGATTCTAGATGCTTCTTTTCGATGCTTCTGGAAGCTTCTGGATGCGTCTGGAAGCTTCTGCATGCTTCTGAAAACTTCCTTTAATTATTAAAAAACTTCTGTGACGTTGACACGGACCAGACTTAAGAAAATGAAACAAACCAAAAAAGTTGCACTTGTTTTGTCCGCTGCAAAATGGCACTTGTCAACAAAATTCTGCCTGTGTGCTGTCACCTGTCAGCTGATTGCTCATGTCATGGAACACTTTTTAGCATTGTTCGATGTTGGTTGCAAATGTTTTGTCCAATACTGTATATATATACTTAATGATATTATATATATATATATATATATATATATATATATATATATATATATATATATATATATATATATATATATATATATAATATCATTAAGTGAAATCATTTAGTGAGGGTGATGTTGCCCATTGTTGGTATATATTATTATCTGGATCAGTGTTTATAGAAAGAATTGATAAAATGTATCTACCTGGAGAAAGGTAACTTTTATTTACACACCAATAAAGTGTTTAAGCTTTTTAATTTACATAAAGATATTGTAATTTGATTTTTTAACAAAAAAAAACATACATGTTTTACAATACAGCTTTGGACAAAAAACGAAAAGTGGCAGAAGAGACGCTGATTGTTTCATATTGGAACAATCAGAAATGATTGTTGTAAGAATTATTATTATTTTTTTAAATATATTTTTGAAATTGTTTAAAAAGATACTATACTTATAAACAAAATGTGGAAAATAAAAAAAAAGAAGATATTTTCATAGATTGATTACCATATAGAAGATCAAACACTGAACCGAAGAAGTCGTCCAATGTCATTTGACCCCACTATGGAGTATTACAGAGATGATCGTGTAAGTTTTGCTTGTTTATAAACTATTAGTTATTTATTTAAAAGTTATAAGATTGAACTTTTTTATTGATTTCAATTTGTGATGATTTTAGGGATCGTCAGCAGATATGCAGCAGTTAAAAGAAGTATTTAACAAATCAGAGCATCAAACTTCTACAAACAAACCAGCTAATCAATGGATATCTTCTAGTGTTGAAAATCTTGATGATTCTGATTTTGACTTGTCTGGAATAAAAGAAAGTAACGGTATAAAAGTACAGTATAGTTAACAGAAAAAAAATTTTGGTGTATATTATTGTATTCTTTGTAATTTTTTTTATGTGTGTTCGTGATTACCTAATCCAAGCAATTGTCTTAACTGTTGGTACACCCCTGTAAAAATTATTAATCCATGTATAAACAATTATCTCAGCTTTTGTTACACCCCTGTAAAAGTTATTAACTCCTGTATAAACAATTGTGTGGAGGGGTTTACTAACAGCTGTTGGTACACTTCTCAACTGTTGGTACACCCCTCAACAATTGATGCACCCCTGTATAAATTAACATTTTATTGAACTTAAGCAGACTAAATTTAAAAAAATCAGAATAAAAGGTTCATTTTCCTCTTTATACCGTACAAATACATTGACTGAGTTGTTTTTAAAAGGGAAATATTAAGATATCATTTGGTATAAAAATTTTGTGACTGTCAGCAGGCCTTGTGGTAAAGCATTGAATATAGAGCATTATGAAGATTTATGTTACGCTACGCTGTTATACTAAAAAAAATTTGTTTGGTATTTATATAAGTCTTGGGAATTTTTAGGCTGTATTTTAATAAAGTAGTTAAGATTTATTTTAATGGTATTTTAATGAAAAAGTTAACATTTTAAAGGCTAGAAAAAGTGTACTACCTGTCATCAGTAATATTTAATATCTGTCATGCCTATAGAAATATATATATATATATATATATATATATATATATATATATATATATATATATATATATATATATATATATATGTATATATATATATATATATATATATATATATATATATATATATATATATATATATATATATATGTATATGTATATATATATATATATATATGTATATGTATATGTATATATATATATATATATATATATATATATATATATATATATATATATATATATATATATATATATATATAT
>NC_061170.1:17270166-17625166 GCF_022113875.1 Hydra vulgaris | reverse complement strand
TATATATATATACATTTATATATATATATATATATTAATTTTTTTTTTTTTTGTTATTCACCTCTTCAAGGCTGAGAAGGCCACTACAGATGAGGAGGCTACTTTTTTTTTTTCAATTTTATTTGCATTCACTCCCAACAAGGCTGCAAGCAACCACTATTAAGTTGGGAGTTACTAGGAAAAAAAAAAGAACAGAGTTATAGAGCAAGTTGACAGAAGACTTGAAAAGTTGAAGGTTGTATGAGTCAGGAAAACATGAAGATGGGAGAGGGTTCCAAAGGCTTGAAGTGCGGGGAAAAAAACTAGATGAATAAAAGTTTTTAGAGCATGCAGGGACAGATACAGTAAACGAATGAGACTTAATAGTGGTTATAACCCTCTCTCAACTCTATAACTTCGAAACACGAACCTTGACAAACAAGGCCGCTGCGCGGAGAAACAAGTTGAGCGTGGTACTGCCAGGGGCGTGGTATATGGACATGGTACATGATATATATATATATATATATATATATATATATATATATATATATATATATATGTATTCTCGAGTACTTAATAGAAGTGGGTGGGGTGGATATTTATTAATAAATTTTCAGAAAATTTTCCCTTCCACCCTGCTCATTCACCCCCTCTCCTTTATTAATTTTTACTTGCTATCAACAAAAAATTATTTCTCAAAACTAAAAAAAAATTTAAGTGAAAATCAACCTTACAAACTAAAAAACATTTGAGTAACTGATAAATATTGACCACCCACCCTTTTATTCCCATCCCTCTTGTATTAAGGACTCGGGAGTAGCAGACAATATTGTTTCGTCCTCTAGGACTCTTCAGTAATGTTATGATTTTATGGGTCTAAATCTAAGCAATAAAACTAGAAAACTGTTTTGTGCATGCATTACAGAGTAGTGGGCAAACAGCAATTACAAATCCCATAAGGAGAGAGCTCAACAAAACTTCATGTTAAGGAGCTATATCCAACATTAGACAATATTGTTTCACAACACAAACATAATTACATACGTAGTGACTTACAAGTGGATCAGCACCGCGCCAAAGGTCGAGACAGAATTCAAACATACATGAACAAAACAAAAGCATATACAACAAAACACAAATATAATTACATACATAAAGTGGCTTACCAGTAAAGAAATGTAAATAAAATGTTTATCTGTCTCTGTGTAGGCGGAGTCGGGATTTGAACCTGCAATCCTGCTGCTACAGCCAATAATTATTCCAAACTTTATAGTAGCGCTTTAACCAACTGAGCTATCCCGGCTCTAAGGCGATAAACTCTTCGCTTACTTAAATAGATATCCACAGCGCGATTCAAAATATCTTCTAGTTCTTGGTAAGTGAAATTCTGGTTATTCCCTGCTGATATGAGAGTCTTCCATTGTTGAGTGGTTCATCTTTAAATGCCGATCAGTCAGTATTACAGTCAAAATACTGAAAATGCGTTCATAAGTTCAACTAGAAGACAAAAGTTTGGAAACTTGATTCTATGATGAAGGAAAAATTTCTGCTACATTTCCAGTGGTGTGAGTGCAATAGTGTACTGAGTATTTATTATTAATTTTGCAGCTTTCCATTCCGAAAGAACCATTTTAAAATCTATTCCTGCAGCCTTTAGAGGGTAAAAGAGTTCCTTTAGTAATAAAGATATGCTGGCATCATCATACATGCCGTCTGCTGTCCATAATTGTAATCTAACCAATCTATTGATTTGAATATTGGATTTAATAGCGAACTAAATCTATCATTTATCAATGACAGAATGATGTGAATTGCTGATTTTCTTAATTTAATGACAGAGCTAAGACATTCCAAGTTAAGATTAGCCATTTTGCTAAAAAAATTTTTTTTAAATTTGAACAAACTCTAGATATGATTTTTTCAATTCGTGGCTTTGAAATATGAAGAAACAAGTTGTACCATCTTAAAGGAATATTACCTGATTCATTAAAAATGATGTCAATAGCATTTTTAATGGCATTAGCACCCATACCACCCAAGTTGATCATATCAAATAAAGATACTACAAAGTAAGCAGGGGTTGCCTCGCGTTCAACGTGCACAAGAATTAACTCTTTCTCATCCTTCATTTTTCTAGCCTGTGAGCCATCAGAGAGAATTGAGAAAAAACTTTTACAATTGATAATTTAAGCAACTTTTTCTTTTACAGCACTGGCAATGCAGGAGATATATTTATGTGCTAAAAAAATAAATTAAAAAAAAATATTAAAAAGAAACTTTTTAAAAACAACATTTTAAAAATGGACCAAAAAGTAAAAAATAAACTATTTCACTGGACCCAAAGACTATGTGTACATACACAAACTGAAATATCCATTAAAGTCAATGACTGAAAATATTGGGTGCCAATAGGAAGGAGTTGTACTTAGTTGCCCAACATTTTAAATCATTGACTTTAATGGATATTTCAGGTTGTGTATGTACACAAAGTCCTTGGGTCTTGTGAAATATTTTTTAGTCCATTTTTAAAATGTTGTTTTTAAATAGTTTTTTTTATATATTTTTTATTTTTTCCTTTTTAAAATGTTGTTTTTAGAAAGTTTTTTTATATATATATTTTTTAATTTCTTTTTTTTATTATCCAACAGTTACACTAAACTAAAGCTCTAAAAGTTTGTTGTTTGTTATAATTACTCTTCTTAATGATTTCTTTTATTTACACTAAGGGATTGTCCATAAATTATGTTAGCAAAATTAAACTTATAGACAAAAGAAAAAAAATCAAAATTTTTCCCTCGCATTATCATTAATTAAATTAAGTATATAAACAACTTTTAAAGTTCCTAAAAAATCGTTGCGCCAAAAAGTAAAATGATCTCAAACTTATATTTTTTAAATAAGTTTTACATGCATAATTTATGGACAATCCCTAAACTTATGTGTTGTTTGTTTTAGTTGCTTTTTTAAACAATTTCTTTTATTAGTATGCTGATCTCATGTTTGTTTTGCACAGACACCAAAAAAATATATAAATAAACAAACCTACAAGAATGCAAGTTAAATAAAAAAATTAAAAATCATTTAGAAAAAAAAGGGTTGTAAAGATTATAAAACAATCAATAACCTGCTTTATTGTTGCATTTTCCTTCTAAAGAAGTACATCATTAATTCTTTTGCATTTTATCAGTGTCTCGAAATGGCTATGTGGCATGCTCGGTTTTAGAACCATTTCATAGGCAGTTCTTAACATCTTTGATAATGCACGTTATGTGGAACCGAGTTTTCTATATCAAGATATTGGTGGCTTAACAGCTTCCAGGATCTTTAGAGTACCCGTTTTTCAATTTGTACTGCCAACCTATGACATTGTCCTTTAAGATGGTGATCAACCTTTATTATTATCAAAAAAATTCATGATTAAAATTAAACAATTCAATAAAAAGTCGGTTCTTTTCGCAATGTAATAACTTATAAGATAAATTCATGGCGCATTTTATAATACTTTATACATAATACTTTTAATGAAACATAGTAAAATAACTGTATTCATATGTAAAATTATGCCAAAATTATTTCCTGGACTGATAAATTAAAAAGTAAATCATTTTAATTTTACCTGATGTTTTGTCACCAAACAAGTCTCCTCAATAAACAAATAATTCAACGCTCCTTTAACTAAAGTATCTTAATATAGCTATTTTGTGCCTAGCACAAATCTTACACCATATTTTAATAACTAATCCATTTTCTTCCGTGTTCCCGAAAACTGATTCTTTCATCCAAGAAAGAAAAGTTTTTAAGTTCTTAGATATTAGTTTACTAACTCTAATTAATTTTGCTTCAGTTGCCATTATTACAAACTCATTATACTTAAACTTAAAGTTACTTTTTTCTGTTTTAAATACTAAATAAAATAAAAAAGCCCATCTGCAGTAATGTGAAGCAGTTCCACTTTGTCTTCATAAAATATTTTTAACTTTTTTAGTTGGTTTTTATCTATTTAGTTTAATTTCTACAGTAACTCAATGATTTATCTTACTAAGAAGAATTGTTTCAAATATGTTAAACTTTTTAAACTATGTGAACATTGAATAGGTATTAAAAAGTTAACTTTTTTGTTTATAAAATAATTTAGCTTAGATAAAACTAAAACTAGCGTTAGTTTTATTATAATCTTGTTGGACTTTTCAGGGCCTGGGGCTATTTTTATTATGAAGGCCTTTTTTATATGCCACATTGTAAAAATGACTTTAAAAAACAGTCTTCTGGAATATTCCGGGGCCCCTAAAAATGCACGGCCTGGGGCTATAGCCCCCTCTAACCCAAACCCTTCTTAATCAAGCACTGGAAATAAGACATGAGTATATAAATAAAAATTATATTGTGCTCTTTGATCAAAAAAACATTTTGTTTTTCTTATTAAGAAATCGTAAGATGTTACTTCATATAAAAAATGTTGCTTAATTTTATAAAAAAATATAAAAGAGCGATGTTTCGAAAATATTTGTTCTAAACGTAATTTATTTTGCTATAAGTTTTTTCGCAATAAAAGTTCTTTTCTTTTCTTTGTTTTTCTTTTGTTTTTTGTAATTGTCTCTCATTGGTCAAATAATCTTTTCTGCACTTTTTTTTTTGTTTTTAAATTTTTCTTAAAAAGACTAAAAATTCTGGCCAGTTTTTTACAACTAAATATTATTTTTGTGGTCAGTAATCGAATGCGATTGCTCCCGCTTCCTGACCAAGTCTGATATATATATACATATACACATACACATATATATACACATACAAATACATATATATATATATATATATATATATATATATATATATATATATATATATATATATATATATATATATATATATATATATATATATATCAGGGGTGTGGAGTCGTAAAAAAAAAGTAACAACTCCGACTCCAGTTGTTGAAATTTTTTGAGCACAACTCTGACTCCAACTTTGACTCCAACTCCAAAGCAAAATTTTTGAAAAATTCTTTAAAATCTTTAAAAAATATTACAGGATAAGTTAAAAATTTCTTATTTGACAAATTTATGAAACATTCTTTGAGGTTATATATATTTCATGATATATATATATATATATATATATATATATATATATATATATATATATATATATATATATATATATATATATATATATATATATATAAATATATGTGTGTATGTATGTATGTATGTGTGTATGTATGTATGTATGTATGTATGTATGTATGTATGTATGTATGTATGTATGTATGTATGTATATACACACTATAGCGCATATAAATATGCATTTTCCAACTTTTTTTGCCTTTTTTTGCTAAAGCTCCCAGCAGCTCCTTTAGCATGATGTCAAATTAGTGATCAAGGGTTATTCTAGGAAAGTTCAGGCGGCAGTAAACTCAGTACCAGTAAGAACTTTTGAAACTTTGCTGAATAAAGCCATTTTTCCGCAAAAAAAAAAAAAAAGCAATATTGACTGTAAAAAAAAAAAAGAAGCATTCAATTTCTGAATTTGGGCGGTGCCCAAAACTCACTCAAATACATTCAGCACTGTCGAAAAGGGTCTAGAATAGCCCCTGATGATCTAAATGTGTATGTGTGTGTATTTGTGTGTGTGTTTGTGTATGGTTTTAAAGGTGTTTTTGAATGAAATTTAATATATATTTTGTATTTGGTAATAGTATTTAAATTGTATGGAATTTTTAAAGGCATTTAACAAGTTGACACACAATATCAAAGTAGAGATGTGTAAAGTGATGGTCTTTGCTGTTGTTGATGAAGCAGGAGCCATTGTTATGTCAGATGGTGAAGAGGTATTTTAGAATTCAGAAGTTTTAAAGATCAATAATAATTAAAATAATTTGAATAATTTTAAAGTTTTAAAACAAATCAGAGTTTCTGATTAATTTAAAAGCTTTAACCAAATATCTTTGAAATGTTTTTTGTTAATTCAAAATTGTTTTTTAAACATTTAAATCCTTTAAATTTAATTTAATGTAATTTAAAATATTTTCTGAAATAATTTCTAAATATGATTAGATAGACTTTTTCTATTTTCTTTAGATGGACTCTTGGTCAGTAATACTTAATGGATCAGTAGAAATTTTGTATGAAGATCAACCGCCTAAAACACTTCATCTAGGAGATTCCTTTGGAGTTAAAACAACACAAGAGCAAATGTTTCATAAAGGTGTAATGAAAACAAGAGTAGATGATTGCCAAGTAAATTTATTTAAATTTTTTTTGAAAATTTATAAAATAACTTAATTTGAACAGTTGATTCATATGTAGTTGCATGTCTACTGTCACACATGTCACATGTTCACTGTTAACTTGATTTCTTGTTATTTGACTATATAGTTTGCTATACTTTTGTGCATATTATTAGATTAATTTTTTTTCCTTTGCTGTTATTCTTTGATCGAAATTTTTAGTCCAATCAAAACCAGTTTAATTATTCTTTTTATTTTTTATTTTATTAATTATGATTGTTATTGAATAATTATATGATAACATTCAAATAGTAACTTGGCTTCATTAATTATTGTAATTTGAATACATAACATGAGGAGATCTTATGGGATGTAAATAAATATAAATTCTTATCAAATAAGCCTGTTGTCATAAGTAATTTTTGAACCACAATAAATATTTTTTAGTTGAATTAATAAAATAACATGAATAATGTTTAGTTAATAAAATTACATGAATATTTAGTTTGTTTGCATTGCCCAAAATGAATACTGGAGAATATTTTCTCACGGTGAAGCAAGCTGTAGAAAGGTTGAAGAGGAAGGTGAAGTTGTTATGGTTACAGAACACCGTGTTCAAGATGGGGGTAGCAGACAGGGTCAAGTTGTTATTAAGGTGCATATGAAGTATTTGTTTTTAAAAAAAAAGTTTTTTAATTAAATGTATTAAATAATAAAGTTTTAAATAAGGTTTTGGTTTTTATTAAATTGTTGCATTTAAGGGTACTCCCGAGAGACTTTTAGATCATTTAATGGAAGATCACTCTGTCATTGATCCAACTTACGTTGAGGATTTCCTTTTGACTTATGTTGTGTTTTTCAATAAATCACATGATATTGCTTCAAAATTACTTAAGTGGTTTGAGCGTCCTCAACTAAAAGATAAGGTATTTTTTTACTATTGCTTTAACTGAGGTTTAGAATTTTTATTTTAAATTTTGAGCATTTTTGAGTATTTATTTTTATTACTAATCTTATGTTAATTTTTCTCTATTATTAATATTATTTTCAATTTTTTTTTTAATGAATAAATTAAAATTAAAATGTTTATTTAAAAAGTCTTTTTGATATTATATTAACTATTTTAATGTTATAAATGGTATTCAACATTGTCTTATTTCAATATATGTCATTTTAAAATTTATGTTATATAAAACATTTTGTTTCAAGTCAATATGGCAGTAGTAAATACTATGCAAAGATAATAAAGATGCATCCTAATATCAGAGTATAATCACTCAGTTACAATTTTTGATCACTTTTTAATATATTGCTTTGCAGTTTGTTTTTTTTTTTTTTTTTGAGGGCAGGGGTTATATATAACTGCTATTGTTATTTTTATTTATAGTTTTTAAATTATTTATAGTTTTTTTCTTAGGTAACTAGAGTTATGCTTCTTTGGGTTAACAACCACTTTTCAGACTTTGAGGGAGATGTCTTTATGGAATCTTGTTTGGAACGTTTTGAGTATTTATTAGAAGCGAAAAAAATGCTTGGACAACTGCGTCTTCTAAATATGGCTTGCTCTGCTAAGTCTAAACCTCGAATTATTAATTTACAAAGACTTTCTAAAGAGACTCATTTAGATTTTTCAATATGCGGTGGTCGAGAAAAAGGTTTTCCAATTTTTGTTTCAAAAGTCAACTATGATTCTAAAGCAGCTGAATTAGGACTTAAGCGAGGTGACCAAATTATAGAAGTGAATGCTCAAGCTCTTGATCAATTCAGTTGTTCAAAAGCAATAGATTTCCTTATGTCAAATGCCCATTTATGTTTAACAGTTAAAACAAATACAATTGGTTTCAAAGAAGTCATACAACCAACTGCAAAAAAAACTCAATCTAGTCATGGAAGTTTAGATGAAACAGTGCTTAGTCAACAAATTGGTGCATTAGATCTTAGAGTTTCTAACAATAAACTTGGGACTTCTACAATTAGTAGGAGCTCCTCTGATGTTAATAATGTTAAAGGTAACAAAAAAGCCAAGAACTTTTCTGATATGACTGATAGTTTGGCATCCATCTCTGGCAGTTCTACTCTTCCTAAAAATAGTAAGCTAAAACGAGCTATGCTGAAGTTTAGTTTCATGCCTAGATCACCGTAAGTTTTGTCCTAATTCTTTTTAAATTTGAAGTATATTAGTTTAATAAAAGTTTAATATATATAATATAATGATCATAATATTGACATTATGATTTTCATATTATATATTATATTATTTTCTTTTACAGATTATTATATAAGGTTTATTTTGTAATTAATATAGTATGCATATTTTATGCCTATCTATGAATTAAAAATTCTGTGTAAAGAAATGTATTTTATATATGATTAATAAGTATCATTCATGTAGTACAATGTATTCTGATCAGGTATACATCTTACTATGCAAAAGCAGTCATACTTTAAACTTATTGGGAGTTTTTTTGAGTATTTTGAATTGTCCTTAAAAGTTAATATTGAACTCGTACGGAGCTCAGCTCAGTCTTTACCAAACCTAGTAGATAATGTCCAAATAAATGATTTAACTGAAAATAACTGATCTCAGGGGTGTATGCTTGAACTTTTGGTTGATTGCAAGAAGTGCAACTGAAAGTAACCAGTTCGTTGATTTTGGTTGCCTACCAAATATAAAAAAACAATTTACAAATACTTTAAAAACCTTTGCTTTTAATGTGTTGTAATTAAATTTAATTTTAAATAGCACTAAAAATCATTAATATCAACTAATATAAAAGTTATTGATAGAATTTGTTATTAATATTCTATTCAATATTTGAAAAAAAAAAAATATTTTCTTATAAATTATTTCTTTAAACAATCTTATACCTTACATAATCTTTTGTTTGTTTATCACAATTTATTTATTTTAATTTTTACATATTTAATGTAGTATTTTTAATAAAGATAATAAACAATTTATAGATAGGTTTTATCATTTACCCATAAGATATTTGTAAATGTAATTTATGTTCATAAATGTATTACGTCAAAACAACTCAACATTATATTTAATTAATAAGAAACAAAAAATTTTAAAAACATGTGAAAAGAATTCGCTTAAACAAAAACATTTCTCTCTTTCTATTAGGGTTGTACCGGAATGGAAATTTTAAATTTCTGAAATTGAAATTGCTAGATTTATTAATAAAATTCTGTCCAAAATTCCGGTTGAAACAAGAATTATATTTATGTTATTTTTTAACTTCAAGATTAAACTAAAAGCCTGTACCTCAGCATCGTGGCTTTATAATATTAATTTATAACCTATATATATATATATATATATATATATATATATATATATATATATTATATATATATATATATATATATATATATATATATATATATATATATATATATATATATATATATATTACCTAATTCATTAATTTGATTCTTGTTTTATTTAAATCAAAAATGTTGTTTTTATTTTTTTTATAATATTATTTATTGAAAGTTTTAAACTGCATAATATTTATATTTAAAATTATTACTTTATTTTGTATTTTTCTATTTTGGTTAAAATTAAAATATTTACTGTAGTAGGCTCATCTATAGTTCTGATTGTAGGACAAATAATTTTTGATTTAATTAACAGTCTGTGTCACACGTCTTAAAAAAAAAGGTAAAAAATAAGTTCCTGCATTCTGGCCTGAAATATTGTAATTCTTGCTGTAACCAAAATGAACTGAAAGTCACGAATTCTGGCCATAATGCCGGTACAATTCTACTTTTTATAAAAAATTTAATTTGCTTTTGCATATTTATAAACTACGATAATTTATGGTGGAGAATTATCTTTAATGTAATGAATTAATAGATGGTAAAAAAAAATTCTTTAATAAAAATTGGAAAACCAGGCTTGGTCGGGAAGCGGGAGTGATCGCTCTCGAATACTGACCACGGAAATTATATTTAGTTGCGTAAAACTGGCCAGGTTTTTTAGTCGTTTTGAGAACATTTAAGTTTATGTACGAAACACAGAATTTTTGTTTTACGGACATACATGGAAACATAATAAACTAGAATGTTCTCAAATTATCTTCGTGCGAAAGAATAAAAAGAATATTTGCGAACACTAAAAACCCGCCAAATTAACAAACAAACTAATTCTATTGGTTCAAAAAATACGCTGATTAAGCGAAATAAAGTTCTAGAGTATTCTGTTAAAATGTTTTAGAAATTGTATTATTCACGATTTGTTACGTTTTGAGATTTCTAGTATTGTTTTAAGAATATATATTATTTGTTTACGAAAATAAATGTTTTAAATATATATTAATTAAATTGTTAAAATTTTAAAAGTTTATTATAAATTATAGATTTTATTAGTATATTCTTATTTTTTATTTTAAAAGAGATTGTATTCTTTATGTAAACGTAATTTTGTGTATTTGTTTTTTATCGTAATGTATCTTTTAAAGCAATTTTTATGATTTAAACAAAGACTTACAAAAATAATTGCGTTTTCAATGAAGTTATAATCGTAAAAGTTAATAAAACTAATTATGTAACAAACATATAAGAAGTTTCTGGTTACTTAACACAAACAACGCACGACAGAACACAAATATATAATAGCAAATAATTAGATATAAAGAAGAGTTTCTAGATATTGGTTTACTAACTCTAATTATTTTCACTTAAGTTGCCATTCTTAAAACTCGTTATACTTTTTTCTACTTTAAATACTAATTAAAATTAAAAACCCACTCACTAAACATCATCAGCGATATTGTGAAGCAGTTTCGCTTCCTGGTCATTACGTATTTTTAACCTTTTTAGTTGATTTCTATCTTGATAATTTAATTCCTATAGTAATTCAATGATTTAATTATTTCATTTGTTTATCTTACTAAGAAGAATCGCTTCAAATATGTTAAACTTTTCAAACTACGCGAAACATAAAATAGGTATTAAAAAAATTAACTTTTTTATTTATAAAAATAAATTAAGCTTAAGTAAAACTAAAACTTGCAAACTTAGTTAAATAAAGAATATTTGTTTCCCTTTTAAACAATCGTAAGTTGTTACTTTATATTAAAAAAAATCGCTTAATTTTATAAAAAAAATTTATAAAAAAGCGATGTTTCGTAAATATTTGTTCTAAATGTAATTTATTTAGCTTAAAGTTTTTTCGCGTTTAAAGATACTTTATTTGTCTACTTTTTTTTTTTTTTGTAATTGTCTCTCATCGGTCCAATTAATCTTTGTCGCTTTTTTTTTTTTGCTTTTTAAAATGTTCTCAAAACGACTAAAAAATCTGGCCAGCTTTTCGCAACTAAATATTATTTACGTGGTCAGCAATCGAGAGCGATCGCTCCCGCTTCCCGACCAAGCCTGGAAAACTATTTTACATTCCTTTAAAACTAAATTTTACATTCAGCGTTTTACTATTTTACATTTCTTCAAAAATTACATTTCAAAACTAAATTAAAATAGGACTTAATATTTTATGTCAGATATTAAAACTTTAATATTCCAAATAAAAAAGTTTTTGCTTAACATAAAACAACTGAACGCATACTTAAAATGTATGCCTAACACTTCAAAGACCATTCAAAGTATTTTTTTTGACAAATTGAGTTTTTATTTTTATTTTTTATTACTTCATCTCTAAATCCTTAACAAAATTTGTAAAAAAATAAATAGTATTTTAGTTCAAATGATAAAACTTTATTTTTTATTTAGGAATTATTTTTTTAAATAGGCTTAAATGTTCATACAATTTTTTATGTCCTAATTAATAATAGAAAATGCGAAAAACAAACTTTGGCACTGTGACATTCAAAATATAGTTTTATTATTATTTTAGATTACTTTTACTTTCTTTTTATAGAATTCTCAAATTAAAAAAAAAACAAAAACTAGGGCTGTGCATAAAAGTTAATAGTTGCCCATTTAGGTGACTTTGTGTCTCAAATCATGTCTAATTTTTTTGTTATCATTTGTTATTAGTATTGTTGTAGCCCTTTTATACATATAACAGTCAAATAAGTCAAAAATTATTCACTGTAATGTAAAATTGACCATGTTAAGTTTTACTTAAAAGTTTTGTTTTACAATTTTATGTTTACAATCAAATACAACAGCTTTTTGTTGTTCCAAGTAAAAATTATTTACTGTAGTTAATTACTGTAAAACTGACCATGAAAGTTCTGACATGTGGCCATGATGAGTGTGTGTTCCTACTCTTAAAACCAGGTTGGTTGGTTTAAAGTGTAAAAAATGTGTTTAGTGTGAAAAGAGTGGGGAGAGTAAGGAAAATAAAAATCCAATTGATTTTTTTCATTCTTAAAATCTTTTGAAGAAAAATTTTTCATTTCCTACTTTTTTTAGAATATGCTTTTTAAATAACATTTTCAATATTCTACATTTTTTGTTTAGAAGTGAAAGAGAGCTTAACAAGTTAGATTACCAAGATAGTACTCAACCATTCACTAGATCTTTTACTAAACCTTCACAAGATTCACATAACCAAACAAATGCAGATGATAACCATTCTACAGATGATGAATATGAAGATACAGTTATTAAGGTTTATCGTAGTGATCATACTAGCAAGTTTTTTATTCTAAGAAAAGTAAGTTATAATATAAATTTATTATATTTTTTACTGTTTCAGTTCACTGACACTAGTGATAGTTTACACTGTTTACTGACACTGTTGGTAGTTTGCACTTTTTAGTAAAACTGTCGGTAGTTCACACTGTTTATTAATACTGTCGGTAGTTTACACTGTTTGTTTACACTGGTAATAGTTTATACTGTTTACTGCCACTGGTGGTAGTTTACACTGTTTACTGACACTTGCTTACAGTTGAAGTCTTAGTTCAGGACTAATTTTGTTTGGCAAAAAGATAATTTTTAATATTAATTTTATGAATTTTTTTTTTTTATCTAGTAAAAAATGAGATATTTTGAAATTCCTTGTTTTACATTTAAACAGTAACCAATATTTTTTTGTTGAAAATCATATTAAGCGCAATTATTCTAAAGCCCAATAAAATTTTGCTAAATTGTTTACATACATTCGAATATTTAAAAGTAGATTAAAATAACTTATTTTAAAGAATCTAATAACGCTTTTCAAAAGAACTTACGCATTATATTAAATATTATACTCTAATAGTATTAGAGTATAATATTTAGTGTAATGCATAAGTTGATTGCATGACAAGATTAAAAGTAGGGTGTCCTGGATAACATTTTTTTATTATCCGACCGGATATTGAATACCCTTATAATTAAACATTATCCAGCCGGATAATATAATTCAAATCCTAAAATATACATTTTATAATGACAAAATTTAACCATAAGAATCCTTCAAAATGGCAAGTTTTGTTTGGAAACTTTTCAAAAAAAATAATAGCTGTGTTTTCATAGTAATATGCATCCCATGTGGAAAGCAGATAAGCAGGGGATGTAATAAATCTGGTCAGAAGTCATTTTGCACAACTCCATTGTGTAATCATGCAAAAAAAAAAAAAATTCGTTGTAAATTGTATAAAAAGGAAAGAAAAAAAAATTGAATCTTCTTCAGCTGCACAAGGAAGTTCAAAATGTATTAAATTCTGATCAAGTCTCCTTTTTGAAAGCTGCTCAAGGAGTTGATGTTTTCTTTAATCACTCAATTATAGAAAAAAATGATGTTTTAAATTATTGGAAACACGAAGAGAAGTTTCAACTGCTAAAAGAGTTAGCACTTGGTTTACTAGCACCGCCTGCATCCTCTGTATGAAAATTGATTTCATTATTTATGAGAAAAAGTGAATAAGGCTAAAAATGTGAATTTCTCCACGTTGAGGTAAAAAAGAAATATAAATGAGTGATAAATAGATGATATTTATTGTGCATATATTATTTTAGTTGTATTTTATTAATAATAACAATATTGAACAGAAACCATTAACATTAGATTATTTAAAAATGTAACATTTATAGTTTTCTTTCAATTTTCAAATGATGTTAACATGAAATATCTGGTAAAAAAACCTGATAAAGTTATTATCTGACCAAATATCGGATACCAAATAATACTGCTATCCGGCCCGAATATTCAGCTGGATAGCTTATCCGGGACACCTCTAATTATAAGTAGCTTTTGACATTTTGTGAATCAATAATCACTACTTGATTTAATATGGCTCAGCTTTTAAAGAAATAAACTTGGAGAAAAATTAGGCTGTCAAATGTATTCAGTTAACAAGATAAGAACAAAATAACAGATTGAATCTGTTATTTTGTTCTTATCTTGTTAACCGAATACATTTCAAGGAGAAAAACCTTTTGAAAAAAAAAAATTACACCTTTTGAAAACAAAAAAAAAATTCCAGTTAAGCTCATATTAATATACAAATATGAATAGAAAACATTAAAGATGAAGTTTGTGAATCAGTGGGACATAATTTTAATCTAAAAAATTTTAAGAAATCAAATCTCAAATAATATTAAGCAAAATCCTAAACCATTTAATGAGTTATATGAAGATCCTCACAGGAGTAGCATCTCTTAAATTTGATATATCTTTAGCTTTTTATCTTTATGCATATCTGCTTTCTGACAAGATTATTCAAATCTAATTATTTGACTCCAAAAATAGCTCATTTAACATATGATCCTAAAAAAATTTTAAGAACCAAACAAGAGGTTATGGTTAAAACTTAATTTTGGTCAGAATTATTGAAGTACTTTTTAAATAACTTTTTTTTAAGATATTTGTTTGATAAAACAAAAGATCCTACTTTGATTTTTGCTAAAACTACAAACCAACCAAAATACAGCTATTTGGCTTTATAACTAGATGGTTCCCATAGAAACTGATCAAACTTTAGTTGTGATTGGCTTAGACTCTACAAATTCAATGATTTGGTTTAGTAATGATAGTTATTAACTCATCTGGAGAGACAATGTAACAATCTTTAGTACGGCAGGTAGCTTACAACTGATCAGGCAATCTTTTGGCATTACATAAATGAACATGGCTTAGAAGATGATATTTTTAAAATGCTAAAAGTTCTCACTCAGTTTGTGGCTCAAGTATATTTTTATATGTGATTTAGAATCAAGGTGAAACATTCTATTGTTGAAGGGCACCATCATCCAAACAAACTTCTTTATCAAACAGTCAAAGTTAAAGATGCTTTACAAAATTATTTAAAATAGAGCATTATGAATTCTTTCTAATTTCTCTACTTATAAAGTTAAAGGATATTCAGAGCTACATTTAAATTTTGTTTTAACACAGCTATATTAGCTTATGGTCAAAGCAAAGATGCTGAATTTTTAACAATCCAAAATCTACTTTTTCATATAGCCAGTATAAAATTTCTCAATTTTATAAACTTATGTTGTTTGTTAAGTTGTTTTAACAACCATGTGTTGCTTAGAAATATCACACAATAAACCACCCTAAAAGATATATATATTTTTTAATAACAAGTTTTTTAAAAGTATGATATACCTTTATATATACTTATGCTATTTACTGTTATATATATATGCTGTTCACTGACAGGATGGCTCTGTTGTTCATAATTTCAATTGTCATTGACAGGATGGCTAAACTCTGTTGTTCATAATTTCAATTGTCACTGACTGGATGGCTAAACTCTGTTGTTCATAATTTCAATTGTCATTGTTTTAATGTTATTACTACTTTATCTTATGCTGTTATTGTTTTGTTATTAACTGCTGTTATTTTATCATAGTTATATTGACATTCTTATATTTTACAAAAATGTTTTATTGCTTTATATATATATATATATATATATATATATATATATATATATATATATATATATATATATATATATATATATATATATTGTTTTATTCTTTTGAATATTATTATTATTATTTTTTTTTTTGGAATGTTATTTAATATCATTGTTCAATTGTTCTGTTTCTTCTTTTTATATTTATTGTTATTATTTATGACAGGATACCATTGCTAAGCAAGTTGTAATTAGTGCTTTGGAAGCTTTCGGAATCACAGATTATGCTAGGTAATGATCTGAATATGCTTTAAATGGTCTGCATTATTTTTAATTTTTTTTTTATTGGTGTATTTTAATACTGAGCAAACGTAAAAAGATTGTTTTAATATGGAGCATTGTACATGAAATGTTTTAAAATAAAGTTAAGGATAATTAAAATAAAGTTAAGGATAATTAAAAAGAGGTATAAAGGTTTAAATTTTAACATATTTATTTTTTTTTAAATTAAAAAGTTTTGCTTCTGTGATTGTTGTTGGTTAATTTTACTTTGACTGTCAATTTTGCTGGAATTGAATGTTATTACTATCAAAATTTGGTAAATCTGGGTTTTTGCTTTGGCAGAAACCAAGTTCTTTATTTTTGCAATAATTATTCAAATTGTTTTTAGAAATTTTAAAATCAACTCATAAAGTTTGGAAAAGTATTGAAATAAATAGAAAAATTGTATTTTCCATAATTGTTCTAGCAACCTGAAAAGTCATTAAAATAACTGTTTTATCCTTTGATCTAATTTGAAACAAATTTGAAAATAACCATAAAAATAAAAATTTGAAAATAAAATTTGAAAAGTTTGCTCCTAAAATCATTCAGCATTAATGTAAAGGATACTTTATATAAATGAATCTTTATATCACGTTTTTATCATTATTTATTTTATTATTTTTATCATTTTTGTTTTAATACAACTTTAACTAAAAGGAGTGTTACTTTTTTTATTTTTTTATTTTAAATATATTTATTTTATAAATATATTTTATTTTTTATACTAAATATATTTTATTTTTTATTATTTTATCTTTTCCCTAGCAAATCTTATTTCTTGTGTGAAGTAACAGTAACTGAAGATGGTCTTATTAAGCAAAAGCGCCTTCCTGAGAAAACAAGTAACCTTGCATCTCGAATTTCTCTTAATAGCAGGTAAATATTGATTTTAATTAAAAATTTAATTGGTCTAAAAAGTTTCTGTTTGTTTAAAAGTTAATTCATGTGGATTTTTCTTTACAGGTATTATATCAAAGCTAGCATTTCTGAAGGACCGATTTCTGATGAAGTAGCTCAGGTGATTTTTAAATACTGTGCATTTAATTACTCATTATTGAAAATTTAGTTTTGCATTATTAAAATAATTGTTTGTATGTGATTTTTTTTTCAATTTTAAATCAAATCATATCTAATATGAAAAGCTTTGCTCTAAGTAGTTCATTTACTCAGAAAGAGTTATCAAAAACATATCCAATATTTTTGCTGGCAATTAAATTTTTATTATTAAAGTATCAATTATTGTTTTCATTTTAAATAAAAATAATTTTAAATGTTAATTGTATTGGCATGTTTAATTTTTTGTATAAAAAGTATTTTTTTGATCTTATATATTGTATATATTTTGTATTTTGTAGGAAATTGCTAGGGAAGCAAATTTTAATTTGCTTCAACTTACTCCATTAGATGTTGCTAAAGAATTAACATTGCAGGTTTTTTTTTGTTTTTGTTTCTTTATTGTGAGTCTTTTTGTAACTTTTATTGTTTTTACTTAATTTGCTCTTGTTTTTTACTTTTTTAAAATTGTTTTTATTTTTTTACAAATCAATTTAAATTTAAGGATTTTGATCTTTTTCGAAATGTTGATTCCAGAGAATATATTTATAATTTATTTGAATCCAATAATGAAAGAAAGTCGAAAAATTTGAGATGTGTTGAGCAGGTAATTTTTTTAATTTTTAATTTTTAATCATCTTATATATCTTTTTTAAATACTAAGATAAACTTTAAACATATATGGGTTTTATTAAATGGAAGAATTTAATTTGTAATTTAAACATAGAATACAAGTACATAGGTTTTCTGTACTCTTTGTATTCTTTTCTATACTCTTTGTAAAAAAAAAAAATTCCAGATTTTCTGATAAAGACCTTTTTTTTAGTTAAAATGTTAAATTGTTTTTTTTTTTTTTGAAATATTAAATGTCAGGTTAAAAACAAACTTCATCATAACATTTATTTTTGAATTTGATCACATTGGGGATTTTTTAAACATAAGACTGATTAAAAATAATAGATATAAATAAATAATTCGAAAAGTCACTTATGTAATGTCATATTTTTAACATTCTTTTAAATTTTATATGATGTCATATTTATACATATTCACAAGTTTTTGTAAAACTCAATTTTTTTAGTATTAAACAAACATTAAATTTTATGACCTTTTTTCAGACCACCAACACTGAGATGTTTTGGGTGATTAGTGAAATTTGTCTAGAATCAAATATTGCAAAGCGTGTGAAATTGTTAAAATATTATATCAAAGTAGCGAGTAAGTTTTTTCATAGTTACAAAATTTTTTTGGATTTTTTTATAATTTTAATAAGCTTTATTTATATGGTTTTTATATTTTTTAACCTGAAAGTAAGTTATTACTTTATTATTTAATTACTATATTATTATTTTTTTATACATTTATTGACTACTAAGAATGTAGGTTAGCATGGTAATAGATTAAATTTTACACAAAGAAATTTGTTAAATAAAGTATGCCAACTTCAACAAATTTGCAATTATATGAAAATAAATAAGTGAAAGTTTGTTTTAAGTTATTATTATTTTTTTTTTGTTTGAATGAATTTCAGCATCAAATAAAAAACAAAAAGTTATAAACAAATTTTAGAAGTTATAGTTGTTTTATTAATAATAATTAAAAAATTGTTCAAAAAAAAAAAATTCAAATTTTAAATTCATAAAAGAGTGTCATAATATGCATATTTAGTTGCTGATAAAATATCACTGATGATGTTGATGCCATATACGGAGACTTCAGCATTTGAATTTTTGCTGAAACAGAAGTTAAAACTGTCAATTTGAAATAGGTTTATAGACATTTTAGTATTTGAAGACCACACAAGTAAAACGAAAATCAAAATGCTCACCTTTTCTTATTTTAAGTAAAATGAAATATTGTGTTTGAAGACATCAGATATTAGTTTAGTTTTAACAAATATAAAATTATTAAAATTTTTTTTAGGCACTTTAATTATTATGTATAAGTGCAGTCATTCTGATAATTACAAATAATACTGAATGTTTATAATCACCCGGGTGACTGTTTACCTGATTCCTTAACACAGTAATTACTCACTAGTGGTTAATTATAATAATAAAAATAAATTATTCTCATGCGCTTTAAGGAATTATTTAATTAGTTTAGACTTATTATTATCTGGTGAAACATTTTAATATCAGTTTAGTGGTAATTTTAAAAAAATTGAAATTTTCACTTTACAAAGTAAATAATTAATTATTTAATTACAAATATGTAATAAATTATGATTTCGAATGAATATAATTAATGGTAATTCTAAATAAATTATTTTTTAAACAGTTATTCATTAACAATTGCTAAAAACAGTTACCCTTGGCACCTTTGAATTGCTATCTACAGGTGCCATGGAAACACCTCTAAATTTACTTATATTTAATGTTTACTTTAAAACAAGAAAAAACATTTTAAACATCTGTGGTTTCCTGCTGTGAATTTTTTCAACATACTAACTTAACTTCATTCATTGTATGTATTTTTTATATGTACATTCTTTCATTATATGTTCATTCTTTCAACATACTAACTTTATAGTCTAGTCTGTTTAAAATAATCTAGCCTGTTATAAATGATCTAGCATGTAAAAAAGTAACAGGCATAATTATTTCAGTTTTCTCTGAAGCAAATTAGCCTTAGATATTTTAATTTCTCTGAGCGATTGTCTCTTATAATTTGAATTTTTACCTTTTCTAAGTGAATGACTCATAATATTTTGGTCATTATGCTAGAATTTTGATTTGCAGTTTCTGTTGCATTCCATATACAAACAAACTCTAACTGGAAAAAAGTAGTAATACTGTCAAATTTTTCATGAACTAAATAACATTAGTGTATAACAATTCAAATTTTTATTTTGTGAATAACAAAACAGTTTGATTTGATTATTTTAAAAATCATTAAGAAGTTGAACACACACACATCAAACCGTTTGTTGCCTATTGTTTCAATATAGCAATAAATATTTACCATAAGAATAGAAATTGTTGGAAAAGGATAGTTGACTGAAGTGATTTACATCAAAAGTTAAAATGTTTAAGCATTTCATAATTTAACATAATAAGCACAACTTATGCTTTTATCATAGTTATGCTGTAAATATCTTTGAAAACTTTATTTTTTACCAAGTAACATGTTGCAACTGTTCGTTTCAAAGATGCATATTTGTAGTGCTCCAATTTAGCCAAAAGTTAAGATTGGTGTTAATTTTTTAAATTGAGAATAGAGCATTTTATTATTATGGTTACTCTATAATTAATTATGGTTACAGATTAATTTTATTTTTGTTTTGATTAATAAATTGATTTCTTAATTATTTATATTAATTATTAAATTAATACTTAATTATTTATTATTTATATTTTTCTTTTATACATATTTTACAGGTTGAATGTCTTCTACTGTTTGATTACTCTTTATTTAGTCACAAAATTTAAATTAATATCTTTTAAATTTCACACCAATATTTTATATAATAAAGTGTTTATGTTTTTTCAGAATACTGCAAAGATTTTAAAAATTATAACTCCATGTATGCCGTTATAAGGTATGTTAACTTGGTTTGGGTTTTATAAAAGTTTGTAAAATAGTTCTTGACATTCTTAATTACCATAATTAAGTGTTTGAAATTTTTTAATATTTAAATTGTGTAAAGCTATGTTCTATTCTTGTTTATCAGTGTGCTTTTGTTTTTCAATGTTTTATTCATATACAGGGTTTATGATAAAGTGAGAGCAACCACTTTACGCAGGTTAAATATAGATGCAAATGGAATTCTTATGATAAAGCGAGAGCAACCACTTTACGCAGGTTAAAGATGCAAATGGAATTCTTAAGACTTTCAGGCCTGAAAAGTTGTTAATCCTAAAAGCATAAAATAACGGTTGTCTCTAGAAGTTGGGAGGAAGAAATGATGAGTTGTTTAGGAGCAGCCGTGGCGCAGTGGTTAGAGTTCTGGTTCAGAACCCAGAGGTCCGAGGTTCGACGCCAGCTCCAGCCCAACAAGCAACATTGGTACGGAAGGAGGCGTGAACTTCCTATTAAATGCTCTCCCGCGGTGCTTTATGATAAGTCCATAAGGACTTCTGGGAGCACCTAAATACATACAAAAAAAAAAAGTTGTTCATTTGATTTTATATAAAATAGTTTTGATAAAAATTTACCGTTAAGGATTTAAAAAAAAAGCTTTAACAAAAACATATGAACTTTACTGTTTAATTCCCTTTCACACTTTAATAAAAGAAACTTGGACAAACTTTGTAGCAAGTTGCAAAGATATCTAAAAAAAAAGCATTTTATCTTACTGCTATAAAATGTGAAAATAAGAAACTGTAAAATTAGAGATGTTTTGTCAAAATATTGGGTTAAAGCATTAGTAATGTTCTTTATTTTAAACATTAGTAATGGAAATTTGAAGGTGTGAAGTCCAGAGGATTTGCAATATGAATAAATCCAGAGGATTTGCAATATTGTTGATCAGGTTGCTTTTGTTGTATAAAATTATTAAGATGTTTTAACGTAAGTGAAACAGATACCATCTTGAAAGTAAAAATTTCCATTTTTGTATTTAGCAATTTAATTCTTTGCAGCTCATTCAGGCATTTCTTCATAAACTTTTCAAATCTCTTGTTTATGCTTCTGCAGCATTTGCCCCTTGGTTTAACATAAAAAGAAGAAAGCGTCAAAAATGTTTATTTTGGTTGACTTTAATCTAAAAAATAAAAAAAACTAGTCTCAAACAATAAAATTAAAAATGCCATCTTGTAGAGAAAAATTAAGTCTAAACATAACAACTGAATATTTTTGAACAAAACTTCTTTTTAAACTTTTAAATTTTGAGTTTAAATAAGTTTGAGCTTTGTGTTGATCTTCAGTTTTTAAGGGTAATAAAAAACAGAAGATATCATGGTATCAAAGTTTGTATTTGGTTTAGATACAAATCTTGATATCGTCTTCATAAAAAGCTTTAACAGATGTTATATCCAGCTTGTAAACTGTTTGTAAATATTGGCCTTTAACTAACACAACAGCTTTGCTGCTATTGTAAGTATAGATGTGTTCACTATTTAAAAAGTTAACAATTTGACAATTAGCATTATTTGGTTTGTTTCAAAGTTGGTAAGTTTTAATAATTATTTTGTAGATTTAGCAATAAATTGGTCAAGTAAAATATATTATGTACTTTAATTGTAAAAAGCTTTAGATGAATGGAATGAAGGTGATCAAATATGCCAAAAATAGTGTTAGTCAACACTATTTTGTTAAATGCATAGCAATTGCAGTGCCTGGAAGGTGTTCCAATATTATGATAAATGATCAGTTTTTCTCAATTCTATATGATGCTTGAAAAACTAAAAAAAGATGTTTCAGCTTGAATTGAAAGAGAATGGTGCTCTTTTTTTTATATGGTGTCTAATCTGCTTGATATGGAAAGGCTTTGTGGAAGTAGACATTACGTAAAAAGCAGAAGTAGACATTACGTAAAAAGCATCAATAATATTTTTGAAAAAGGGCATTTATATTAGATCCCAATGATATTAAAACAAATTAGTATAATGCTATATGGAGCAAGTAAACTTCGGCAAACATCGCAGTATCAATGTGCAAATTAAAGCAGTAAAAAATAGCTACTTTCAGTTTATTGTATCAATCATTAAATAGAACTGGTATTCAAAAATGTATTTTTTGACAACTGCAAGAAATAATAAGTTCATCTGTGGCTTTAGGAAAACAGTAATTTATATTAGAATTAGTTGTTCAATTTTCAATCTAAGAGCTTTACAAAGGGAAGATGCATTTTGAAATTGTTTTGTCTATTAGTCTATTGTTTCAGCTCAATGATAACATGATATTGGGTAATATGATAGTGATAATATGGTTTTGGGAAACCATCTGGTTATAGAAGGAATAAAAACCAAGTAAAAAAAAGTTGATAATATTATAACATGATTGGTAATGATCCCAATGACAACAGTTGAGTAATAATACTGCTGTTAAACATATAATGAGTTATATAGTTGTTAAGAATTTTAGTCATTAATAGAATGAAAAATGATTTCTTATGCCGTGATTAAAAAAGTATTTCTTATGCCATAATATTATAATCTAATAATTCAATTAATTTTTCAACAATAAAAATATGTAACAAAAGAAAAACTAATTTTAAACTAAATTCAATTTGATAATAATAAAAAAAAACACCCTCAAGAGTTTTTTTTTTAAGAGTGATCTTTTAGCGTTTGCAAGACTAAAGAAAGTTTACTCTGTAAGGCATACGAGGAGCGCGTATAATCGCACTTGTTGACAATATATTTTAATTTTACATAGAATAAATAACGCACTGCACAATTTTTTATGCTCTGAATTTATCAGTGTTTTTTTTTTGTTTGTTTTGTTTATTATTATGCTTTTCTTTTTTGTATGTTTAGTTTGCTGTACTTGTGACATTGTGTCGTAATTTTAGTATGATTGTAGTACAAAGTTGATTGTTTATTTTGGACTTGATTATACTTTTAGCGGCTTAGCTAATACTGCTATTTCGAGATTAAAGCATACTTGGGAGAAACTTCCTCAAAAACATGAAGATATGTTTCAGGTACATTTTACTTTTTTTTTATTGAACGATGCATGGTGGTTAGTTTTTAATTAATCTTTTGTATATGTATATATATATGTATGTGTGTGTATATATATATATATATATATATATATATATATATATATATATATATATATATATATATATATATATATATATATATATATATATATATATATATATATATATATATATATATATATATATATATATATATATATATATATATATATATATATACTTATGTTAAGAGTTAAGCCAATATAAAAGAATTTAAGTTTAACATTTTTATGTTTACTTCAGTAATTTAAGATTTCTAAAAAAAGTTTTAAAAAATTCCTAGAAAATTTTTTTAATTTGATCAAAATGTATTTTATATTATAACTTTTTGAAGTGCTTTTATCAGAATCTTTTATCAGAGTCTGTTTTTACTTGTGACTTGAATTTTTTTTTTCCTTCTTACATAAGTTAAAGGATTTGAAAATATGAAAATAGATACAGTCCTATAATAATACGTAGCCATGGTTATTAAAATATAAAATTACATACAGTTCTTTATTATTATATAGCCATGGTTATTAAAATATGAAAATAGATGCAGTAGTATATTAATATATGGAAATATATATATTTTTATATTGGTTGAATATGATGAAATTCAGCACCTTTTCATTTTTAAATACTCAACAAATTTTTAAAATTTTCATGCACAAAGAGGCAATTGGGGGAAAATGTGTTTAGTTAATTAAAAACACATAAAAATTTTAAAAGATAATTCTTAAAAAAAATAACCCTAGTTTAACTACAATAGTGGTACTAATTTAACTTGTGACCTAAGTAATAAAAACCCTTATTTATAACACAATTATAAAAATAACAAACAAAAAAATGCTAGGTTGTTAAATTAGAACATTAATATTAATGAAATTAGACAACTTAATGACCTATACTGTTGAACAAAAATATTAATGAAATTAGACAACTTAATAACCTATACTGTTTTACAATAAAAAACTTATTAAACTTACCATAATTTTAAAATGATAAAAAGCTTTTTATAAATATATATACAATCCAAGAAATCTCAAGAGTGATAATGAGCAAAATAGCATTGAGCTTGATTGAATGTTTCAAATTGTCACAAGCAACAAGTTATTAAAAGTTTTTGGTCAATTACAAAAGCAACTTTATTGAAAATTAGGAAATTAGTTTTATGTTAAAATCTGCTGGATCTTCTATTTTAGGAAAAAATAGAAGATCCAGCAGAGGAAGAAAATTACTAGCATAAATATTTGGTCTTTAAGTGTTCAATTGAAAATTGTTGAATTAAATAAATAATTCAATCAACTCCATTGTGTCAAAAAGTTACAAAAATCTGTTAAGTAGTTTTTCATTTATTAATAACTAATGAGTGCTGAACCTCATTGTGTTCAACCAATACTATTATGTAGCCATCTTATGGTTAAAAGTTTATGGCTACCATTAATACACCAATTTTTTTGGTAAAAAATATTTTAATAATATTTAATAATAACTTATGCTTTCAAACACTTTTTATTATGATTGTCATAATTTTTCGTTTTAATTACAGGATTTGTTAGATCTCATGGATCCATCACGAAATATGTCAAAATACAGAAACATGTTTACTGGTGAACAGTGTTATCCTCCTATCGTAAGTATAGTATAAAGTATTACATATACTCAGCGTAGTTGAGAAGAGATCTGAAAAATCTGAAATATTTCTTTGGATCTCTCCTTAATTATGTTGAGTACTAGATTCAGTTTTGAATTGTAACAGGTGCAAAATTTGCAAGGTGTTAAGATGTTAAAATCTTTAAAATTTGATGCAATGAGTTAATCTTACTACAAGTTAAACTTGTAGTAAGATTAAACTTCTGTGTCTTATTTAAAGGCTGTCAATTTAAGAGAAACACCAGCACAGCTTTTTTTATTCAGCCACGTTTGTTAAGGTTTATGTTTTCGAGTTGTAGGATTAAAAGCAGGCCTATGAGAGGTGGTGCAGTTTGTGTGTCACATCAATGCTCATAAGATTTTTTAGGGGTCCATGAACAGTAATATTTCTTTTAGTTTTAGTTTTGTTAAATGTCATTTTTATATTGACATTTAACAATAGGTTAGAAAAGAAAGAAGTGTAACACTTCTTTCTAAAATAATTCACAAAGCTAATTTGATACAAAACATTTGGGTACACTGAAAATGATAAATGCTTTGACAGAGTGCAAACTAAAAAGTATATTTCTAAACCTCATTGACAATTTGAGGATAATCCTTACAGCACCAGCAGAAAGAAGCTCCAGCAAGCTTAAAAATATAAAAAAATATCCACCATTACATCAGTTTGACATTGCAAAACATATAGACTTTGATACAGTAACCCATAATTTGACTAAGAAAAGGCCATGCAATACAACCTTGTCTAAACAAATTTCTTCTATTTAACAACATTTGTATCATTTATAGATCTTTTATAGACCCTTCTGTGCAAATTTTTGTTAAATCTTTTAATTTGAATTAAAAGATACTAAATACAATTTTCGTTGCATTGTTAAGGAAAGGGCAGGGGGGGTTGCCAAAAAAATTACTGCATCCATAGTCATAATAATTAACTAGTCTGGAAATGCGAGCTGTTGTGAATCATTACCTCAACATCAAACACAAGGACAAGATTACTGATAAACAATTTAGTAAAGAATAAAAGAAAGCAAAGATTATTCTTTATCCTATTAGGTCTCAAAATTATTTAATTCAGATTGCAGTAAAGCTTGCTTTAGTTAAACGGTACCCTGCTATAAACTGAATTTAAAATCAAGTATTTTAGAAGAAGTCAGATTAGTCCTTAGTAAAGATGTAACTAATTCATTTAATAGAAATGCTGAAATTTTTATCGCAGATTCTGCAAAATATTTTCTGAAACAACAACTTCTTTTTAAAACCATAGCCAAAATTGTACTTTTCTTTAAAGTTTTGAAGTAGCAAATCTTTGTTTATCTCACTGGTACCTCTTTATCAATGATATAAAGTTTAAGCATATATCCCACTACATTACTAAAGAAAATATTCTATTATGACTTAAAGGGAATGTTCTTGGTACTATTTTACATTTTATCGTGTTTATCGTATTTGCTTGCTGCTAAATGTGAATGATCGTCTAACACTTTATATACAAGTTCATTGATTTTATATTGCAAAAGATAAAATAAAGCATTCAAGGATTAAAAAAGTTAAACTAAATTGATATATAAAGAACATCAATTAAAAAAACACCCTTTTTTGAAACATAAACATTAAAGAGGAAGCGAGATGTGAGATGAAATGAGAGCCTATTAAAACAGCTGTTTTCATAGTCACATATTTTTAAAAAATATTATTGGTATATAATTAACTCCTGAATTAGTACAATAAATAATATATATTTAATAGTTTTATGGTGTGGTAACTTAATATTAAAATAACAATAAAAGATTGAATAATAAAAATAATATAACTCTCTTTTCAGTTTTATAATAAATAAATGACACCACTAATATTTTACACATGTTTTTAAAAAATATATATATTTAGTTATGAACAAATCTAATAACAATATCTATTTTTCTTTGACTTAACTCTATTATAATTACAAAACTATATTACTATCTTACAATACTTTATAGTACCTGTGTTGCCAAATACATTACATTTTTAGCTACTACAAATATATATTTTTTTAGTTGTATTATTATCAAGACCAAGTCATTTAAAGATGGGTTAAACTTGCAAACACTAAGTGATTGTGTTGAAAATAATTTTCAAATAAGCTTTTCCATATTGTAATAAAATTTTTAATACTGCAAAAATCACTTATAATGCCTTTTCAACAACTTGCAATTTGCTGAAACTTCGTTGCAAGTTTCAAGCAACAACTTTTAAGGAGTTTAGTTAACAAATTTCAATTTGCTTTCTAAAGTAAAAGAAACGTTTGTCATGAAATGGCACCAGTTGTGATAAAGTCAGCTAGATTAGTTAAGTATATCACCATACACTACAACAGACTTTAAAACTAGAGAATATTTATGGGATATTGTATTTTAGTTGAAGATAACCTTAGATTTTTTTGTTGTTTCTCTTACAACAACTTCAGAAAAGGAGAGATTTTTTTCCGGCATTCAATATAACAGAAACGCTTAAACAAGATTTTAAATAGAATTCTGTATCTTAATTTAATACACTGTAATTTTAAAATAGAATTCTGTAATCTTTTTTTAACACATTGCTTTTTATTTTTTTAATTAAATCCTGTTTGATTATGTACTTTTGTGCAATATTTGACTTTTTTGCATCAAGTATAACTTTTTTATTTGCTATTATATACATTGCATTACAGCATAATAAAAACAAAAAGTTATATTCTTTTGAATTTTAGTTTAAATAACTTTGATATGCTAGTTATTTTTAAGTATTTATACAAATTAAAATCGTTATATATATATATATATATATATATATATATATATATATATATATATATATATATAGTTTTTTTCAAAATAATTTTTTTCACTGAATGATTTTTTTGCACACAAAAAAAAAACTTTTTTGCACAACATTTATTGTTGGTATTGCACTCTAAAAAAAGGTAGAAGTTCTACCGTAGGATAGGATATGTAAGGTATATGTAAGGAACTTAGTAAAGTATAGTTTTCTGCCTTTTAAGGTAAAAAGTTTACCTTTAAATGTATAATTTTCTTCCTTTTAAGGTAGAAAGTTATATATTTAATTTAGAATAGTGTAAAACAATATAATTTAGGTAATAAATAAGGTATAATTTTCTACCTTAAATGCCAGAAAATTATTCCATATTAAGGGTACACATATCCTACCCAAGGTAGAAATTTCTAACTTTTTTTAGAGTGTGATTCAAGAATAAGGGCTTTTAAACCATCTAAAATGATAAAATAGTACCTGAATTTTTCTTGTTTCCAAAAAAGATACTAACATAATGTAAAGAGTGATATATATTAATTATCAACTAATTTAGCTAAGTAAACTTTATATAAAATATAGAGTTAATCGAGCACTATTAGCTAACATTTTAAATAAATATACTCTGAATATATGATACTAAACATTTATACCCATAGACATAAATCTAGTTATATTGTCGATGAAATGTTTGCATCTATTTTCAACATATTTTTGTGTAGTATATTTAAACCACTACTAACTCTGTCATGTTACTACATTTATTAACTGTTGATGTCTTTGTTTTATGTTATATTCATCATATTTATTCGGAATACAAAATATATATGCAATCCAAAATAATAACTTGAAACTGAATAACCAAAATAAATACAAATCGCTCCTGCCATATCAATATTTATCCCAGAACATATGCAACTTAACTATAGCAAAATACAATGTTTACAATTTGATGCACTCTAAAGTAGGTTTAGCATTGGTATAGAGAGTAACTTGAGTGTTATAAGAAGAATTTCCAGACTAATTGAACACTATGTTTCCAAGACTAGTTAAATAGTATGACTTCCAAGACTTCCAAGATACTATGACTTCCAAAATACTATGACTTCCAAGACTAGTTAAATACTGTGACTATGCTGCATCAGTGCATTGTTATCCTCTCCATGACCCTGGTTAAGTGCTGTAACAACAATTGGAAATAAATAAAAATGAGTAGCCCCCTTTGGCAGAAATTAGAAGGAACTGATCAGAAGAAAAAACTGCTTTAAAAAATTTATTTACGGTTCCATATGATTGTTGTAACTGGCTTACCTCAATAACCTTTTTGCACAATTTTTGCAAACAATTACAGTTATTTTCTCCACATGGTCAGCATATTACGTATTTTTGCTATTTAAAGTCAATAATGCTTTATGGCATCACTTGGAAATGAAGAGTTGTTGTTATAACTGGCTTATTTCCATAATCTCAAGGTTATTGTTAAAACTGGCAAACCTCAATAACCTTAAAGTTATTGTTATAACTGAATTAACTCGACAACCTCAAGGTTATTGTTATAACTGATTTCTTTTTTGACTAAGCTTGAAATATACATTATAGTAAAATAAACAAAACTCAATATACATTATAGTAAAAATGCAATTACTACTGTAAGAGATTAAGTAAATTATTGTTCTCTTGGTAATTATATTTGTTATTCCCATCTACTAAACACCAGCTCAAACAGTATGGGTGTGTTTAAAACACCAGCTCAAACAGTATGGGTGTGTTTAAAACACCAGCTCAAACAATATGGGTGTGTTTAAAACACCAGTTCAAACTGTATGGGTGTGTTTAAAACACCAGCTCAAACTGTATGGGTGTGTTTAAAAAACTAGTATCTATTATACTTTACTTACAGTTGTGAACTTCATTTTAATTACCAATTACAAAATACAAAATACAAAATACAAATTTATAAGTTTTACCAATTACAAAATACAAAATACAAATTTTTAAGTTTTACCAATTACAAAATACAAAATACAAATTTATAAGTTTTACCAATTACAAAATACAAAATACAAATTTATAAGTTTTACCAATTACAAAATACAAAATACAAATTTTTAAGTTTTACCAATTACAAAATACAAAATACAAATTTTTAAGTTTTACCAATTACAAAATACAAAATACAAATTTTTAAGTTTTACCAATTACAAAATACAAAATACAAATTTTTAAGTTTTACCAATTACAAAATACAAAATACAAATTTATAAGTTTGAAAGTAGTAGAATAAAAACAAATTGTTTTTATTTTTATTACTTTCAAACTGAAATTTTTCTCTCCTAAAAAAATTGAGATTTTCATTTATAGGTTATAATCACTGTTTGTGTATTTGTTTAATCATCTATTTGTGTGCTAGCTTAACCTCCTGTTAAAAAAACATTTTATAACTATGTCAAGTTGAAAAATATTTCCCAAAAATTATATCAATAATTTGCAATTTTAACAATTTTTAAACAATAATATGCAATTTCAAAGTTTCTAAAGTATTTTATCCAAAAGATTTTTTTATCAAAAAATATATTTATCCTTTATCTTTTTAAAATAATTATGGAAAAAAAAAAAAAAAGGAGGGGGTCAAGGGCAGATTTGGATTATTATTTGAATAGGTTAAGATAAATATAAAAATATTTTACTAAGGAACTAAGCTGCTATTTTGTTTTTGTATTTTAAAAGTTTTTATAATTAAAGTTTTTTTTTCTTATTTAGATACCTTGGTTTCCAATTGTGAAAAAAGACATGACTTTTTTGCATCTTGGAAATGATACCCATGTTGATGGTCTTGTACGTTTGTTGTATAATTTTTTTAAGCATATTTATTAAAGAATAGCGTTTTAATATTTCTTGTTTTTTCAAAGGTTAATTTTGAGAAACTTCGAATGATAGCACGTGAAGTGCGTAGAGTCTGTAAGTTCTGTGCAATTGGTTATGTGAGTTTTTTGTTTTAAACTTTTTTTAAAGTTTTTTTTTTTTTTACCAACATAAAAAAAATTTTTTTACTACTTCCATGATCTGAATTATTGCTGTATCCAGCAAAGTTGACACAGTAGTGTATCAACTTTTGTTAGTATTAAGACAACTTTTATTAGTATTATCAACTTTTTGTTAGTATTGTGTTAACTTTTGTTAGTGTTGTGTCAACTTTTGTCAGTATTGTATTAAATTTTGTTAACAGTGTGTCAACTTTTGTTAGTATTGTGTTAACTTTTGTTAGTATTGTGTCAACTTTTGTTAGTATTGTGTTAACTTTTGTTAGTATTGTGTCAACTTTTGTGAATATTGTATCAACTTTTCTTAGTATTGTGTCAACTTTTGTTAGTATTTTATCAACTTTTGTTAGTATTGTGTCAACTTTTGTTAGTATTGTGTTAACTTTTGTTATTATTGTGTCAACTTTTGTAAATATTGTATCAACTTTTGTTAGTATTGTATCAACTTTTGTTAGTATTGTGTCAACTTTTGTTAGTATTTTATCTTATTCTTCTTTTGATGCCAGTTTTTTGCTACAAAAAAGTTTAAAATAGGTTAGTGAATCAAATAAAAAATCAAAAATATAATTTATTAAATTAAAATGTCTATAAATTAGGACATGCAATTTAGGGTAATTTTATTTTTTATCTTGACAAAATGAATTACTTTAAAATGTGACTCTTTGAAAATAACCTATTTACAACATAGCATAATGTGGAAAATGAATAAAAAAAGTTTGATAAAAAAAAAAAAAATTTAATTGGCCAAAAGCTAATAATTGTTTTGTGAACTTTTTAAAACTTTAAATGTTAAATTCTATTTGAATAGATTGTTAATGATGAAGATAATGGAGGTAAAAAATATATAGAGAGATAAAAAGTATTCATGAATTTGCAACAGATGCACCTACATTTTTTTTTTTTAGCATTTGCAACAGACACATCTACATTTATTTCCTTTTAATAAACATTATTTAAAAAAGTAGTAAATCTTTTTTTTTTTTTTTTTTTTTTTTTTTTTTTTTGTGATACTTCAAGCTACAATACATGTTTGTGCTTATGTCTACAAGTTATTCAACAATTTCGTATATATCTAGGATTCAACAATTTTGTATATATCTAGGATTCAACAATTTTGTATATATCTAGAATTCAACAATTTTGTATATATCTAGGATTCAACAATTTTGTATATATCTAGGATTTAACAATTTTGTATATATCTAGGATTGCAGATTTAGATTTACTTTGTATTAAAGTCACACGTTTAGCCAAATCGAGATGCTTGGCTAAAATCAAACAAAAAAATTTTTATTCACAACCAAGATGCATGCAAAAAAATTGAAATTAATCTCAGGAAGTTAATTATGCCAGTATAACATGATTAAGTTATGAGTATATATGTGTAAGGTCAGTAGTTTGTGGTAGTGATGTAGTGTTAGAGCGCTTGCCTCATATGTGAGATGTTCTGAGTTTAATTCCCACCATATCCATGGTAGCACCGAGTTCAACTAGTTTCTCTGCACAGTGGCCTTGTTCTTTAAGGTTTGTGTTTCAAACTTATAGATATTAGGGAGGGTTGAACTACAACTAAATTAGCCTTCTCGACTGTAGCAATTAACTTTTTGAAAAAAAAATGTGTAAGGCATTAGTTTAAGTTATAAATGTAATCAATATAATTCGAAAAACAAATGGTGAGTTTAAAATATCAGTTCCTCAATAGAAGGCATTGTGGCGCTGTGCTCTTTTTAGTGAAAAAGTTTATAATTTTGATAGCTTTAGCTGACAAAATACCAACAATTCAAGTAGTCATACCTAGACTTTATTTTTTGCACTGAGACTATTTGCCTAGAAACATCATTATATAAACATCAAAGCAAGCACCAATAACCATTTTTTCCAATTTTTTTTTTTTTTGCAGAACAGTTTTATCTTGCCAGTAATGTTAATAATGTTGAGGTTGTTTTTATCAACAGTCAAAATTAAACAGTAGTTATGTATTTTAAAATGTATCCTAGATTTAATAAATAAATGATTTCTAAAAAGTTGTATTTTGTTTTTCATTGATACCAAACTAAAGTTCAAATACGTACTAATAAAAAATAAGTTTAAACTAAATTGAAGGTTTCAAACTTTTGATTGAGTTGAAAAAAACCAAACCAAACAAATCCTAAACCCATGTGGTCTAAAGGCTGTTAACTCGCCTGTTGGTTATTGCCCTGGTAATATTATCAAAAGATTGGTAATTGTCTTTAAGATTATTGTAAGATTCAAATTCTTTTTACTCATTTTTAAACATTTGAACCATTAATTGTAATATAACAAATTAGCAATATTAACTTGGTATGTGAAAGAAAATCTTGAAGATCTTGTTAAATATTTCAATATTTCTTTAACACCATCATAATTTTTGAAAAAATTAAATATTACATTCAGAAAGTTATTTGAGTTTCTGATGCTATAGATCATCAATGAACAGCATGCATTTTTGGCACCCAAAACAGTGGGCATGCTGGAATTTCCGAACCGTAATTATGACTTGTGATTTATTATAAAATTAATAATTTTATGATAAAGTAAACTTAAAAAATAAAAATGAATTACTTTGTATATAGTTTTGCTTCTATTGAGATCTAAGTTGACATTTTACAAAAAATAATATTGAAAAAAAAAAGTTTAAAAAAAAACTTTTTTAAATTGATTGATTGCCTGAAATATATATATATATATATATATATATATATATATATATATATATATATATATATATATATATATATATATATATATTACTTAATTTTAAGGATCCATATAAAATGGAGACATTACAAGACAATCCTGGAGAAAATAATGTTGCATTATCTGTTGTAAGTATCATGACTGGTGCTCCTAATCGGCGTAGTGGAAGAGGATTTGTTAAAGATCCGAAGAAAACTTATGAAGAAGTATATCTTTCAACTTTTTTAAAAGAAAAACCATGGTTTTTGTGTATTTTGTAATTTCTGAAATTTTTTTTTATTTAGATTCAAACAAGTCGTAAAATTCGCCAATATCTAGAGAAGTTATCTTCTAGACATTATACTGAAAAAGAATTGATAGAAATGTCATATAACTGTGAACCTCCATTGACTTTAACTGGTAAATATAAGTATTATATATATATATATATATATATATATATATATATATATATATATATATATATATATATATATATATATATATATATATATATATATATATATATATATATATAGAGAGAGAGAGAGAGAGAGAGAGAGAGAGAGAGAGAGAGAGAGAGAGAAAAAGAATTTTCAGCTTACATTACTTTTAAATAACTTTAGTTTATCTTTTAATCTGTTTTGTATTTTCTTTTAGCACCTGGAGTCTCACAACGTAGTCGTAGCAAACCGCCACCGTTAACAAATTCAAATAAAAGTATACAAATTTGTGTGTTAACAATATTTTAATTTTCTTATTGTATTTTTTTAAGTATTTATATTTTGCAATTATTATTTTAGGTGCAGAAGATAAATCTGAAAGCTCTCGTACAAACTCAGTATCATCTCTAGAATCGACAGTAACCAGCAATCAACCCCCTCGAAGAAAATTACCAACACCAACTTCAAGTACTACTAGTGCGGAAACTTCAAGTTTACCAGGTAAACATAAAATCTCAATTAATTAAAAATAATTTTTAATTCATTAACAATTACAGAACATTATCAATTCAAAAAATTAAATTTTAATAATGAAGTGAAGTAAATAACTTTGAATTAAAATAACATTCAAGTCTGTATTTAGCATGTTTGTGCACAAATATGTGAATGGCTTATTATACTTTAAACTGCAAAAATGATTTTTAATAAGCTATTAAGTGCAAAAATTATAGAAATTTTTTTAGTATTTATTTCAATAACAAGTTAAGTCGAAACAGTGATATATGAGTTACATGTTATTTATAAAAAATATTTTAAAAAATAACTTTTTTCGATATTATTATAAATTAAAAAAAAAAATTTATGAAAATATATTTTTTTCTCCATTGTAAATACTATGAGCTAACTAAATTTATGAAAATTTGCTGAATCATCCAATTTATAGAGCTAAAATAATTATTAAATTTTTCTCCTGTATCTCTTGTGTATTTATAAATCTCAGTTATATTCTCTTGATTACTGGTTAAAAGTCTAGTTATCTTCTGGCGTAGATTTAAAATTATATTTTCTTAAATGAATATTTCCCACATAATATACTACTAATCAAATGCATAAATTTATTTTTAATGAAAGATAAACAAAAGATTAAAAAAAAGTCAACGTGTTTTTCTTCTTTTAATGTTTATTTTCTCCATTTTAAAAACACTGTTTTTAAAAAAGTTTATTAGTTTTTAGAATTAAAAAAGAAAAACATGTAAACTGTGACCACCTTCACATATGTACCATTTACTCAACATTTTTTAGTGTTTATAGGGACTTATTAGTCTGACTTATTAGTTTGACTTATTAGCATGTCTCTATTTTACTGGTTCTTTTGCTTGTAGATTATTTATTGATTTTCAAAAAGCTTTTAATTTTATATTATTATGGTTTACAGGGTATTGCTAATAGTTAATTTTCATCGTATATTTTGTTTTGATTAATGGATTTAAATCCATATAGTGCTATAAAGTATAGTGTCCCACAGAGTTCATTGCTGTTTTAGTATATATTGATGATCTCACTCTACAAAAAACTCCATTGCTTATCTTTTTGCTGATGATACCAATCTTCTATGCCTTATTAAATCACTTTCACAGCTTAGTTGAAAAGTTATTACTTATTTAACTCAATAGCTGAATTGTAACCTATTTCTCTAAATATCGATAAAACTGAATATTTTTTACTTTCCAAAAAAATAAGACAATGTGAAACTTAGATTTGAAGGGCTTGGGGTATTAACACTGTATGCCACCTAATCATTCTTGTGAGAAAATAGAATTTAGAGTTTCTTTGAAGTCCTCAAATCATACAAAAAAATAATTTTAAATGTTATTATGCAATTTGTATATATGGTTATCAAATCTAACTTATTTAATTTAAAGATTTAAAAAATCTAAAGTCTTTATATTAAAATCTCATACTTGTGGATTTTGCGGCTTACAATGTTAATACCCCAAGCCCTCCAATTAACAGTAAAAGACTGTTTTCTCAGTGTATTTCTTGACAAAAACTTGTCATCAATTGATTAATTTAAATAAATAAAAAATTTAATAATAGCGTGTCTTTAATAGAATAGTATGTCCTGTTACATAATCTACAATTGATTTACTATTCCATACTCTCTTCCTATCATAGTTATTGTATCATTACTTGGTGTCAAAAAAGAAGTTTTTAAATTCCTTAAGCAGTCATAAGTCATATCTTAAGTACATCCATAAGAATTTGACATTTTTTTTTAAATTTTTTTATAACAAAAAAAAAAGTTTCTGAAGTTGTACTAAAAAGATATTTTTATAACAAAAATTTCAATGAGAAGCCAATTTCATCAAAATTCTACAAATAGCATGGAGTGTTTTCGTTGAAACCTGCAACATTGATTTCTCTTTGCAGTGTGTTAAAATACTTTGCTATTATTTCTTGCATGCAAGAAGCGGCTCTGAGTGATGAAATATTGCCTATGGCTCTGATACTCAAGCTATAACTCCACCAGGTTGTGAAAAGGTTATACCAATCTCTTCCTGGTGTACCATTAAGAAACAAATGAGATTATTCGGTAACTAGTGTGATGACGTTATAGTTCTACCAAAGCCCCAATCGGCGATTTGATGATCTACCAAAACTGATTGTTGTTGTGACAATCTTGTGCTTGAAACATTGCCAATTTTTTCACCTGTGTTGTGGACACACCTGTGAAGAGTTGCTACTGGTATGCTAAATGATTTAGCAGATTTGTTAAATGAAAATTCACCACTTTTTACTTTAACCACCGCAAGCGCAACTTTGGTGTATAATTTTTTTCTTTTTTTCTTGCACACAAGTTGTTTCGAGGCATATTTAATCTAAAAATAGATTTAACAATAATCCATTTGAAATTTATGCACAAAATTTATAGAGATAGCTTGTTCATTAATTCTTAATTAATAAAAACCGCATTTAACAAGAGAGTGACTAGAGCATTTTATTCATTCATTAGAATCATTTGATAAAAGCAGTCAGTAAAAGTCATTCATTTAAGTTCATAATAATTTTATTTAAAAAAAATTTTCAATACAAGGTTTATTGGTCACTTTTGTTTGTTTGTTGTTAATTTACCTCCTCAAGGCCGAGAAGGCCACTACAGAAGAGGAGGCTTCTTATTTGTGGTGATAACCCTTTCTCAACTCTATAACTCCGAAACACAAACCTTGACAAACAAGGCCGCTGCACAGAGAAACAAGTTAAGCGCAGTACTACCAGGGGCGTGGTGGGGATCAAACTTGGAACTACTTGCTTATGAAGCAAGCGCTCTACCACTACACCACTCCTGCATTTGAGATTTAATTTTAAAATGCTGCATTTAAGAAGTGAGCTATTGCTTTACTTATTATTAGCGTATTTCATTCAACCCAACAATTCTCTTTTTCCATTTTTTACTCATAACTTTTTTTCCTAAATAGCAAATTTAGTTTTGAAAAAAGATTCTTGATCAGCGTAAAAAGTTATACCAGAAAACTTTTTAAATTCAATCATATCTAATTTAACATGCGATATATATATGTATATATATATATATACATATATATATATATATATATATATATATATATATATATATATATATATATATATATATATATATATATATATATATATATATATATATATATATATATATATATATATATATATATATATATATATATATATATATATATATATATAGGTCAGGTCAGGTTATCCTGCTACTGGTAACATGTAACTCAGTACAAACTGCTTTATGTCCTGCTGTCTCATAGAATACGCTTTTTTAGGCAAAGCCCACTCCGTCTTAAAACACTCCCTGCCTTAGCAATCTTAGTTGAGTTCTAGTGGTTCTAGATGGTGCCTCGATAAAAATATTTATCTTGGGCAGATGTTAAATGCATCCAACTATTGTCTTGTAGAAGGCCTCCTAAGCAAACTTAGGAATAAACAAATTTTATGTGTTGACCAGACTCGCACCCCTTTTTCATCTATTAGGCTGGCGCAGATGTATTTTGAATACATTGTTTCAATTCTAGGATGTTGAATTCTATTATTTCTTTATGACTCAGTGCATGGGTTTTGCTTGTGTCTCTGTTTTTATTACTAGGCAACTTATTCTATTATCTCCTAATGAGGGTATAGCTCTATAACTCAGTTTTATGGTTCTGAGGCCGGCTGGTAGTCAGGTTTTGCAAACTCTGTGGTAGCTCTCAGAGAGGCTGATTCCATAAACAGCTGAAAAATATCAAAATAGTGCTATGTTGCGCATGGATAGTGTCCCTGTTTGCACTTTTGGTGTGCATTGCCAAGGCCACATTTGGAGCCCTTTGTTACGGCTTAGGTTTTATTAATAGTAATGAGGCAATTGTTTGGACTATTAAATAGAGTACTGAGTACTGTCTGTGCTTTGAGTCAAGTTCTTTAACAAATTTAAAAATAATTAAAGTACCAAAAACTATAAAACATAAAAGATCATCATCATCACCAAGTTCTCTAAACCTATCATTCACTAATATTCGTGGTCTTTAAAGTAACTTTTCTTTTGTTGATTCTTATTTCTTGCAAAGTTCACTAGACCTACTTGCTCTTTGTAAGACTAATTTGAGTTCAGCTGTCTCATCTTGTGATCTTAGTGTTGGTGGTTATCTTCCTTTAATTCGTAAAGACTCCAATAGTCACATGCTTATTCTGAGCATTTACATTTGTAAGAATTTACCCATTTGAGAAACTAGGTTTGAATCCACAGACTATTCTTTTATATGATTTATTTTAGCACCATTTCACTCTATTGCCTTTCTCTTTGTTCTATACTGCTCTCCTTCATCTCAAAACTGCACTCTTTTTGATGTTATTTCTGGTCAAATTAACCAAGTCCTCTCTCTCTATTCTTTTTTTTTTTTTAATTTTTTTAATTCACCTCCTCAAGGCCGAGAAGGCCACTACAGACTAGGAGGCTACTTATTTGTGGCTATAACCCTCTCTCAACTCTATAACTCTGAAACATGAACCTTGACGAACAAGGCCGCTGCGCGGAGAAACGAGTTAAGCGCGGTACTACCAGGAACGTGGTGGGGATCGAACTCGGAACACTCGTTTATGAAGCGAGAGCTCTACCACTACACCACTACGTTGTTGTTGGTGACTTTAATGCCCATCGCACAGAATGGCTTGGTTCTAGTGTCAGTGACTCTGTAGGTGTTAAAGCCCACAACTTTTGCCTTTCTCAAACTTTAACTCAAATAGTCTACTTTCTAACTCACTTTCCAGACAATTCAAAAATTTACCTTTTCTACTCGACTTATGTCTTGCTTCTGATCCTAGTCTTTAAGGATGAATTGTAGAAACTTTGTATCTACAAATTCATCCTAAGGTGCTTCTGCTTGCGGTTTGATCTCTCTAAAACTATTATCTCATTCTTTTTCATTATCTGAATCCCCCTATCATCGTACCTTTTACACCTCCTTGTGATGGCCCTTAGGTAAAAATCTTTCTTCTTCCTGCTGACAAACATGCTTCTTACACAACTTTGTGGATTCAGGTTGGCATGGAATCTTTTATTCCCTCTCGACAATTCCAGGTCAAGCCTCACTCTTCTCCATGGTTTTCATTGTGCTGCTGCAATTTCCAATTGAAACCGTTAATTCCATATTTATCAGCAAAACAATTCTCCAGAAAACACATGAAAACACATTTCTAAAGCGTTTGATAAAGTTTGGCATGCTGGTCTTCTTCATAAGCTTTCTTCTCCATAAGCTTTCTTCTTACGGTGTATCTGGAAACATCTTTAAGATTATTGAATCCTTTCTAATCGTAGTATAAAAGTTGTCCTTGATGGACACAACTCTTCTTATTCTGTTACCTCAGGAGTTCCTCAAGGTTCAATCCTTGGCCCTATACTCTTTTTAATTTACATTAACGATCTTCCAGATATTCTCACATCTAAGGTGGCATTAGATGTGAGAGTTCTTCTTCTAAGATTCTTCTTCTAACTCTTACTTCCGATCTTTCTTGGAAACCATATATCAAATCCATTGCAAAATTAGCATCTGTTAATGCATCTCTTTATCGAGCTCAACACTTTTTTACTCTGGATTCTATTCTTTATCTCTATAAATCTTAAATCTGGTTTTGTATGGAATACTATTGCCATATCTGAGGCGATCTTCTAATGATGCCCTTTTTCTTTTAGATAAGGTGCAAAAACACATTGTAAACATAGTTGGACCTGCTCATGCTGCCAACTTCCAACCATTATTACATCGTCCTAATGTTGCTTCTCTTTCTCTTTTCTATAAATGCTATAATGGGCACTGCTCTAAAGAGCTAGCGTCCCTTGTTTCATCTATTTAAATTCATTCTTGTGTTACTTGTCATTCAAGTCTCGTCCTTTTTCTGTGACTGTTCCTAAGTGCTCTAAAAACTCTAATTTGTCTATTTTTTTTCCTCGAACATCAGTTCTTTGGAGTTCGCTTCCTTTCGATTCATATAATTTGCAATCTTTTAAGTCGTCTGTCAATCGTTATCTTGCTCTACAATCTTGATCTTTTCTCTTCCAGTAACTTCCAACTTTAATAGTGGTTGCACCTTGTTGGAAGCGAAGGTGTTAAATATATATATATATATATATATATATATATAATATATATATATATATATATATATATATATATATATATATATATATATATATATATATATATACACACACACACACACACATATATATCTTATACTGCTGAGTTAGGTGAGCATGATGATGTCATACTCACCTAATGTCAAATAGCCTGCTGCCGGGGGCTTCAGTACATACATCGACTGACAAATAGCCTGACTCGCCGTGGAGTTTCTTCTACATCGACTGAGGGTTTGGTATGGGTCAGCAACATTTTCATTCATTATTCTTCGTTTTCCCTCATCGTTTTCTAAAAATGCTCACTTAATTTAGGCTAGCAAAAAAAGTGAGCAACTGCACATATAAATATGCTATAGTAGATATATATATATATATATATGTATATTATATCATTTTTAATGTTGTTATATTTAACGCTATTATTATCTTATTATTGTCGTCTTATAATTTTTAACTGCTTATCTAGTGTTTGATAATTATGATGATTCTGTTATAGCTTAATTTTTATTATTATTGTTATAATTATTTAGTTAAATTAAAAACGCGGAAGTGCGTTAGTTAAATGCACTTCCGCCACACTCTATTTAAAGAAATTTAGGTTTTCTTGGGGAAGAATTTCGGTCTTCTTTTCACCTAAGATGAAAAAAGAATTGAAAGTTATATGTATAAACTATAGAAATAGTTCTCTTAATTATATCCTCTAACAAACTGAAATTTCATTACATTTTTTATTTTTTGAAACCTACATTTACTAATTACGTGACCTGCGCAAATAACATTTTTTTTTTGTCTCATCTTCTAAAATTTGATTATCTAAAAAAATAAAAAAAAATTTCAATTACGCACATAAATTAGCTTTTTTATATAGCTAGTTTTATGCTGGTAATTGGAATTATTTTTTTTGTAATTCAGTAAACGTTTTTATTGCGTGGTAAAAAACTAATTATAATAAAAGTATATAAACATTGATTTCATTAAAAGTTGCATGTTACCTTGATTTAGATTCATCTAGCAGTATATTATCACGAAATGGGTCTTGGAGATCAGCATCAAGTGGTAAATGTTATTATTGATTATGCGTGAGCGTAAACGTTTCAGAAAAAGCTTTTTTTTTTTTCCTCTTTGTCTCCGATGCTTTCAGAAGTTTTTTTTTGTTAGATGCTTTTTCATTTTGTTTTGTTAGCTTTTTTATGCAATAATTTTTTTTATTTTTTAGGCTCTCGGAACTTCAGACCTCCTTATTCGTTTACAGCTAACGAAGACCAAGTTGATTCCGTACTCTACGATAACGGTTTGTGCTTTCTTTTTTAATGTTTAACAGTTTCTGTCTATTTTGTTATTATTTTCACTAAAGTAGTTACATTTTCCAATCGGTATTTTGACTGGAATATTTTTATTTCTAGAAAATGTTCAGATATCTATGGTTTAACTTCCCTAAATTCTATATAGAAAATGTTCATCTACGGTTTTACTTCACAAAAATGAATGGGCAAATCTAGTAAGCTGATAACATCCTATTATAAAAAACAAGGTTTAACTCGTTCTGTGAACTGTTATCACTATAGTATTTGATTCTACATACCGAAAAAAGCGAACAAAAAAAAAATCAAATTTGTAAATATATTCAAATGCTAAAAAATGTATAAACTTTTACGCGTGGGGCTGGCAATCTGCTTGTTTAAATATGACTTTTTTAAAAAAATTAAATCTATGAAACAATTTTTTTAACGGTGGTCTTTACCTGGTTTGACTCCTTTCGATTCACAAATATCTTTCTGAACAATTTTTATTAAAATAAATCCACTGCTTCGCTAAAACCTTCTGTATGCAAGGCAATTAAACAAATAAGACTGTATTACAACTTCTTAATATTATTGTTATCGTTTTTATACTATTTATTTATCAGGTGTGGAGCAATTATCAGGTGTGGAGAAGTTAGCTTTTATGATAATAAATTAAAAGAATTTTTTTTCTCTCCTCTAATTAGTTCGAAAAGAAATTTTTTATTTTATGTATAATATGTTTTATCTATTGGAGTTGGAGATCTAATGTCAACTCGGCAAATATATTTTTGTACAGTTAAACTCGGTGTTATTAATTAAACAAGATTCCTCCCTATTCAAAAACCTTAAGGCGAGTTTCCACTCATCCGTTTTTCAACGGGAACGGGATAGGAAAGGAAAAAATAATCACGTGAGCATGCGTAACAAAAGTTTTTATTTGTCCGAAAGTAAACTGTGCATGCTCACGTTAAAGTTTTGTTAGGCGATAACTTATCCTCTCATATCTCTCCAAAAGTAATTAATGCTTGTAAAAAAAATGAAATTCTGTTTGTTTGCCTGCCACCTATTAGCACGCATATAACTCAACCTCTAGATGTGACTTTCTTTAAACCTTTAAAAACAGCTTGGCGTAAAATTATTACAGAGTATAAAGATTCTCCTGCTGGCTGCATAAAAACATCTCTTGAAAAACAACATTTTCCAGAACTTTTTAACAAGTTAATGATTGCTATAGAACCAAATCAGGCTAACAACTTAAAATCAGGTTTTAGAAAGTGTGGTATTAATCCAATAAATGTCAATCAACTTCTCACACAATTTAGAGAGAGAGAGAATCGTACGATAAAGAATTTTTAGAAGACAGCTTTAAAATTTTTTTACAAGAAAAATACAAATCCTTGCAGTCTCCAGAAACTAAAAAACGAAAAAAAAAGCTTTCTATTCCTGCAGGGAAAAGTTGGCACAGAAGATTTAGAAAAATGGGATAACAGTTTTGATATTGGCTCAAAGCTTGCAAAGAAAAAAAAACTAAACAAAAACACGAAGAGCATAAAGTCAAAAGTTCAATCTAAAGAAGATCCAACAGAGTGCTATGATCACAGTTCTAGCTCAAAATCATCGAGTAGCATTGAAAATAAACTTGTTGAGAAAAAGAATAAGAATGAGAAGCCAAACTTAGAAAATTTGAGACATGTGAACTTTTTCCTGGACAGATTACAAATGTAAAGGAAAACAGTGCTTATGTGAAGCCAATGGTAAAAATATTAAATGCTTTTCTAACACGCAAGAAGATTTTTATGAATGGGACAGTGTTTGTTTCACATCAAGGAGTCTTTATTTTATAAATTTAAAGTACCTCTATTAGACTTTCATTTTTCTTGAAGTTTGTTTATTTAACTTTTATTTTTTATTTTAAAGATATATAATTGCCTACATTAAAGAAAATTTTCTGTTTTTAGTGGCTATGTTTCTTTTATTATGTTAATTTTTTTATTTACCAAAACAATAGTAAATCTGATTTTATTGTTTTATTTTTATTCGTCTTTAAACTCTCGTTAAAATTTCCTTTAAACACTATAATAAAAAGAGTTTAAATAGCGAAATTCATATAAACGGTAAAGTTTTTTTCATATTTTATAAAGCTGTGCAAAGTTAGCCCATACCCCGGTTAACTTAGGACATAATTTAGACACCCATGAAAAATCCTTCTTTAATGTTTAAAAAAATAAATTCTTATAATAACGGTTTTTGAATAGTCCAAATAAAATTTTTGGCAAGTTTTTATAAATAGTAGAGCCAATTTTTAGAAACACAAAGCAGAAAATTTCAACTTTATGCGCAAAGTTACCCAAAGTTACGGTATTGGTTTTTTTTGAAAATTTCAGGGACATCTTCAAATTATTTCATAAGAAAAATCTGAATATTTGAGACCATAATTCAAAGCGGTTCAAAAGTTATTGTGGTTTGAAGTTTCATAAAACGTTGGCGTTTGACGTAAAAAGTTGTTTTAAATGAGAGCAACTGAGCTGCTGAGTTTTTATCAACGAATGTTAATTATAATATCAATATCTAACATTAATTTTTATACATTAAGGAAAAATATTGAGTTTTTAAAATGATAAAATAAATAAAATTTTCCCGTTATCCAAAATCATGCCAAGGGCCTTCAATAAAGCAAGTTCAGTACTTTTGAGCACCAAATTTCTGTTTAATCTAGGTTTATAATAGAATGTTGTAAATTTGAAAACAAATCTGAGTTTTGTTTACTGCAAATACAGTCGAACTTAATTAAAACTCAATATTAGTCTCAAAATCATGTCTCTAAACCTCACCTGCTTTAAAAGTGATAAAGTTTATGCTAACTTTTAGAAGCAAAAATCAATGTGCTAACGAGCTATTGACGCGTCGTTTTTTGAAAATGATTTACACACCTATATACTTGAGATAAATTAAAATACTTCAATGAATGGTTTTTTGAAAATGATTTGCACAACTATATACTTGAGATAAATTAAAATACTTCATAAAAGTAAAATAAAAAATTGTTTATTTAGTTAACAGAGTGGTTTATTTGAGTTTCTAAACTTCTTGCTGCAAAAGTAAATTGCTCGACGTTAACATTATTTAGTTTCTCAAAATTGAATAAAGTTTTGTCAACTAAATTTTTGTCATTTTTAAATACGTTTTTTGCTAATTCTTCTGTAAAGTCCTCAATGGCTTTAACTTATTCAGATTTTTTAAGCAAACCTTGCTAATATTTTTTGTACATTCTGCTAAATGAAGAGAGAACTTGTTGTCATCTAAGGTATTCAATAGGACTAAATGACTTGACAGTTTTTTCATTTTTCATTATTTTCATTTTAAAAGAACTTTTTCTAGTATTGTTTTATGTTCTGTTACTTCTCCAGCTATGAACTCTTCACATTATAAGTTTTTCTGCTTGGTCGTAAATCTTATATGCTTACGTAAAGGTATAGCCTTACACTGTTAAAAAATTCACCGTAGATTCAACAGAGAATGTCAGCAAAGTGAGAGCACTTTCTCCGTAAAAACTAACGGTTTCAGTAGTTTCTTTTTTCCAATGTAATATATTACATTGGTCTTTACTTTTTTTTGGCTCATTGTAATCATATCTGAAGGAGCGTATATCTTTTACCTTGTCAATACAAAAGAAAGTTTCGGCAAGTAAGTTTGCTGAATAACACCCTAAAATAAAAACAGATAATAATTTATAAAATCTAGTAGTGTATAAAAAAGTAAACTATATCATAATACATTACAAGAGCTTAAATTATTTCCCTGTCCACCTAATATGCAATTAATTTGAAAAGCTTTTATTTTTTAGCAATAACTATATTAATAGAAGTTAAATTTTTACCAAAATTATCAATTTTTTTGTAGATCTGTTTCAAACTTGGAACATATTTAGTAAACTGGTCAAGTACATGGTCAGCCACACATAAAGTGTGGTTGAAGAATGTGTGTCTCTTGAATCCTTATCACTTTTTGAGAGTTGTATTTAAGTTCATCTTTTCATCAATTTCACGGGTAAATATATATTTTTTGAAATTCATTGTTTTGATTTGTCAACCAGAACAGTGAATTTCGGTCTATGACTGCATGTTGTGGTCTGCAAAAGATTTTGTTAGAAAAACATTTTTGGTGTTCAGTAAATGCTAATTGCGCATTTTTGTTTACATTCTTGCTTACAAATTGCTAAAAACTGACTTGGAAAACTATTTGCAGCATTTTTTTTTTGTAAAGAATTTACCTTATTTTTCATTGGACTAATATATCTTGGAGCAAGATACTTTTGCCTGTGTTTCTTGCTTGTTAAGTAAAAACTTCTGTATTCTTCTATCAACTTCATTGTAATTCAATCTAAAATAAAGGATATCAGGATTTAAGATATTCTTTTAAATTTTTGTCTGAACTATACTGGCTCATAATATATTATTTGGGCTTTTTTCATTTTGATAATCTCTTTGCACCTTTGATTAAACTTGATGATTAATACATTTATTTGCTAGGGCTACCGAGTTAGCTGGAAGTGCTAGGACTGCAGAGTTAGCTGGAAGTGCTGTTTCATTTTAAAAATTTATTATACCATTATGAGTCAACATAGTAACTACATATAATGTTTTGTTTAAAAGATTGTTTGATTGTTGGTTTCTAATGGAAAGAATTATAGATTATTCTATTTCAATACTGTGTTTTCAATTGTTGAATTGGCTGCGTCATTTTCACTCTGACTATCTCATGATACAAATAACGCTGGGTAATAAAATCTTAAATTAAATAAATGTTAATGCATTAACAACACTATGTTCACTTTTTTATTCTGGCCCCAAATCGATTACAGAAGTAATAAAATTGTGTTGCTTCATCTTAGCTTTCAAATTCAATAAATTTAAATATTTAATTATTTAAAATATCTAATTATATAATACTTTGACCCCACATCGATAACAGAAGTTATAAAGTTGTGTCGCTTTTCAATTGATATAAAATAATTAAGATTATATTCAATTAGTTCTTTTTTATTCTTGTAATTTCGTAAACTCGTAAGTTTAAGTAAACTCGTCTTCATTTGAAAAGGCTTTTCGAGTAGTATTGACGTCATTTGAATTTCTAGATAATCAACATTTTAGGTTGTCAAAAATAAGGCCTATAATTTGTTGAAATCTTTTTTGTATATTCATTTTTTATTCTTTAACATAAGCTTTCTCTAAGTCTCCTCTTGCTTGACATTTTTGTCAAGCAAGATTGGTATCTTAAATGCAATATCCATAGTAGCAAGATATATTGGTGCAATATTGGTGCGATATTGGGTATCTTGGCCAATAATGGACAAGATATACAATATTGCGCCAATAATGGTTAAAAGTATTTCGCCAATATTGGGATACCAATATTGGAAAGTATTAGCATGCTGATATTGCTCCAATATTGCTTATCCAATATTAGAATGCCAATATTGGAGCCGTATTGGCATGCTTATATTGGCCAATATTGATATGCCAATTTTGTTTTATTAGCTTTTTAATATTGACATTTTTTGTAGTTATACGTATACATAACAAAAATTGTTAAGTCAATTAATTGTTTTGATAATTATAGGCTTTAATTAGATTTTTAACTGCAATAATTACTCTGAGAATTTTTTTTATAGACTTTCGTAGGCTTTAAATCACCATATTGAAATCTAAAAAATTATATAGATGTATTTATATAATTTTTTAGATTTCAAAATGGTACTTTAATATAATACAGTGTTATAATCTTAGTTGCGTTACCTTTTTTTTTTAGTTTTACTTGATCATGTTTTAGCTATTTTAGGTTTTTATAAACCCACAAGTAAAAATGTATAAATGTCAACCAATCTTGACTTTATTAGGTTATTTGTGAAATTGTAAAATATGTTAAATTTAGACGCGGAACGACAATGAAAGTTGAGGAGGAGTTTGTGTAAAGTGAACTCTAATCAAAACCCTGTCGGCGTACTTTAGTGAGGTTAACCTAGCTAACAGTCCGTTTTGCATATTTGTGCGCTTTCTCTATCCCATCTTTCTAACTCGACTACTTCTGCCTTTCACTCTGACATATATTCGTTCTTCCCGAACTCACCTCACCCTCGGTCCGTAGAGCTAGTTATGATGCTCCTTGAAGACTTGACTTTGCGGGCCATGATAATGTGGCCTCTATATGGCAATTAGCCGGAGGAGGATAAACCACAATACAAAAATTTTAGCGCGGAATCACATATCTGTTAACGATGCGCGTGTTTTTGTATAACCCTCTATATATACACTTGTATATAAATACATTTACATATTTATATTCACTTTACTGCACCGTTCAAAATAACTTGCTATAAACTTTCATGCTTTTATAATATAACTATGAAAAAAAATGTTGTCGTAATATTGCAGTTTATTTGTAGTCAATATTATAAATAAATATTGGCTATATATATCAAAATGTGAACATTTTTACAATATTGTACCAATATTTAGATCAATATTGTACCAATATTGTGCTAATGTTGCTTGCTACTAGAGATGAATGAAACGCTCGAAAAATCTTATCCGTGAATGAAGTGTAAAAAATTCATATTGAAGCTCATCCAGTAAATAGGGAAGTTTTGTAACTTTGTTAATGTTGTTCATGTCTTTTGGTGAACATCTACATATACAGCAAAATTGACTTGAGGTTGTTACATTCGATGAGGCAGTAAGAATTTTGTCATCTATGATTGTAATTTGAATGATATGTTTGACTGAAATAGACTTGCCATTAGATAACTGAACACAAGTTTCTACAAGATTAAAGATCTCATCTTTTAAAGTAGTTTCTTCAATGAGTAAAAAGTTAGTTGTTTATTTCTCAAATTTAAATATATTGTTTTGATCATATTTACATCAACGACGATGCTTCATTTCCAGAAAGCATCAAAGACTCTACATTCTCATTTAAATATACATTTTTTAGATTGCGTTAGCATTTTCTGTTTTTATTTATTTATTTATTAAAATCTTTGAAGTAAATAAAAACTCATTTGATGAGTAAATCTTTTGAAGCTAGCACGTCGATACTTAGTTCTTGAAAAACACACTTGAAAGTCACTAATTATAGGTCAACCAGTGCTAGAAGAAGATGGAGAATTTGTATTCGGTATGGTTATTTTGACTACAGAAAAATTATTTTCATTATTAAGCCATTTAGGATTGTTCTTAATAAATAAAGATTTATTAAGGTTTACGCGTTTACAGATATTCTATCGCAATTTAAAATGAGCAAAATGTTCATAAGTCTTGATCTTCTAACAATGTTATTGCTCTGATGAAAGTAAAACTCAAAGAATTTATAGCAGCCGTGGCGTAGTGGTAGCGCACTTGTCTCAGACACGTTAGATCCATGGTTCAAACCCCACCTCTGAGCAAGTTTTGTGACATGGGTTGGGAAAGAAGCGTGAACTTCCTATTAAATGCTCTTCCGCGGTGCTCTGTGATAAGACCGTAAGGACTTCTTGAGGCACCTAAATCAACTTAAAAAAAAAAATGTTAGCAAATGACAAAAAGATTTCTCATTGTCTTGAATAAAAATGTTATTATCTCTTAAAGAAATGTAAACATCAAAGTATTTCATCTAAAACAAAGTTTGAGTTATTGTTTTTTCCAGACATATATGTAAAAAATTATTAGTACACAAATTAAATGTAGTAACATTAAATATACTGAAAAGAGGAGAAAAGTTTAAATATTTTTATTGAGAGGGAGGAAGAGGGGGAAGATAGCAACAGCCACTAAAAATAGAACAAAAATAGTTATTTTATTTAAACCATTGGTCAATAAAAAATTATTCTGTATTTGTATTTACACACTTTGCATAACTAGTGTAGTTAAAAAGTTATTACAAAGTATTGGAGGAACTTATTAAAAATGTGCTTTTGCAATAAATTCATTAAATCAAATATGATTTATTTGTAACAACTTTACTTATTGCAAAAAGTTGCAAAATTTTAATTGTGCATGGCTATTTACATACATTGAGCATTAGATTTACAGAATCAAATGTTTGTAAGATATTAAAGGATGGTTTATCTGCAGGGCCAACGACACGGGTTTCGAAGTGGGGGGGGGGGGGGAACAACCGTCAATTCATAAAAAAAGTCGTCTATATCTAGAATTTTCTTAAATTTAAAAAAAAAAGGTCCTTTAGAAAAAAAGTGGGAGGGGGCACGTGTCTCCCTGGTCCTCCCCCACCCTTCCCAGTGTTGTTGACCCTGATCTGATACCTAATAGTAAAGGTAAAAAATTATTGAAAACTGTCTGTCACGGTAGTCGGTAAAATGCAAAATGCGAACCGCGAACTGCGAACCGGTAAAATGCGAACTTTTTTGCGAACCATAGTTCTATTGATTGTTAATGATGTAATTTTTTTTTTTCGTTTTCCGTTAAATTGATTATTTTACTGTATATTTTATGGACTTCAAACAGAAACATAAATTATATTTAATTTAAATAAATACAATCTAATTTAAATAAAATATATAAAATTACACTATATTTAATTTAAATTAAAAAATTGACAAGCAAAAGTTTTCTTATATATCATAACTGTAGTGGTCATTAAAATATAATGTCTTGGTTCGCAAAAAAGTTCGCGTTTTACGGTTCGCAGTTCGCGGTTCGCAGTTCGCATTTTACCGACTACCGTCTGTCACTGATGTGTAAAAACTAAGGATTACACTTACGTTAAATTGTTTTGAAAAGTCGAAGCGAAAAAAACAATGTTAATTAAAATAATACATTTTAAATGGTACTCAATAAAATATTAGTTTAAAACGATGTTAGTTATTGTAATTATTGATAGATTTGTTGTTGTTATGCTGGCTCAGAAATCTTTACCTTTTCGCTGTCATTTTTGAAATATATATTAAACAGACTTGTAACAGACCGATTGCGTTAGTAAATATGATTGTTTTATCTAATCCGCCTTATAATTGCAACAAGCAGAAGGTTGTCAATTTTCATATCTTTGACTGCGGAAAGGACATAGTGGATGTATTCATATGCATGCATAGTGGATGTATACAGCAAATATGTAATATATAATTGATTTTTTATTGAATTTAGACAACAATTTCTTTCGTTATGCGAATTATTGCCAGGATTTTCATCAACATTGAAACTATTGCTTATGCTAAAATACACGTTTGCTTTCACATTTTAGTCTATGTTTGAACTGATATTGCAGGATAGAGTAGGACATATTGTAACAGTGGGACATAACGGGACAATTATACCTAAAGCCTTATCTCTCAGCTTAAAATTATTATTTTTCAATTTTTTTTTTTGATTAAACATTTTAAATTATTGTGCTTCATTATATCAAAATACATTTTGCGAAAAACAAAGTTTGCGTATTTTCTTAACGTATTTTATCTTTTATTTTATCTTGAGCAATTGTTAATTTTATATTTTTAAAGAAAATTTTATATTTTTCAGACAGTATTTTTTATCCTTTTTTAGAATCTGGTTTTTAAAAAATATTTTATTTAAATAGTATTAATTTCAATAAAACAACTTTTGTGGGGCATATCGGACCAAAAGTTATTTATATAATTGATTATATTACTACCATTTTGCAATGTTGTTTACAGTTTGATGATTTTATTTTTAATAACTTATGTAATCTATAATATTTTTTGTTTAATTTTAAACCAGTTTAATCACATATACTAGTTTTAACCCTACTTAATTTTTAAAACAATATCTTAATTTTTTTTGTTTAAGAGTATTTTATAATAAAATACAAAAGTTTTTAATTTTATTTTATCATTTTGTGTGTGTGTGTGTGTGTGTGTGTGTGTGTGTGTGTGTGTGTGTGTGTGTGTGTGTGTGTGTGTGTGTGTGTGGTGTATAGACGTTATTTTGAATGGGTATTTTACTTTTGTGAAAGTTTAATGTTTAAACATGTTTAAATGATAGATAGTCTTCATTTTTTATCGTTTTTAAAGCTTTACAATTAACGAATATAAAATAATAAATTTTGATATAAAACAAAATGTAAAATTTTTGATGTTCTAGAGTTTTGTTACTTTGGTTTTCAAAGCTTATATTTAGAATTTTTGTTTTTTTGTTTTCTTATATCAATAAAATTAGTAAATTTATAAAAAACAGAGTTAACTATTATTAGTTTATCCGCAATTTTTTGTTTCTTAAATGTTCCAATATGCCTCGCTTTACTCTAACTACTTTATTATTTCTGCTATCAAAAGAAAAAATACTATAATGAACATAAAAATACATTAAAAATATAATAAAAATAATGTAAAATTTGGTTTTGAACAACTATTGCGATGCAAAATAGCGTGTCAAAAAAATCAAATTAAAGGATGTCGTCAACAAGAACGTAATAAGAACACATACGAGGGTGTTAAACACATTCAGTCACGCGTTAATGTTGGTTGGAAATGGTTACTTTCTGGTTTAGTATAAAATGAAAAGTCAAAAGTTTTGATAGATTTAATTAGGCTTGAAAAATGTGACATTTTAAATGTGCACCTTCAAAGCACGACTCAGTATGAATCGGGTTAAGGAGTATGTACACCTTTTTCAGCTTGGTAAGATAAATATATGTATTTTATAATATTTTGTTTACATTTGACGTGATATAAAAATTACATATTTTACAAATATAAATAAGGCTTAAAAAAGATCACAATAATCTTATCGTCAGAATTCTTTTACAAAAGAGAGTACGTAAAATAATATAAAAACGTCTTTCTACAAAAAGAGTACGTGAAAATAACATAAAAACAACAAATCGTACTCAAATAAATGAATATATATTGTACTGAAGTATAAAATGAAATTTGAACATACATTACAATAAAACATTACTTAATCACAAAATAAACTTAAAAAATAAAAATATTATAAATTATTTTCAATAGAGAGATCGAAATCTTTTAATTTATTTTTAAAAACAGAATAAGTTAAGTAGAAATACTGCTTTAATAATTTTCTAAATACTGCTTTAATAATTTTGTATATAAAAATAATTACATATAATATATGGGTGACACCCTATTTGCCGCCCCGGGTGACACCATAACTAGGAACGCCACTGCTTATGTTTAATGTTAACTTGTTACTTTTAAACAATTTAAATATGTTTTGAAGTACTTTGTTCATCACGGAAAATTATTATTATTATTCCTTTCTTTCAATAATTAAATAATGAAGACATTTTTTTTTTTTTAAAAAAGTAGATTTTTGTAAATGGTTTATAGAACCGCATTTTATGTGAAAAAATAAAATCAATAACTCAAGTAAAAGTAAGCAAGTAAAAGTTTGTTTGCTTGTTTGTGTGTGTGTGTGTGTGTGTGTGTGTGTGTGTGTGTGTGTGTTGTGTGTGTGTGTGTGCGTGTGTATGTGCACTATCTTAAACAATAGCTTTCAGTTATTAATTTAAAACCCTTTAAAAAAAGAGATCGAAAATTAACATAACTTCGGCAATACGCAAACTCAGATTGTTTTATGCTCACTTCCGAGTTTTGATTCCAGAGGTCTCTGAATTTTCAGAACTTGGCTGTTAAGTGTTTTAAAAAATTAACTATTATTAGCAAATTTTTTAATAATAATATTTTATTACTAATATTTAATATCTTATCATTAATACTAATGATAAAATAATCGTTATTAAACATTCTGAATTTTTTATTTTTACCGCAATTTAAAATAATCGCTATTAACGCAAAACATTCTGAATTTTTGTTTTTACCTTAGACCATATAAACTGATAGACACGGCGCTAGTTAAATAAAACTCATCTCAAAGTTAGGCCAAAATAAATTTTGTGCGGTGACGTCACTTTGTGGCAAAAAACATTTTTTTAAAAAGAGTTCGCTCTTACATTTATCTCATTTTTTAAATCAATTTTAATTATGGTGCACTCTTGCAGTGCATACAACTGCACAGAAAGATATAAAAATGGTTCAGACATATCAATTCATGGGTAAGAATTTGTAATAAATAAAAAATAATTTAATATCATATAATTAATAATTTTGAATCATAGCCTATGAAAGTATGGAAATAACTTTAATAAGATGTCATTCCTATGACATAGGATTCTAAGATTCGTGGTAGATAATAAAATATCATAATATCATTATGTGTCATTATTATTGGTAAAAACATTGTGTTGTCAACACAATGTATTTACCAATGATAATGACACATAAATACATTGTGTTGTCAACACAATGTATTTACCAATAATAATGACACATAATGATATTATGATATTTTATTATCTACCACGAATCTTAGAATCCTATTTCATAGGAATGACATCTTATTAAAGTTATTTCCATACTTTCATACATACATACAACACTGTTGTGTAGCACATGCTACACAACAATGTTAATGCTAAGCATGCTTTGAGTTTTAAATACGTTTTGATGAATGGTAACATTTACCATTCACCTATTATATTTACACTATATTATATTTACACCATACATATTACATTCAACCTATTATGTTTACACCATACATATTACACCACAGACTGTTAGTAATAGTCTATATGTATTCAAAACCCTAAGCATAAGTTATAGTTTGAAAATTACTAAAATCTAGCATACTGTTTATAAAATCTTGTTTTTGAATTTTTAATTGCTGATTTTGGAGTTTAAACGATTATTAACATGTTAACAATTGCTATAACGTTGTTAATAAACAGTAATATCAGTTATTATTTGTTTAAAAATTTTAATTATGTATAAACACTAATTATAATTTGTTTTGTTTTTATTTATGAAATATTATTATATTGTAGATTTCCAGAAGATTTATTAATTCGGAATAAATGGATTGTTGCAATTTGTTCTAAGCATTTTATACAAGAATCGTACATTGTTTGTGGTTGGAGTTCAAAAAAGCAACTTAAAAAAGATGCTATACTTGGAATTAAATGATTTGTGGAAATTACCAATCAGCTACTTTTTAATTAATGAAATCTCAGCAATTCAAAAGAGTTACTTGGTAAAAATGTGTTTAAAAATATTAAGCGAAGTTGAAATTACTATAACAAGTTTAACTTTTGATGGTGTTTCGTCTAATATTAGTATGGCTAATCATCTTGGAGTTGAATTTTCTGTTAACTCTACTTGCACATGCTTTTCACATCCAGTTACAAAAAAGCCAGTTTACATTATAATGGATCCTACACACATGTTAAAACTGATAAGAAATAATTTTGGTTTGCACAAAGTAATGTTTGATTCTAATATTTAACCAATAAAATGGGATTATATTGAAAAGTTAGTAGCTATTCAAGAAAAGCAAGGGCTGCATTTAGCAACAAAACTTACAAAAAGACATAAATTGGTTTCAAGAAAAAATGAAGGTCAAGTTGGCTGAACAAACATTTAGTCAAAAAGTTGCAAAAGCAATAGAATATTTAAGAGAAAGTCAGTACTCTAAGGCTTTTGAAGACAACAAAGCAACAGAAAAATTAATCTATAATATTAGTAACATATTTGACATTTTAAATAGCAGGAATTTATTAGCTAAAAATTTTAAAGCTAGTTTACAACAACAAAATAAAAAAGCTATTTTCAAAAAAATAAAAAAGTCAATAGAATATTTAGTCTTAAATGTGCTAACAATGGAGGGCCTATACATTAAAGTCAGAGAAAAACAGGCTTTATTGGCCTGAAGTCTTTTATGGGAATATGGAATGACTATGTTCAAAATAGCAATAGTAGTTTAAGGTATCTTTCTGCTTACAAATGATCTCACAGCAAAACAATTTCAAGCTGCCTACAAAAAATTATTAATGCACACAAGTGTTTCAGGTTCTTCTCAAGCCAATTGCATTGAGCAAGCACCATCGATAATTTTAGCAATGAGTACATTAAAAAATGTTAAAATGAAAACAATTGATCATCAGCTCATTGAAGATTTTGAAATGGAAAAAACTAATTCTGATGACCATGCATATGCTCTAAATGACATAAGTTATTCAAGAAAATTATTGTTATATGTGTCTGATGTTGTCGATATATTGCTGGATTTGTTGTAAAAAAAGTTAAAAAGGTTTTAGATTGTGACATTTTATTCACATATGTAAACTTGCAGAAAGTGAAACTAGAATTTTTCAGGAAGAAAAGAGGATGTTTCAAAAAAATATAATGACAAAATTGATTATTAATATTCTTAACAGTTCTATTTTTATTGATAATAGAGATCATATGTTTGACAATGATGTTCAATCTAATCATTTGGTCAATTTAGTAAAAATGATTAGCTTCTATTATTGTAACCTTAGGTTATACCACCAAGCAGATACTTTAAATAAACATTCAAAAAAACTACGAAGTAAATTAACTAAGAGTATTTTATTTTGTGGTCAATAATATATATATTTACATAAACATTTAACTTTTTGTTATTTTTACCGTCCAATAAAATCGAGGGTTTTTCATTAATTTAAAAGTTTTTGGCCTAACGAAATTGTTTAGTAATTGATTTTTATTAGAATTAGTCTTTATTAGAAAATGAATGCTAAAAAATAAAATAATTTTCTATAGAAGGATTATACTTTCTTTCATAAAGTTCTTAAGAGTTCTTTTAAGAACAAGTTCGTTTTAAAAACTTAACTAATACCCCATGCACACTAACAAAACCAAGTTTTAATAACACTCGCTTTTAAAACGTTGTTTAGTTTAAACTTATTTTGAATAAATCTGATTTATTTTTACGCAGCCGAATATAACTTAAATTTCGTAACTCAAGTAAAAGTATTTTTTGATGATACTTCCAGTCACGTCAATTTTTAAGTAATTTTTAAAAACATTAACAAAATGAAAAATTTACAAAATAAAGAATTATTGAAAACTTTCTCATCTAAAGTTAATTTGCTCAAGTATTATAGAAGACGACGCCAGCAAAGTAATTTTCATTTGCAATTATTAAATCAAATTATCTTTAGCTATATCACAAGACCTCGGTTAGTTTGGAAAAAATCAAGATCTCAAAACTTTTATTTTGATAATATGAATAAGTATTGGACAGAATCTGATTGGGTTGCAAATATAAGAATGTCAAAAGAAGCTTTTATATACTTATGTTCAGAATTAGCAATATTTATAAAAACAAAAGACACTAATTTTAGAAAGACTGTTTCAGTTGCAGTAACCTTGTATTTTTTCTCTGGATTTTCTGACATTCGAACAATAAGCAACCTTTTTGGTCTGGGTCGTTCAACAGTATGTCAATTAATTCACTTGGTAACAAATGCAATTGTTGATAACTTGCTAAAAAATATATATATATATAAATAATATATGTATCTACCTCAAGAAGCAGAGGTAAAAGAAATTATGAAACAGTTTGAAGATATGTCAAGTTTTCCTCTTGTTGTGGGTGCAGTTGATGGATGTCATATAAGAATAAAACCACCAAAAAAGAATCCAGAGAATTACATTAATCGCAAAGATTATCATTCAATTATTCTTAAAGGTTTTGTTGACAGCAGATATCTTTTCCGAGACAGGCAAGTCTCACGACTTGGTTGGTTGGTTGGACAGGCAAGTCTCACGACTCTCGCGTGTTTAAAAACTCTCCTTTATACTTAGAATGCCAGCAAAAAAGTTTCCTACCAAGTAATTTCTCAAGAAGTATTGTAGGAAAAGAAATATCTCCTTTAATTTTAGGGGATTCTGCATACTCTTTGGAAGAATGGCTAATGAAACCTTATTCAGATCGCGGGAATCTTTCAAGGGAAGAAAAAAGTTTCAACTTTTCACTGAGTAGATCTTGTGTAGTAGTGGAGAATGCTTTTGGTAGACTTAAAGGAAGATTCCAATGCATTTCCAAACGCATTGACACATCTGTTGAAAATACTGTTAAAATAGTAAGTGCATGCTGCATTCTTCATAATTTTTGTGAAATCAGCAATCAAAGTTTCTCCGAAGATTGGTTGCACGGTATCGATGTTAACATGATTAAAATAAGCATTAGGAGAAATGATTCTGTTCGAATTGAAGCAGAAGAAATTCGGTCAGCTATAAAACAACATATTTCAAGTTGTATAAACCTTTTTGATAATAATTGAAATGCACAATTTTTTATAAAATAAAGATCTCTTTATTCAAAAAAGGTATTACAAGGTAATAGGAATCTAACTAAATTTAAAACCTTTCTCACTATGTTAAAATATCATAATAAAAACAAATACAAACTTAATTTTAAAAACATAAACCTTTGATAGCCTTAGAGGAGCTAGTTAATAAGTTGTACACATTTCAAATATACATTGCTGTCTATTGACAGTAATGTCAATAGACAGCAATGTATATTTGAAATGTGTACAACTTATTTGTAAAAGATGCCCAAATATACCTTTCAGTATACATACATTGCTTCTCGCAAATATATTTAAAAAAAATTTGCAAAAGCAACACCAAAAAAAAAAAAACTGTCTAGTCTTTAATAAACAGGCTATGTGGAATAAAGATAGTTTATCATTTCAAGTAAAAAACAAAAATATAAAAAAATAACTTATTTATAAAATTATTATTATAAAATATAAAATAATATATATATATATATATATATATATATATATATATATATATATATATATATATATATATATATATATATATATATATATATTTTATATATATATATATATATATACATATATATACTTCTACTAGTGATGGTAACAAATGGAAACTAAAATATAATTAAATGTCTCTTTATATTCTCCGAAATTCTCTTGACTGGGTCACAAACAGAACTTATCTCATTTTTAAAATCAATTTCAATAGGTTTAGGTAGCTCAAAAGAAGCATTTTCCAGAGTTGTTGAAAAATTTCCAAAAGAACTCGTTAAATGTGATGGAAAGGTGGTTGGTCTTCCAACAGTCATTTTTTTTTTAAAAAACAAGAAAGAAAAAAAAGAATTCTTCTGAACTTTTATTTGAAAGACTTGATGCAAACATGAAAAGTTTTTTTAAAGCACAAGGTGATTCAGATAGAGTTTTTTCAATATTTCTTGATAGTGAACCTAAAAATAATTCATCTGATAAAAAAAAATAAGAGTTCAGCATTGTTAAAAATAAGAGAAAAAGAAGAGGAGTTTTTTATTGAAGCAGAATTGTTGCAAATGACTATGCAACAGTTAACTAAATTGATTCTGGATGAATTTAACTTTATTTTTAGTCAAAATATAGCTATAATAAAACTTCCTAATCTACGTGTAAGGAATGATAAAGATGTTAAAAGGTTGCTTGATCGAGACGAGTTTTTCATTACAACTTTTTTTACATGGAGATTTAAAACAATTTCTCGGCTTCCAAGCAATAAAAGTTTTTTAATAAGACAACCTCACGATGTTGTTTTATTTAGCTACGCTTTTTCAAACTCATTTATTTGAAACAAGGATTTAAAAAGTAGTGTGAACGGAAAAACGCGTCACTAGTTTAAATAACCACGATTAAAACTGGTTTTAATTTTGGTGTGAATGGGGGGGGGGGGGGGTATAAAATCCTTTTTATTTTGCGTTTTTTTGCCACAAAGTGACGTCATACGCGAAAAATATTTTGGCTTCAACTTTTTCAGAAAACGCCGTGTCTATCAGTTTATATGGTCTAAGGTTTTTACCGCGATTTCATTTAAACAAAATAAAATTAAAACAAAATGGTTGGAGGCTCAATGATCGAGGTTCTTGTAAATCCTCCTGCACGTGGATGTAGCTGCATTAAATTAACTAATTCTGAAATTTCCTCAGAATTAAAAAAATCCGATAAATTAGTTTCTGATGTTGCTGGAGGGTTTACATATGCAAGCAAATCAAAAATAACACAAAACCGACATATTTTATGGTATGCCAAAATGTTTCTCTGAATACTATCAAACAGGGTTTATACTGTCAGGGAAAGTCAGGGGCAAAAGTATCTTTTTCAACTGGGTCAGGAAATGTCAGGGAAAGTCAGGGAGTTCACTTTGTGGTCAGGGAAAACTATTGTTTTTTTCTTAGTAAGTCAGAGAACAAAACATTTCAAAAAATTTTTACATACTAAAATATGAAATTTAATAATTTTAAATATAAATTATTTTATGGACTGTTTAATACTTTTGTTTTTTTATTTTTATAAAATTTAATCTACTATCTAATATTCATTAAGTTTTTTTGTCAATCATTTTTTTTACAAAAGTTTTTTACTAAAGCCACCAAATTATCCATTAAAATATGCAAAGACACTTAAATCAATTAAGTAGTTTAGCAGGTGCAGTTAAAATTTCTTTGTACACAATCTCATTTATTTATTCCATTTATTTATCACGATAGAGGTAAACTTAATGCAGAGGTTTGATGGATACATAAGCATGTTGTTTGTGGATACAGTGATAGCTCTGTTACCATCACTGTTGGTAACAGAGCTATTTAGGTATTTTTTTAGATGCAATCTATTTGTCTGCAAACATAGGCTGAAATATAATGACACTGTTGGCAATAGTGTTATTATATTTCAGCCTATGTTTCCAGACAGCAAGATTGCATCTACAAAAATACCTAAATATAATGAATATAAATAGTTAACTAAGGTATTACACTTTACTTCAGACAACTTTTTAAAGTACAAATCTATGCATCAGTATAGCTGGCTGTTTTGACAAAAGTTTGATTAAAGTTAATCAAGAATCCGAAAATGATTTATTAGTCAGATTTTGGGACAATCTTAGCAAAATTTAAGTACGATTTTGGGATTCTATGTTTCTTGGACATGCCACTGCATTAGACTTACTTAAGAAAACTTCCAAACAGCTACAGAAACTACAAATCTTTTATGAAAGAATCTTTTCAATTTTTTAACAATTTTCTTGCTAGACATAGCCTTTCCCCTGCAGTTTTGTTCAACAAGTTTTGTGAATGTCTTTAAACAATCTAACTTTTTTTATTTTGTCACTAAGTCTTTAAAATATATAGTAATAGTTTCATTTAAAAAATAGTTTCAATTAATTTTTCAAACACACTTATATTTATATTTCAGACTTGTAAATGTCTTTCACAGCATTATTATCATTTTAGATAGTTCAACAATCAACAGGTAGCATCACGACTCAGAGAGATATGGAGAAATATATTATAGATAGTTGATTTTTGGCATAACCAACCAGCTTTTAAAAGACCATCATCAAAAGCAGTTGAAGATAAACTACTTTAGTAAAGTCTCTATTTTTCTGCTGTATTGCAAATGTTTTGTAGCCATATCTTAAAAAAATCAAACTGATGATCCAATTTTGCCTTTTCTGCACAAAGATCTAAAGCATAAATCCCTAATGTTGGTTGTTAAAACTGATGTTCTCCTTAAATGCGACTCTGTTTTTGATTTGTTAGAGCTTGATCTCACTGATAATGATAATTATCTTTGGATAAAAAATATGCTTTTTGGATTTTCAATTGATGAAGAATTATTACGTAAAGATAAATTAAAATTATTACGTAAAGATAAATTAAAATTTGTAAATGTAACAAAAGTCTAATTTTTATGATAGAGAAAATCACTCAAAAACGTTTATTAGATCATTACATGATAAGAAATGCAAGCGTCTATATCCTCTATACAACTGGTCAAATTACTAAGCAAGTTAAAACAACTTTTGACTCATCTAGTATCATTGAAGATTATTAATGCGACTTTAACAGATAAAGTTTTGCAACAATATTTAAATCTGTCGGCAGTGCAATCTCAAGCTTCTGAAAAAGCAAAGTCTTTTGTGAGAGCACTAGACTAGATGAATTTTTACTAGTTGTGAGAGCACTAGACTAGATGAAATTTTTTTTCATAATTCTTCTATCAATATACCAAAGGAGTTAATACATGTTCTAAAATTGGTTTTAGTTAAAACATTGGTTCTAGTTAACATTGGTTCTAGTTACAAGTGTGGTCAAGCAAGTGCAGAGAGAGGATTTAATATTAATATTTTGTATCCAAAATTGATTTGAAAAAAGATCAATGATATCAAAAAATATAATAGTAGACCATATGCAAAAGAACAACCTAATACCTTCAACAATAGAACTAACAAATTTTTAAAGTCTATTAAAGGTGCACGCCAAAGGTATCAGCTAGATCTTAAACAAGATAAATTTTTGTTTTTGTTTGATCTTTATAATATAGCAAAAAGATACTTAATTTTATTTTTTTTAAAACTTTAAGAATACATTTTAAAATAGTTTAAAATAATATGTAAATATTATTTAAATATGTGTGAATAAATAAAAGCCTTTGATTAAAAAACATATGATCAGTCATATACTCTTTTAATATATATAAGTGTCAATGCATGTTTATGTGAATATTTTATTTTCTTTATGCGAATGTCAATGCAACTAAATATTTTTCTGGAAACTATTTATAATTATTACTATATATTGTTAACAAGTTTGGGTAAAAGGTTAGTTTTTTTGACTGATTCAGGGGAAACAGGTGGGCTTTAAAGAAAAAAATCTTTCATTAAGAACCTGTATCAAACCTGATCAAACCAATTGTTAATTATAATATTTTAAAAGTATTTAATATCATAGTGTTATATTCTTTTGTATTAAAAATTATGTTAATATAAATTGTAGAGTAGTCGAAATAAATAAAGAGTACAGTATTCTATATTATAGTAAAAGTAAATGTAGTGGTATTTGTCAGTAGTGAAAGATAATATGAGAAGATGCAAAGTAAGGGTAAAATTATCAGGAATATAATATAGATGAGAAAAAACACAGGTCTAAATATTGAACCTTGTAGTAGAACAGAAGTTACTGAAATAAATTGTTTTGTTTATCAAAAGTAACTTTTATACTGTATTTAGGTAGGAAAGATTCACTAGTTTCAAAAATTTACAATATGATTCACTAGTTTTAAAAACTTACGATAAGAACTTATGAAGAATAGCAACATGCCAGATTTTAAAAACTTACAATATGATTCACTAGTTTTAAAACTTACAATATGATTCACTAGTTCTAAAAACTTTCATGATAAGAACTTATGAAGAATAGCAACAGATTTTATCAAAAGCTTTGATATGTTAAGAGAAATAGTCCTTGCCTCACTGCTTTTATCTAATGGACAATAGAATCTTCTGTTTTTGTCAGTTAACAAGTCAGCATTAGAACAAGATACTTGAATTTCATACTGATAGAGAGTATGTTGTTAGACTCTAGATATTAGAAGTGTGATGGGCATTAAAATCACCTTTAACAACAATATTGATCGAGATGAATGTCTCGGTCAGTTTGATCAGAAGCAATAACAAAAAGACTGCATGTCCTTTGAAGAAAGAGAATGATAAAGAACAAAAAGAAAGGTAATTGAGTGAACATGTGCTAAGCACATAAAATAAAAATCATAGGATTCAAACATGATTTTACAATAGATACGTTAATACGTAAGTTTATGTCCAGGCAAAGCATTTGATTTTTTATAAATTAAAGGATTATAGACATCAAAATGGTCTGGTAAGTTTTGCAATAGGAAAACCCCAGTATTTGTAAAATGTAAATTAAAACAATTTGATGGTAAAGTAGATCTTTTATTATTAAATACTATAATTATGTTTTAAATTATTAGAGAACATGACTCACAAATAGTAAATGGCACCCTAAGCAATAAGCTATGCAATTACCTCAATCATTTATTTTTTTCTACTTGACTTAAAGTTGTAAAGTCAAATTCTGACAATATTTGCGAAGCAAGTAACAACAATTTTTTGTATTTTTGCAGAGATGCTTTTACAAAATTATAAAAAATTTCACCTACAGATCAGGTAGCTATAATTGCAAGTGTCATAAATGCAAGCAAGAAAGAGTTGAATAAGTTTTCACTATCACAAATAACTTCAAGAAAGCAAAAAAAAATTTTAACAAAATGTTCTAAAATGATCTGATGTGATCCCAGCAATGTACATCAAAAGTTCAATAACAATCATGTTGCACAACTCCATAGATAATAATAATAACTAATAATAGTATTAATAATAAAATTTGTAACCAAAATAAATTATCTTATTAAAAATTTTTTTTTTAAAGTTTTATTAAAATTATTTCTGACAATATATTTGTAAGTTTTTTGTGTACTTGTATATTTTCTTGACAACTTATTTATTATTATTTTATTTTTTATATATAGGAGAGTTATAAACGACACTCTTATCTTAGAAGAAATATCTTGGAACTACAATATTTTGTCTAACAGTATTGAAATAAAAGTTCCTTTTGAAATTATCCTTCCGAATGTCGTTTTCTATGAAACTTATGAAAACATCATTGTATATTTTTCAACGACCAATTGTATTCGTGCATTTAGCTTTGAGCATCCAGATGTAAAATACAAACATGTAGGATTTTTTTTTACTTATTGTTGGTATGATTGTTATTTTATTAAAAAATTAGTCACTTATACTCTGTGATTATCTTTGAATATTATAGTTTAATACTTAAATAACACAAATTTTTTGTTTGGTTCATTTTTTTTTTATTAAATCCAATAATTCATATAAATTCATGGTTAACAGACCAATTGTTAACAGACAGATTGTTAACAAATTGTGTTGGCTGTTTCCTTTAAGATATTTCTCATAAAACAGTTTTTTGCATTTTTCAACTACATTATTACTTATCAACAAAAAATTATTTCTTACTATTTGTTATTGTTTTGTTTTTGGATGTGTACTTTATTTTATTCATATAATTTTTTATCATTATTATTAAGGGACCTAGTGGCATCAATGCAACTGTACATTCAATTTTTCATGGAGCATCTGAAAAATGTATGCAAACACAAGTTTATGTCGGAAATTCTTGCAAATTTTTTGATGTAGTTACTTTATCGAATGGAGATAATGTTTATGGAATGATTACTGAAACTGGAACATTATTGGTTGTTAACAACGGTATAAATTTATATATATATATATATATATATATATATATATATATATATATATATATATATATATATATATATATATATATATATATATATATATATATATAATTCTTTATATACTTAGTTCCATTTTTGTTATTTCATTTGATTATTCAAAGTTTAGCAGATGTATAATATTTGCATTTGAACAAAAGTCTGTTAGGTCATCTTTTTCTAAACATTATTTCTCATTGTATGTGAAATTGCAACTCTTTTTTACAAATACTATCATGGTTGCTGTTCAATTTTTTTTTTTTTTTTTTGTTATTCACCTCCTCAAGGCCGAGAAAGCCACTTCAGACAAGGAGGCTACTTAATAGTGGTTATAACCCTCTCTCAACTCTATAACTCCAAAACACGAACCTTGAACCGAGAAAGCCACTACAGACAAGGAGGCTACTTAATAGTGGTTATAACCCTCTCTCAACTCTATAACTCCGAAACACGAACCTTGACAAACAAGGCCGCTGCGCGGAGAAGCAAGTTGAGTGCGGTACTACCAGGGGCGTGGTGGGGATCGAACTCGGAACCTCTCGCTTATGAAGCAAGTGTTTTACCACTACACCACTACCGCATTTGAGCTATCATCTCTTATTCCATCAGCCAAAACTCAATCTCACATGACTTGTCATTCAGAAAAGTTACATCTTTTTACTCTGTCCCTACATGCTCTAAAAACTTTTATTTGTCAAGTTTCTTTCCTCGCACATCAATGCTTTAGAATTCTCTTCTATTTTCATGTAGTTTACAGTTTTTGAAGTCTATTGTAAACTGCTTTCTTGCTCTTTAACAATATTCTTTGTCTCGTAACTCCTAAGTTTAATATTTATTATTAGTGAAAGAAGAAAAAAGATCATAATTGTGGTTTATTCATATAGACAGGGTTAAGTTTGGCAAAGAAAATGTTTTCTGACTGTTTTTAGAATTTTTTTTGCAAGTAATGTTTAAATAAACATTAATAAAAAATATTGTTCAATATTCTTATATTTTTGTTACATTCCTACAGATTCATTGTGCTTTGAATTAAAAGAGGCAAGCATAGTACAACGTCTATGGAGTGGTTTAGTTCCATCCTTTGTGAGGTAATATTTTTACAGTTTTATTTTTTATTAATTTTTTTTTTTAATAATAATTTGTAAATATCTATAGTATTTAAAAAAAAGTTGAACTATACTTATATATTGTGCTCAGTGGCTCATAGGCTTGGGGTAAAAGTGGAGCGAATTCTCTTCATTTAAAAATTTAAAGCAACTGGTTCCTTTTTGAAATTTAGCGATGTAGCACTTTTTTATTTTAAGTTTTTAGTTGTGATGCAATAAGTTGTGAAAGATGTTATTGCTTCCCAATTTTTAGAAAATATAGAGTTATTGAAAAGTTCCATAGAAATGTTGTTATATATTTGTTTTAATTTTTTTTTTGCTGGGCGTTTTCGCACGCTTTTATGATATTATAAATTTTGGAAAACAACCCAATATATCAGATATATATTAGAGTGATAACACCATGTATAATGCAGAATTCCCAATTTTTTTAAAATTTTAAAAAGATCAAAAAATCATTTAAAAAAACAACCTTTAATCCTGTTATTAACAGACTTCAATTTAAAGTGTTACACAAGAAAGGTGGAAATGCTTAGTTCACAAAACGAAGAAAATAATTTAGTTGATCGAAAACTATGACTTTCTTTACATGAGAAAAAGTGTAGTAAGTCGTTCATTCAAAAATAAAATAAAAAAAATTTATTTTTTAATACACTGATTGAGCTTTGTAAGGCGCCATTATGATTTGGGAGTTCGAGACCCCGTTGGAGAGGTAAAAATAGAGACAACGTTTTAAATCTCCCATTAAAACTTGAGAAAACGAAGTATAAACATCTACCAAAAGCATTCAAATAAAATTTATTTAATTATTAAGTATAATCAGAAAACAAAATTTTTATATAAAGATGCTGAAAGTTAATTGTTCCGTAATTGGTTGTGCAAATAATACATATAGGCTGAAAAAATGGAAAAAAGAAATATGCAATGAACACCATCAAAATATAAGCAGAGAGGAATGCTCATTATGTGAAAAGCCATTTTTATTATATAAATTTCCATCAGTAAATCAGAAAAATAAAGAAAGGCAATTATGGGTGAAAGCGTTAAGAAGAGAATTGATAAATAAAACATTATGGCAGCCAACAGGTAGTGATAGGGTATGCTCCATGCACTTTGTTGATGGAATTCCTTCAACTGCAAACCCTACGCCTACTTTATGTCTTGGATATGAAATACAAGCTAATAAATCTAGAAGAAAATTGTTAAAACACCCTATATCATTAAAAAAGCAAAAACTTGATAAATGACACTTACTTTATGACAGGACAATCACCTCATTCTAATGATGTTTTAACAGATTTATATGAAGAAAATAGTTTACCATTAGCAAATGTATCATTTTTCTTGCCAGTATCTGATCATTCGTATTGCTCTATACAATCAAGTAAAGTTTGCAAAGTATGTGTTGACAAGAGCAATTTAATCGAATCACTCATCAGTAAAGTGAACACGTTAACATTAACTTGCCAAAAATTAAAGCGTCAAAAGTTATTTGATAGTGTTAAAAGTTCAGTATTTACATGGAAAAAAATTAAAACTGATGCTAAAATGAACTTTTACACTGGTTTATCAACAATCAAATTATTTGAGAATTTGTTTCTACTAATTAAACCATATTTATCAAATTTAGTTTATTGTCTGGTCCAAAAAAGGTTACCAATTCTAAAAACCAAAAAAAATAAGCTTCAATGATAAAATTTAAAAAATTATCACAAAGAGATGAGTTTTTACTTGTTTTAATGCGATTAAGATTAGGTCTTCTAAATCAAGACTTAACTGATCGTTTTGGCATATCCCCAGCATTGTGTTCTCGTACATTCACAACTTGGATTAAAATGTTAAGTCAAGTTTTAGGACAAGCATTAGTTGTATGGCTTCCATGTGAATCTATTCGTAACAATCTGCCACCTGTTTTTGTGAAAGCTGGTTATCAAAAATGTAGAGTAATTCTTGATTGTGCAGAAGTGTTTATAGAATGTTCAAAGTCCCTTGCTAAGCAATTAAGCACCTGGTCAGAATATAAGCATCATAATACATTTAAATTTTTAAAGGTGTTAGTCCAACTGAATATATTTCATTTCTTTCTTAGTGTTATGGTGGAAGAGCAAGTGATATGTTTATTACAAGAGATAGTGGTATATATAATCTACTAGAGAGAGATAATGAAGTTATGACAATCAAGGTTTTCAAATTCAGGAAGATTTAATTTTAAATTTCTGTACTTTAGTTGTTCCACCTGGTGCCCGCTTGAAAAGTTAATTAACCACCAAAGAAGTTCAAAAAACTAAACATGTTGCAAATCTAAGAATACATGTAGAGCGAGCTATTAACCAAATTAAAACATACGGAATTCTAAATGGAAGTATGTCAATTACATGCTGCAACATGCAGATGACATTTTACTAACATGTGGTGCACTTTGTAATTTAAAACCAAAACAGACTGATAGCAGACCCTAAACCAAAAATAAGTACTCATTAAATAAATTTCTTGTTGAGTCTTTTTTTTTTTTTTTTTTTTGCAAAAAGGTTTTTTGTTTTTGTTTTATTATTACTTGTACATGTATTATACTTATTAATGTACTTTTGGGTGTTGTTATTCTCTCTTATGGGGAAGCATTCCAATTTCACCCTTCCCTTCTCTGCAGTTTTAGGAGCAGCCGTGGTGCAGTAATCAGTTCGCTTACTTTAGAGGTTAGAAATAAACTCTTTGTTTCTGTTAATTTAAAAAAGTTCAGGGGGCTAATAACAAGGTTCTTTGACTAAATTTTGAGTTTCATTTCACGAATATTATTGTTATTGTATGACATCAGGGTAAAAATAATCTGAAAAATATCAATGCCTTCACTTACAAAATTTGTTATTTTTTTTAAAATTTGTTATTTCTTTTCAAAAATTGTTAATTTTTGAAACAAAATGTAAAATCTCAAAAAGTAAAAATACGAACCTACAATAGCAGTATTTTACTTATTACCTTTTGACCATATAAATTTTATGAAAGTATAAAAAAGTCGAGTCCCCACAGATTAAAACTTCTTGAGGCCTGGGGCTATATTTGTTTTTGGAGGTCTTTTTTATGGGCCAGAGCCTAACAATGACTAGAAAAAAAAAAGGTCCTCTAAAATTTTTTGGGGCCTCTAAATTTGCGGGGCCCGGGGCTATAGCCCCCCCTCTTGATCTGGCACTGCACAGGAGGGGTAAGAATAGAAACATCACATTGCCTTGATAAAAATAAACTACAAAATCAAAGCAAAATCTTCTTAATAAAATTCAATAAATTATAAAAAGACCATAAGAACTTAAATTATATGTAAAGACGGTAAAAGTTAACTTGTATATATTATGATTGTATAAATAGTACATATAGGTTAAACAAATGGGGGAAAAAAGTTTGTAAAGATTTATATTTAAATTGTATCCCCCAACATTACAACATAAATTTATCTCAAACAATATAATGTCGCAGTATTATATATTTGATCCTAACATTACAAAATCAGTTTCATTAAGAAATATAATAGTATATTATCTACAATCATAATAGAATTAGAGGAAGATAATAATTAGTGGCATTAGAGCAAAAAACTAAGTTTTTAAAAGTATGCTAAAAACCTAAATATAAAAGAATTTTTGAAAAGATTTAAATTAGGTGCTAAAAATAGATTTTAAAATAATCTTCATAATAATTAATAAATTTTTCCTTTAACAAACTCCACAAAGATACATCAAAATCAATTTTATCTACAACTATGCCATATGGGGTCCATACAACAAAGTATGGAACACTACACTTTGTAACAGCCATTTGCATCATACGTTGGGTGTAATAAGTATGTTTAGTTTTAAGTTTTTATCAACACCCTCTTTTATTATCAAAACCCTATTTTATTAAATATGGTAAATTTAATTCTGTTGGTGCAGTAAAATTAATCTTGTAAGGACATTTCACCTCAATACATACATTAGGACAGCAATCACATGAAATTATTCGGTCTGGACTTGCTCCAATGTAAGGATGTTCATAATCAAGGTATAGTTCACATTCATTTAAATCAAGATTTTTATGATGTCCTTTCATTTTTACATAAAACGCATTCACAGCTTCAACTTCCATCCTACGCCCATATTTTAAGGCTGGAATATTAGGGTTAGTAAATGTCAGCCCTGATATTTTTTGGTTAAGTGACCAAAAGTTATGGTAGCCAACAACAACTTTTTTAATTTTATCCATACTCGTTGCTACCTTGTGAGCTTTAGAGGCAGTTATAACACTTTTTCGATAGTGATACCAATTTTCATTTTTATTATGCCCTCATGTTACTAGTTCTATTTGTTTTATATTTTGGGCTGACATGTTTACTTCTAAACGTGTAAAAAATTCAACACAACATGAAGAGGTAGAAATTAAACTGTCAATGCTTGGCAAATCAACTGGTGGCATATCAACTGTTGTCAAAACTTCACGAATAAAGTCTATTTTTGGTTTTGGAACAGCAGTAAACAAAATGCTTGTTGGAACGATTTTCTCAAGAGCAGAAACTACATCATTGATATTTAATAATTGTACTGTATTATTCGATAGAGGATTATATTTTTCTTTTTGTGTATCTACTAACTTTCTTTTTTTTTACCTCCTTCGCCAAAATCTTCACGACTAAAGTCAAGGTCTTTAATTTTAGAAGGCGCTACTTCTTTTCTAGATGGCAGCCATTCATTTGACGTGCTTGTACATGCAGGGTTAGTTAATCCATTTCTTACAGCAACTTCTACTCTATATATTGCTGCGGCAACATGGTTACAAGTTTGACCCATGCCAGCCATGCATGTACTATGACAGGCTTTAATTCATTATTTGTGTTTTTTATTTTAGACTTAATTTACAATAAAAAATTTTAAACCAACAAATGCAGTTTATATTTAGTTAGGAAATTAACAAAGACTATAGTAGTTATTCAAAAAATGACTTTGGTAGAGGTAAATATCATTTCAAAATTACTTTAAAAAAAAGATTAAAAAGTTTTTTATCATGGTAATTAAAAATAATGTTAGTAATCTAAATTTGCTGGTAAAGCATTTTAGTGTAAGTTTTTTATTATTATTTAAGTTAGTAAATCATTTGTGCTTATAAATGTTATAAATTATTTGCGTAAAACATAAAAAAAGAATACTATATTTACATGAATTTAAAAAAAAAATAAATTTTTATTTACAAATCAAAAATTTTAACGAACAAAAAAAATAAGTTTTTTTTTTTTTTAATTTTAATTCACCTCCTCAAGGCCGAGAAGGCCACTACAGACGAGGAGGCTACTTATTTGTGGCTATAACCCTCTCTCAACTCTATAACTCCGAAACACGAACCTTGATGAACAAGGCCGCTGCGCAAAGAAACGAGTTGAGGGCGGTACTACCAGGGACGTGGTGAGGATTGAACTCCGAACCACTCGTTTATGAAGCGAGCGCTCTACCACTACACCACTACCGCATAAACAAGTTTAATTTTACAAAAACAAAATTTTCAAATACAATAATCAATTTTTTTTTTAAATTTACACATACTGAAGTTACAACTTCAGTATGTGTAAATTTGTCGCTAATATTTACTTGCGCTGTCAAATCTCCCCAGGTCGCAATTGTTTATTGAATTTAATTCTAAAATATCATATAGCAGTGAAAGTTCTTATTACTAACGTTTTATTCGACTGAAATTCTATTTGATTAAAAAAATTCTATCAAAAAATATTGACGTTTTATTTGACTAAAACAGTGAAAACTTTTTCAACTTTTAACATTTTATTAGAACAAAATTCTATTCTATTGAAAAACGTTTCGCTTCAAAGACCTTTGACTTTGTATTAATAATTTAGATTCAAGTCAATAAAATAAAAGCAACAACAAAATGCCTTCAAATAATGGAAAATACTATTTTAAAAAGAAATATTACAAAATTCAATCAAAAAATATTGTTATTTGAGAAATATAAAGAACAAGTGTGCAAAACTATAGTCAACAATGTCAATCAGTAGTATGCAAAAGTCCTCATCAGTCTATATCAGTAGTAGGGAGCGTCCTCATCAGTCTACATCAGCAGTAAGTGAAAGTCCTCATCAGTCTATATCAGCAGTAAGTGAAAATCCTCATCAGTCTGCATCAGTAATAAGCCAAAATTCTCTTCAGCCTACATCTTGTTGTTGGTTGTGGTTGAATTGAAGTTAAGGGGTACGTTTTGTCTAGCCCAGCAAATGCAACATACATGTCTCCAAAATATATTGCTAAGTATATAAACATTATTTTTGATTTTGTCAAAAATCCTTTACTTCAGTCACTTAAAAGTGGTGGAAGTTTTTCTTTTTATTTGGATTAAACTTCTGATATTACTTTGATTTAACAATTAACTGTACATGCCACTTTTAAACACAATGGCATTGTAAAAAAACATTTTATTGGGATAGTTCCTTTAAGTAGACACAGGTTCTAGTCTATCAACTCTAAATGTTTTTGATGTTTTTGAGCTAATTTAAAAATGCTTACTTTGTTTGTATGGACACAACAAGCATCAATTCTGGTATAAAAGGAGGTTTAAAAGCCTACATTGAAGATGCTGCGCCACTGTGTGTTTGAGTTGGGTATATAAGTCATAAACTTGCGTTATGTTTTAAATATATTTTGAAGTACTTTCCTACTATTATGGAGGTAGATATTTTTTTACCTAACCTATGGAAGTTTTTAAGTACCGCGCACTAGCCATGCATTTGCTGCAGGAATGCTCTGAAATCTATAGAGAGCTAGAAACCAAAGTTCCAGTGTGTCCAAGTGTAACTCGTTGGACTGCACAGGATCGAGCTTGTTTAGTTGTGTTCAAAGGTTATTAACCAATTTTACAAGCTTTGTCAACATGCTATACCGAACGAAAAGAAGCAGAAGCACTCGGGCTATTTATACAAGCGAGTTCACAATCTAACATTGCAACAATATTAATTCTGTTAGATGTGTTTGAAGCGATTCGCCCACTTGTGCTAGCACTACAAAGTTCGCAAGTAGGAATTAGTTTCAGCAACATTCCAACTTATATGAATCAAGCTAATCATAGTTTAGATGGTTTAATTTTGAGTAGTTGGCGAAAGTATTTCACGGTAAACAAATGAAATTAGTGACAGATGAAATAACTTTTTTGTTACCAGCCACTAGCCAATTAAAAAGACAAAACAAAAACTTTGTCCTAAGTGAGTTTGAGTTAAACATTTTTAGATTTTTTGTTTTAAAAGTGAACTAAAAAACCCTTTCTGGAAATTTGGCAATCGCTTTTGATTTTTGACTCATTACGATTGCCTAAAACACTCAGTAAACTGTTTAGTTATGGGAAAAAAAGCTTAGCAACTCATAACTCACTATGGCAAACCAAAAAGCAGTTCACATTCCAGATATCTCAGAAACTGAGAAAAAAAACGAATTTTAAAATTATGTTATTTACTAAACGCTGAGAATGTGAAAACAGTTTTGATAAATGTATATTGAAAGAAAAAGATCAAGAGGTAGTCAATAATTTAATTAGGTCAACAAACAATTTTACACCTCAGAGTTATGGAAAGTGATTAATAATGTGTTTTAAAAGTGTTTATGCTAATTGTATGTTTTTAACGGGTTTTTTGAAAAAAACCAAAAACCATAGGTTTTTTTAAGAAAAAACAAAAAAACCAGAGTTTTTTTGGTTTAAATTAGGTTTTTACTAAAAAATGCGGTATTTAGTTATCCTTTTAAATTAAAAAAAGCATATCGTATTTCATTTGAGTAAACTATATTCTTTATCAATATTATTGTTATATTTCATCAAAATTATTTAATACATCATTGTTTAATGTTCTATATATAAATACAAGCTTTGCTGCTTTTTCTACCCCCAATGGGTTTCTTAACTTAGAATGAACAAAACCAAAAGTTGAAAAAATTCTTTTGATTCCAGCACTCGAAGCTGGTGCATTTAATAAACCTTCAATATCCATTATGTTATAGTAGATTTGGCTTTTAATTTGAATATTATTGTTAACAAATTCTTGAACTCTATCTGCGAAATTCATGGCAGCTTCATTTTTGTTTTCAAAAATATTAGATCCAATATTTCTGAAAATGATCTAGGATCTAGTGTGTTTGCCAGGAAATGAGCATCACTGACAGTCTGAAGGTATCTAGATTCAATTTTTTTTTTTTTTTTCGTTTGATAAAATTGATAAACTGTTCATCAAATCTTTAAAAATTTCAAGTCACTTATTTTTGTTTAATCTCTTTGCAACTTATCTAGAGCTACTGCAATTGTGTTTCGCTTTATCTGTATATCACTTACTTTTTTACCAATCACGGGATCCAAGTCTTAATTTTTTTCAAACATTGTAAAAATAATGGTGCATTTGTTGACATATTTTTCAAGTGAATCACATAGAGAATTCCAGCGAGTTTCAGTAGGAAGTGGCAATTTTGTTTCTCGGCTTAATTTATAAAGTGCTCCAGCTTGATGATTATTTCTTGTATATTTTATTAGTGTAATATGCTTGCTCATATTTTCAATGTTAAGATCATTTGCTAAAAAATTCAGCATATGAAGAGCACACCCATAAGTTATGACAATATCTCTTTCAGATAACAATAGTTGTCTCATTGAGTTCACATAAGCTGCATCACAAAGCTTTTTACTGTGCATCCAAATTTACGTCTTACAAAATCTATTGCTTCTCTTGCTAATTGTGTAAGATGTTCACCAGGATGCAAATGACCAGAAGTATTGATTGTTTCTACTAAAATGTTAATTTTATCTGTAATTACAGAGATACAAACTATAGGTTCATTATGTATATTACTCCAGCCATCTAAAGACATGGCTACAATTTACCTATTCAATACATTACATTTTTCAATTTCTTCTGTGTAAACCCTATTTAATATTTCTCCCCCAATTTCTGTTCTATTAGGTAGAGTGTATCCTGGATGAAGCATATTGATAATATATATATCTATATTGAAGATTAGTTATATTTGTGAACATAATCTTGTCTTAGTTTCCTGTTGTAAGTTTAAATCTTTTTAAAAAAACATTAGTTTGGTTTAAACCAACATTTTTTTAATTGGTTTAAACCATGGTTTAAACCAATGGTTAAAACCATGCAACCCTGTATATATATATATATATATATATATATATATATATATATATATATATATATATATATATATATATATATATATATATATATATATATGTATGTGTATATATATATATATATGTATGTATATATATATATATATATATATATATATATATATATATATATATATATATATATATATATATATATATATATATATATATGTATGTATGTATATATATATATATATATATATATATATATATATATATATATATATATATATATATATATATATATATATATATATATATATATAAATGTATGTATGTATATATATATATATATATATATATATATATATATATATATATATATATAAATGTATGTATGTATATATATATATATATATATATATATATATATATATATATATATATATATATATATATATATATATATATATATATAAAATGTATGTATGTATGTATGATATATATATATATATATATATATATATATATATATATATATATATATATATATATATATATATATATATATATATATATATATATATATATATATATATATATATATAATCAAACAAGTCAGTTCACATTTATGATGCAAGCGCTCTACTACTACTAGTACAACTACCACACAAATAAGCAAGAGATATGTTGTTGATGGAATAAATCAACAACTACTTGTTTAACAAGGTTTGTTTTAGAATTTCTGCATAGTGGCTGTGTTTATCAAGGCTTGTGTTTTAGAATGAAGGCTTGAGGAAGAGAGTAGCAAGTAAAAAAAAGAAAAAAAAAAAGAAACTAAATAAATGGATTGAATACAATGGATATCATGAACAATGGATATAAATGATTTAAACAATATAAAGATTTTTTTAAGACAATATTGATAAAATGGTCTACTAAATAGAAGAATAAAAACAAGTCTTATAACAAGTATCCTTTAAAAAGAATTTTTATTTTATTGTTTAAAATAGTAAAATAAAAAAGTTTTTTGGTATTTCCCAAAAAAATACCTGTTTACCTAGTTTATGCAAATATATTTCAATCAAATACAATTAAAAATATATTGAAGAAATTTTGAAACCAAATACAATACGAATACAAATATGCCAAATCAGCCTATTTTTACTGAATACAAATACATATTTGACCCCATCCCCATCTGTAGTCTTGGGGTGGTGAATTATAAATTTAAAAAATTGTAATTTTTCTCAGTTTGAAATTATTTTTTTTATATTTAAATATCATTTTAATTCTTTTTCATCTTTAAATTTTTTTTAGAGGAGAATCTTCTTCTTCAGCAGTGGAGTCATTAGTTATGCACAACTTTGATAGTTCAAATTTGTTTGCATTTACTTTGTGTCGTGACCTAAAAATTCGTGTGTGGAGTATTGCTGTAGGTAGTTTTATTCTTTTTTTCTTTTTTTTTTTTTTTGATGATTATGGTGGTGATGATGAGAAGAAGCAAAATGAGATGGGCAACATTAATTATTTTTAGGACTTTTTTTTTAGTTAAAAACATGTGTTCACACAACAGATTTGGTTTCTTTAAACTTTGATAACTTTGATTTGCAACAAGGATCAGGTATGATTGTTTTTATTTTTAACAATCAAATAGGATTGATTTGAAAATTTCTTTTTTTTTAAATCCTTTTGAATAAATTTATAATACAGATTCCTTATAAAACCTCTATAACACCACAAGATCTCATCTTGGTGATTATAAGCATGTTTGTTGTCACCAAGGTGAAAATGCAAGTTCAATCTGCCTTGATGTTGATAGTAACTTGTTCTCGACTTTTTTTTGACTATCATAGTAATAATAAACTGTTGCTAGAAAATTACTTGCTCAAATATTAGCAGTAACTTATTAAGTAAAACTGCTTAGGTCTAACATTGTTTTTTTTTTATTATTATTATTAAATTTTAATTTTATTCAGATTTTACATGTCCTTCAAAATATACGTTTTTTTTTTTTTCTTTTTATTATTTTAATGGTGTGACATTTTTATGTTAACACTTTATTGTTTGTGCAGGGTAAATTACAGAAGTTTTTAACTGTTCAAATTTTTTTAATGAATTTTATGAGGGCATTTTATTCTTTCTCAATTTCTGATATCAACAGAGCCGGATTTACTCCCTTTAGGGCCCTGGCCGAATTGCTTTTTGGGGCCATATTTCAAAAAAGTGTAGAACTTTCTTATGTCAGTTTTTCATTTTACTAAATAAAAAACAGATTGCATAAGTATACTGACAGTATAATACTGTACACATATGTAAGTAGATTTTATAAATGCAAAACAAGCTAGAAAATAAGTAACATTTTAGCATAATAGTAAATTTTAAAAAGTTTTTACTTAAAAATTTGTAACTTTTTTTATGACAAAATTTGTCAATTAGAGAATCCGAATCAAGAAGTTTTTTTTTAATCTACATTGCTATATAAAATTGATTAATTATTAAAAGTTTCTTGGTTCATATTTGATTTCAAAAAACTATTGGTTAATTGAAGTTTAGAAAAACTTCTTTTCACCTGAACAATTTGTTATAATAAAGCATAAAAAGATTCTCAAAATTGTCTTAAGATTTGGAAATGCAATTTCTAAATTTTTTTCTTTTATCAGCTTATAAATGAATAAGTCATAGCTGTTTCTTTATATTTAGTTTGATAAAGTTATAAAATTGCAAAATTTCATCAAACAAAGACATATCGATATCTTCATGTTCAACGATTTCTTTAATATTTTTCTTCAGCTTTGCATTATCAATGTTCACATTAATCAGAAATCCAACAGTTGTGAAACACAATCATCCTTTTATTCAAATTTAAGTAAATTGCGAATTCTAAAATTGATTGTTCTGTTTCAAAAGAGCGATTTACAGGCTCTGTACTTCTGACTTTCTACCAACCATCAAGTTTCTAAATTTTTTAAAATTTTTGTTCTTTTTCTGCTTTTTTCTTTTTTCTTTTGTGTAATTGATTCATTTTCTAAATTTTTTTTTTTTTTTTTTTTTTTTTTTTTTAACATCTTCACTTCCAACAAGGTTGCAAGCAACCACTATAAGAGTTGGAAGTTACTGGAAGAGAAAAGACTAAATCTGTAGAGCAAGATAACGATTGACTGATGACTTAAAAGATTGCAAATTATATGAATCAGGAAAACAAGATGAAGGAAGCGAATTCCAAAGAACTGATGTTCGAGGAAAAAAACTAGAAGAATAAGAGTTTTTGAAGCACTTAGGAACAGTCACAGAAAAAGGATGAGACTTAATTGAACGGCGAGTAACACAAGAACGAATTTTAGTAGATGGCACAAGGGACGCTAGCTCTTTAGAGCAGTGCCCATTATAGTATTTGTAGAAAAGAGAAAGAGAAGCAACATTACGACGATGTGACAAAGGTTGGAGATTGGCTGCCAGAGCAGGTCCAACTATGTTTACAATTCGTTTTTGCACCTTGTCTAAAAGAGAAAGAGCATCATTAGAAGATCCGCCCCAGATGTGGCAACAGTATTCCATACAGGGACGGATTTGAGATTTATAGAGATAGAGAATAGAATCTGGAGTAAGAAAGTGTCGAGCTCGATAAAGAGATGCAACCTTAGCAGATGCTAATTTTGCAATGGATTTGATATACGGTTTAAAAGAAAGATCAGAAGTAAGAGTTAATCCTAGAAGATGAATGGTAGATGACTCATCTAGTACATTACCATTCATAAATATAGGAAGATCTAAATTATTTTGATAACGATTGGCCGAATAAAATTGAGTTTTATCTGAATTAAAGTTCACCAGCCACTGTGAGCCCTATGCTGTAGCAGAAGTGAGATCCTTTTCAAGCTCAGATACCCCCTCCAAGCAATCAGAGAGTGTAGGCTTCTTATCATTACAAAAGTAAATGGTAGTGTCGTCAGCGAATAATGCCACCTTAGATGTAAGAATATCTGGAAGATCGTTAATGTAAATTAAAAAGAGTATAGGGCCAAGGATTGAACCTTGAGGAACCCCTGAAGTTACAGGATGTGAAGAAGAGTGTTGTCCATCGAGGACAACTTTTATACTACGATTGGAAAGAAAGGACTCAATAATCTTAAAGACGTTACCAGCTACACCATAAGAAGAAAGCTTATGGAGAAGACCAGCATGCCAAACTTTATCAAAAGCTTTAGAAATGTCAAGTGCGATAGCCTTAACCTCTCCATTTCTATCTAATGCACGGTAAAACCTATCGGTTATTACTGTTAGCACATCAGCTGTAGAACGAGAAGACCGAAATCCAAATTGATGATCAGAAAGTAAGTTATTTGATTCAAGATGAGAGATTAAGTGTTTGTTGATTAAAGATTCAAAAACCTTGCTTATGACAGGAAGAAGACTAATGGGACGGTAGTTAGATGAATCAGATCGCTCTCCGGAATTTTGAAAATAGGGATAACAGATGCTGCTTTCCAGCATGATGGAAAACAAGACTCTGATAAGCACTTGTTAAATAGTTTAGAAAGTATGGATGAAAGCTCCGGAGAACACCTCTGCAAGACTACAACAGGAATGTTGTCAGGACCACAAGCTGTTGAAGAGTCTAAGCAGGAAATTACTTTAGATACAGAAGCTGAAGTGATGCGAATGTCAAGCAAGGGATCAACCTGTTTGACGGCTATGTCAGGTAAAACGCAACTAGTGGAATCAAGAGATGATATTGATGAAAAGTTCTTAGCAAACAATTCAGCTTTGTCTTTAGGTGAGGTGACAAAGTCTGAACCATACAAGAGAGAAGGAATAACAGATTTGCCCTTATTATTGATACTGTTAAAGATTCTCCAGAAGTCTCGAGAGCCTAATTTTTGTGATGAGATACGAGATTTAATGACCTGGGAATAGCAAGCTTTGGCGTCAGACAAAACCTTTTTACAATGGTTTCTGGCGATAGTGAACAGATGTCTGTTTTCTGGAGAATTGTTTTGCTGATAGATATGGAAGTAACGGTTTCGATTAGAAATTGCTGCAGCGCAATGTGAGGAAAACCAAGGAGAAGAGTGAGGCTTGACCTGGAATCGTCGAGAGGGAATAAAAAATTCCATGCCAGCCTGAATCCATGAAGTTATGTAAGAAGCACATTTGTCAGCAGGAAGACGAAAGATTTCTACCCAAGGGCCATCACGAAGAAAATCACGGAAAGAGTCCCAGTCAGCTTTAAGGTAGTTGTATGTGGTACGATGATAGGGGGATTCTGATGAAGTAGAAGAATTTGATAATAGTTTTAGAGAGATCAAACCGTGATCAGAAGTACCTAAGGGTGAATGTGGAGAAATTGAGCACTGACTAGGATCCAAAACAAGACATAAGTCGAGTAGAGAAGGTAAATGATTAGGGTTGTCTGGAAAACGAGTTGGAAAGTTGACTATTTGAGTTAGAGATTGAGAGAGGCAAAAGTTGAGGGCCTTAAAGCCAGCAGAGTCACTGACACTAGAGCCAAGCCAATCGGTGTGATGGGCATTAAAGTCACCAACAACGACGATATTGGCCGATGGATAAAGAGAGAGGGCTTGGTCAATTTGATCAGAAATAACATCAAGAATAGTGCAATCTTGGGATGAAGGAGAGCGATATAGAACAAAGAGAAAAGCGATAGAGTGAAGTTGTGCTAAACGAAAGCACATAAATGGATAGTCTGTAGATTCAAACCTAGTTTCACGACAAATGGGTGAGTTCTTACGAATGTAGATGCCCAGGCCAAGCATGTGATTATTGGAGTCTTTACGAATTAAAGGAAGATAACCATCAACACTAAGATCACAAGATGGGACAGCCGAACTCAAATTAGTCTCACAAAGAGCAAGTAGGTCTGGTGAACTTTGCAAGAGATAAGACTCAACAGAAGAAAAGTTACTTCGAAGACCACGAATATTAGTAAATGATAGGTTTAGAGAACTTGGTGATGACGATGGTTTTTTGTGTTTTTTAGTTTTTTTTAGTACTTTAGTCATTTTAAATTTATAAAGAACTTGACTCAAGGATAGATAGTACTCAGTACACTATTTAACAACTAAGCAATAGCCTCATTACTATTAATAAACCCTAAGCCGTAACAAAGGGCTCCAAATGTGGCCTCTGCAATGCACACCAAAAGTACAAACAGGGACACCATCCATGCGCAACATGGCACTGTTAGTACTCTGATATTTTTCGGCTGTTGATGGAATCAGCCTCTCTGAGAGCTACCACAGAGTTCGGGAAACCTGACTACCAGCCGGCCTCAGAACCATAAAACTGAGTTTTAGAGCTGTACCCTCATTAGGAGATAATAGAATGAGTTGCCCAGTCATAAAAATAGAGACACAAGCAATACCCACGCATTGAGTCAAGAAGATCCAGCGTTCAACATCCTAAACTGGAAACAATGTATTAAAAATACATCTGCGCCAGCCTAATAGATGAGGAAGGGGTGCGAGGCTGGTCAACAGATAGAATCTGTTTACCCCTTAAGTCTTTGCCTAGGAGGCCTTCTACAAGACAGCAGCTGGATGCATGTAACATCTGCCCAAGATGAGTATTTTTATCGAGACACCATCTCTAGCCTTTACTCAACCAAGAGCCCCAAGGCAGGGGGTGTTTTAATTCGGAGTTAACTTCTCCTAGCCTTTGCCTAAAAAAGCGTATCCTACAAGGCAGCAGGACATGGAGCAGGTTGTACTGGGTTACATGTTACCAGTAGCAGGAAAACCTGACCTGACCTGTAAAAATAAAATAAAATAAATCAAGTAACAGGCTTGGTCGGAAAGTGCAATTAATCCCACTCTGTTCCTAACCACACATATAATATTTAGTTGCCACAATTTGGCCACAGCTTGTTTAGATGTTTTAGAACATTCAAGTTTATGTATGTTTTCATCAATGTCTCATAACTTTATTCTTTACTTAGCAAATTTTAATGTTTTTTATTTGAATATTGGGGCCCAAAAAAATTGCAGGGCTCTAGGCCGCGGCCTAGTCAGCCTATAAGTAAATCCAGGACTGGATATCAAGTCAACCCAGTTAAGCATATCATATTTGCAGATTTTTGCTTGAAGATAGTATCAAGCCAGTAAGGCTTGATACTATCTTCAAGCAAAATTTAAATATATTCCATCAACAACATCTCTCTTGCTTATTTGTGTGGTAGTTTAAATACTAGATTAAATTCCTCCTGTTTAGAGATTTTTTTGACATTTATCGAATGGGGAACCAAAGATTTACAAACTGAAAAAATATCTTTGCTTTATAAAAACAGAAAGTGAATGCCAAATATGCTGTCTTTGGAAAAATTATATACTTATTAACCAACCACAAATTTGTACTGATCAGCACAACAGAAAAATTTTTGGTTGTCGGAAACATTTCTTGTACAAATTTGACTGTTTTTAATTATCAAATAAATAAATAAAACATTATGTGTTAAGTCATCAGATATAAAACATAAAATCAGTGGTTAACTTTTAGTAACATGATCAGGGATTCATATTTTTTATAAATAATTACAGGATAAAGTGTCCATAGCTGTTGGTTCCAGTGATAACTCTAGATTTCATCTTTTAGAAAAAATTTAACCAAAACAAATATTTCATTTGAAAATATGAAATATATATACTTTTTTTTAAAAAACTAGTTAAAAGTGTAAAAGATGTATTCTTTGTAAAAAGAAGTTACACAAGTTAAAAACAAAAAATCTTATCATTAATATGCCTTTCAAATCACTTAATGCAATTTTTGGGTAGTTTTTGATTGGCTTTAAAAAAAAAATTCAAAAACCCAACTTCAAGTTTTGAATCAAAACACTCTTAAAAATGTTTATCTTTTATGAAAATATGAATATGTTTGTAAATATAAAAAAGTAATAAGCTATGGTTATACTTCACTTTGAGTGGAAAAAAAACAGTAGGTAAACTTGTGGAGATTGCTTTGACATTTGAAAGTCTCAGTAAAATTTAGAGGAAGCCTAAAGTAGTATATATTGAAGAATTTGCATTATAAAAAACATTTGACTTGTGGAAGTGCGCAACAAAAAAACATAAAGAGAAAAAAATTGAAAAAAATTTGTTTCTGTTGCTTATTGGGGATATTAAATCTATTGTAGACCTAAACTGAAATCAAAATAAAAGTTTCACCATGCTGTTTCAGGTTCCACTGTATTATTTGCAAGTTTTACCTGCAAAATTTGAAAGAACCAAGTTGTTGTGTATTTAATGCTTATGCAAGTTTTCAGTTTTACTACTTTTTTCATAAGTACAACTTATTATTGCAATTTAATATCCAGGTTCATATGGTATTTTGCAAGTTTAGTTTCACATAGTAATTTCAGTTCAGACTTAAACATTTATTACGCATTAGATCAGTATTTATTCATGTTTTCATATTCATTTGGTATGTGATATAAGATGAAATACTTTTGTAATACACTTTAATGTGTATGATTTATGAACAATATTTAATATTATGTGTAATACTTTCTGCTATATACTGAGATATAAAAACCTTTTTATATCTCAGTATATTTTACATAATTAACTTAATAATTATCTTGCAAATTTGAGAATTTTACATACTTAACTGTGATATTAACTTTTTTTTAAGTAAACAAATATGCTTTAAAGTTATAATTATTTTATTTTATAGTTGATTCACTTTGTTTAAAAAAAGCAAAAAATACTGATGGTGGACAATTGTTGTTAATAGCTCACTGTACTTTAATGTACAGCTCACAGGTAATTTTAAAATTTTTAAAGTAACAGGTAAATTTAGTTTTGGTATAGATAGGTAGGGCTTCTGTTGACACATCTGTTGAGTTATTCTTACAGCTTTAGGACACCTATGTATACCTAAATCCACATGTCAGTTATAAGAATAATTTCTAATCTACTATAGGATATTTATATGCGCAATTGCTCACTTTTTTTGCTAGCCTAAATTAAGTGAGTGTTTTTAGAAAACCATGAGGGAAAACAAAGAATAATGAATGAAAATATTGCTGACCCATACCAAACCCGATGTAGCAGCACTCCACTGTGAGTCAGGCAATTGGTCAGTCGATGTATGTACTGAAGCCCTCGGCAGCAGGCTATTTGACGTTAGGTGAGTATGACATCATCATGATCACCTAACTCAGCAGTATAAGACAAAACAAATTATTGAATGAGATATTAACAAAAGCATTAGTTGTTTTTCTATTATACAGAGATTAGGTGAGATTGAAATTAGTTCAAAGCCTAATTTTAGGCTCTAAAATCTGCTAATCTTAGGCTTCTAGCTAATTCAAATCTTCTAGTCTCTCAAATCTGCATAGTTTTTTCCGTTAAAAAAACATCTGGTTTCAATAAAAAATGTTTTTGCTCACAGCAGAGTTTTTTAAACTCAGTTCAGTTTTACACAATTAGATTTGGTTTTCCTCTCCATGTGTAGTCTGTGATGGTTATAAAAAATGTTCTCTGTAGCATGTTTTTTTTCCAATGTATTTATTAACTCGTTGTCTCTGTCTGTTTGTCTGTGAGCATCAAATCTTGTAATCAATTTTAAAGTCACTTCCTGATGATAAATTTTCTTCAAATTTTGTATACATACTCTTGCTTGATGACAATACAGTATTCAATAATTAGTTTTGCAATAAGTCAGTTAATTTAGTTAATTTTAATTAAATTTATTTTTTTGTATGGAAAGAAGAAGAATTTTTAAAATAAGTATATTAATTTTTTTTTTACTTATACGTGCATTTAGCTTATTTGGATAAGGCGTTGACTTAAACGGAGTGTCTAAGGTTCAAGACCTTCTTCTTCCTGAATTTTTTTGTTTTTTTATGCACGCATACAGCCAAATGTTAATAAAATAAAATAGAAAGTTAATAAAATGTTGATAAAATAATGTTAATAAAATAAAACAGAATGTTTTAAAATAAAATAGAAAAATCAAAAATTGATTACAAAATTTATGTTATAATAACATATAAAAGCATTGGGTTTTCAAAAAATTGTTTTTAATTTTACTTGTTGTTTTTTGTTCAACATATCATTAAGCGTTTGAGTTAAATAAACTTGCATATTAAAAATAGTAATTAAGCGAACTTTAAAATGTACAAGATGAATGTTTTTCTTAGAAAATAAGGAATCAATTTTTTTTATATCTTTATTTTTTTAAGAAATCGAGAAAATCGTTTTAAAAATGATCTTATATATATACAGGGCCTTTGAGAGGGAGGGGCAAAGGGGGAAAATTGACCCGGGCGTCAAGCTTGAAGGGGCGTCTGACAATACGTTTTTTTAAAAAACATTTTAATGACTGACAATCTGAAGTCTGCTTAGTTTTTGCATTTGAGATTGAAACTTTAGTATTTGGAATAAAATTGCACATGAAAAAAACAACTTAAGTTTTAAATTCTATTCTTATAATTATAAATAAATTAATTTTTACGAAAAAAATAGCATTTAGCTGTTGTAGAATTAGACAGAAGCGGGCAAGTTCCGTAAGCCCATGAACATTTAGCAATGCTAGTTCATGTTCGATTGTAGAGAAGATTATGTGCTGTTTTAATAATAATGGTAACTCATCAAATTTTGCTTCAAAGGAGTTGACACAGATAGCACTGAAAACTTTAATAGGTAGTGCATTCCATGGGTTCGCTTCAACTTCTTTAACTATACGATTGTTGAAGAAGTTGAAGCGAACGAGACAGTTGTGGTTAATTTCACAATAAAAGCGCTGTTTTTTTTAAGTAGTATTTGACTGTTGAGGCAAAAGAGAGAATTATAGCATTGCATTTTTCAGACAAATAAACGGCCTTGACTCTACCAGGACCCGGCCAGTTATCAAATAATTGAGTTTTTGCATCTTGGCTGCACTCAATACGGATAATTTACTGCACTCAATATGTTATTCGAAGGACTGTGGATCAGTGAGGGCTTAAACAATTTCCTTCAAGTTGAGCTTAATGAATTTCAAAGTGAATCATTAGAGTCAGAAAAAGGAACTTTATCTAACAGTGGAGAATGCAAGGTTCAACTTAACTTGGTAATAATTAATGCTAACCCTTCTTTGTGGGCAGTTGTTTTGAGTCGAAAAGATCAAGATGCAATTATTTTAAAGAGATCTCCAGCACAAAAGCAGTATTCAAAAGCTGCTAATTGTCCCTTCTTCATTGAAACTGAGGAGCTAGAGATCAACGGAGGAAACTCATAAGTTGTGTGAAGCAGCATCAATGCAGCCCATTGCACTAAAGGTTCTACAATGATTGGAAAGAGGCTTACATTCGTCTTACCAGCTCCACTGGTAAATATTTAAAGCTCCATAAGTGAATAAATTCTGAGACAGCTAAATGGCTGACAATTCTTCGTAAAATTTTGAATTTGGCTGTTTTCCTGGCTTCTAAGGGATTTAACTTTAGGGAATTTACTTTAGGTATTTTCATTGGCTTGACGAAAGCTTTAGATATTTACTATTGATCACATAATTCTTTTAATAAAAGTTGGATTGGTACAGAATTACTGGAAATATATTAATTTGGCTAAAAAGTTTATAATTAAATAATTGAAAACAATTTGTTTATGCAGATGACAACATATCATCTAGTTTGTTAAATATTTCATGTGGAGTTCCTCAAAGATCCATATTAGGACCTCTCCTATTTCTAATATATATTAATGATCTACGAAAAGCTTCTAACCTAATGACAGTTATGTTTGCTGATGGTTTTAACTTATTTCTTTCTTGTTATAACATTTTTACACTTTTAGCAACTTAAATATTGAACTAGTCAAAATTTGCAATTATTTGTTGGTTGTTGATAAAAAAATTATTATATGTTTAAATTTAGTGAATTATTTAACGTTTTAATTTTTAAGTTTAAGAACTCTTCTATTGTAATTTTGTATGTTTATTATTATTTTAGTTTATAATATTATATTACGAACTTTAAGTTGTCAGAAGGGGAAAACGGTAATTTATATATTTTTGAAAATTATGGACATTATTGTTTGCATGAGTCAGCTGTTCGGAAGACACAGTAATTTGATTGATGCAAGCCGTAAACACCATAGGAAAAGGAAAAAATCATTTAAAAAAATCTTCTAATTTCTTCAATAGAGGTTTCTCTGTGACAAGAAGCTTTTTTAGGTAGCTCATTATAAAGTTTTCTCAATATCAATTTTAATTTTTTTTTATAATTATTACAATAATTTGTAACACCCACTTAGAAAATGTATACAATAATTATAATTTATTTATTGTAATAACTATATAAATAATTAAAATTGATATTGAGAAAACTTTATAATGACAACATCAACAAGAAGGCTCCATAATGAGAGCCCATTTTTTCTTTCTGTTGGAACGGAAAGAAATAATGGGCACTTTGAATAACACCATATTCTTTGGTAAACTTAATTTGAGACGACGCGTCGTCCCCTGCAATTTAAACTTGATTTAAGTTTTTTGAAAGAAATTTTTTTTTTGATGTCAAATATAAGCCCATTAATCAGAGCTAATTTAAAAAATAAAAATAGTCAAAGTGCCAGAACTTTCCTTTGCCAGAAACAAAATGGTGTTAAAAATTAAGAAGTATTTTGTGAATATCTCTGTTAATAATTTGTTTTGGAAATTTTGATTAACTTTTAACTTATTTTCTATTGTTTATCTATGATATGAACACTACTTAACTTGGTACTTGGGGATCCCTTTAATAATAATAATAATAACACTTTTAATTCTTATGGTAATAACACACCAAATTGTCCACAACAGATTAAAGATATATATATATATATTTTTTATTTATTTTGAATTTTTATGCTGTATTTTTCTATATATGTTCTTATATCCAAAGATATTGTTGGCATAGGAACAGACACAAATAGTCATTAAGACTAATCCAAAGTAGCGGTACACAAAAATGTTGTTGACCAACATTTTTGTGTACCGAAGTACTACTCAAGCTCTGAGTTGGCGGTGGCAGGATTTGAACTCGTATTGCTCAATAGTCAAAATTTTAACTTTTCGTTATGCTTTTGGACTTTTTTACATTTTCGGACACTCTAACCAACTGAGCTATCCAGCCACAAATATAGTAATATAGTAATATATATTTCTGCATAAATAATATTTCGCAGAGTATTTTTAAATTTATATAAACTAACTGTGCAACCCACCAACAGTAGATGATGGGCTATAGCAGCCCAAGCTTAACTTGTCAAATAAAACCTTAAATTGATAGACTAATTTTGATGTTTTAATGTCATTCAGTAGATTGTTCCACTCTTTAACAATTCTGTTTTTAAAAAAATTTTGATGTCGAATGTCCGAGTGTTTGACAATCTCCCACAAAATTTACTTTAATATTTCCTGTTGAAGGTGAGTTCCACTCTACTATTTCTAAATTATTTTCTAGCTTAAACATTTGGATCTCTGCGATTTCTTCTTATTTCTAATGTTGTTAAATTAAGTCTATTTATTCAATCTTTATACAAAAGATTTTTCATACAATATATATACTCAATTACAAGCGCTAATGGATGTATTTTCAAAGTTAAAAAAACCAAAACAAGAGATTTAGGAGTTATTATATCCAAAGACCTAAGACCTAAAGTACAGCGAAGTACAGCTGTACTTGTTTAATTTTAAAGATATCTCCTTCTAGGTGCGGTCTCTATGCAGGCATAGCAAATTCTAGATACGGGTGGATATAAATGGTATACAGCCTTTTCCATATGTGCTCATTTCTTGATTGAAATATATGCTTCAAAAGTCTAAGTGTACTGTTTGCTTTTTGCTACTATGTAATTTACATGTGCATGAGTTTTTAGGTCTTTGGATATAATAACTCCTAAATCTCTTGTTTTGGTTTTTTTAACTTTGAAAACACATCCATTAGTATTTGTGATTAAGTATTCATGATGTGGGTTATTTTTACCTATATGCATAACCATGAACTTATCAATATTTAGTTCCATAAGCCACATGTTGCACCAAGTTAAAATTTTGTTAATACTATCCTGAAGTTCTAGCGAACCCTTTAAAGTTGAAAAACAAATTTTAAAATTGTCTATGTCTCTAGCGCAAATTATAAAGTATTTACTTAAAATACTGACTAAAAAAAGTAGCAAAAAAATTGTATATTTAAAAAAAAAAATTTTTCGTTATATTCTTATATTATTTCGTTATATCCAGGTAAGGCTTAAAATAACAACTGTACTGTCTAGTATAACTCAACTGTAGTATCTCCATAAGTTTATCATGTTAAATTAAATTGTAGCATTTAAATGCTTCAAATGTTAAAGAATTTTTTTTATTAAGAATTAACAAAATAGTTTGATAAGTTTTTTGTTTTGTTTTAGTTCATCATTTTGGAAGCATTTTTGGAGCAAAAAGAAATTGTTGTTGTACATGTTTCACATTTTTTATCAAGTTTTGTAAGTTAAATATACGACTATGACTGAAGTTCCTTTATAGGATCCCTTTGTAAATCCTAATGTAAATGTAATGTAAATCATTATAAATTTATAAATATATTAAAAATCTTTTAAATTTGACAAAACAAAGCAAGGATTTTTTTTTTTGATTTTATTGTTTACACTTAAAATATAATTTATTTACTATTACTTTATTATATTTTAAAAATTGAAAAAAACTTTAAACAAAAATTTAACAAAAAAAATTGAAAAAAACTTCAAACAAAAAGTAAACAATTAAAATAAACTTTAAACCCTAAAAGCAGCATTTACTTTAGCGTAACATATAACATAATTAAAAAAAAAATTAACCAAGTTAATTATGTTAATCATAAATAGATAATGTTTAATTGTAATTACTAAATATTTAGAAAAGATTTTTTCATTTCTAAACTTTGTTTAGAACAATATTCAAGATATTTCCATAACCCAAGATTATATCTGGGCACTATGGAACACTTCAGATGGTGACTCTGAACTTTCTTTTGCGCCAATAGAGGGGTGAGGATTTTATTTAAAAGTATGTCTCTAGAATTTAATATAAACTATTTTGTTTTACATATGTTGGTTTCTTTAAATATTTTAAATTTTAGTGGCAAAGATTTTGAACGTGGTTGGCACTCTGTTCACTTAGTTAATATTAATGAAGATGAGATATTTGTTCCAGTTTTTCAAGATGTCAAAGTATACTTTTTTTTTTTTTCTTTCCTTTTTTTCTTTGTTTGAAAAGAAATAAATCATTTTTAAAATGATTTTTTTTTAACAATCTACAAGTAACACATTCCTTTGATTTTTTTTTAAGTAACACATTCCTTTAACTTTAATTTAATTTAGTTGAAGCTAAAAGATAATTTACATAAATTTTTATTTAGGAGGTCTTTATGAGGAAATTATTTTCACCACAAATGTATCAAAAGGATTGTCTACTTAAAGCTCTTCAAGTAAACTTTTTAATTTTAAACTTTTATTTTTTATTAGTTTAGATATTGAAAAATGTCAATAACTTTTTTAATCATTTTGAATAATTGTTTTGAAATGATTTCTTTTTAGTTGTTAATGACCTTGTTTTGTTGTTAAAAGTTTTATTATAATGTAGTAAGTGCCCCATAATGTTTTTTTGGAGCATAATGTTTTGGCATTATTATTGTGGAATTTATTTTCTTTTTAAAGTTTCAGAACAAGGGCCAATTTAATATAATGATAATACCATATGAGACTTATAATGATAGTACCATATGATTCTTATAAACATGAGAATCTTAGTGTCAGGAAATACTTATGTCGTTAGAAAAGTTTGTAGAACTTTATCAATACAGTTGCCATAAGACAGAAAATATTTTTATTTTGCCTTAAACTGAATATAATTAGGAACATTTTAAGTGGCTGTTGAAATTTTTTGGTTGTGTATTAAAAAACCTGTTTTGTACTGTATTTTATAAATACTGTATATTATTAAACACATTTAAAAGAAAAATTTTAAAATGGAAAAATTAAATATCGAACATTATAATCTCTACTTGAAGTAGCAACACAAGAGCTATACTTTAAAATTTGTATTCATGTTTACCACACACCAAATATATTGCTTATGTCAAGCAGGCTGCTATATTTCAAGATGGTAGAAAAAGTCTTGAAGATGACCCCGCTCGTGGCATCCTAAAACCATGTATACAGCTGAAAATATTGAATGTGTGCGTGCCATTATTGAAGAAAATCCTCATGCAACAAATGATATAATTGAAGCCCTGACTTCTATTAATCGTTTTACAATCAATAAAATTCTTTACAATACTGCTAAAAAAAGGAAACTAGCATCACCACCATTCGATACCTCACAAGTATTAAGGGTGTTCAAAATGATAAAATTTTCAAATACACAAGAAGCCAAATTTGAAGCAAACATAAAAAATACGATTCCAAAAAAAAATTCCAAAAATACTGACATTTACCTTGTGCTCAAGCAGCAAAATACCCCATAAAATTTTTTTTAAATTGTTGTGTATTCTGGTTTTTGCATAATTGTTGTCAAAATTAAAAAAAGATTTTGCATAGCTTATGCAAAAAACCAACATTTTTCTGCATATTTTTCCAAAATTCTTTTTTTGCGTATTTTTGTAAAAATATTTTTTGCGTTTTTTATGCTGACCTCACATATTTTAAGATCAGCAAATTATTGCCAACCTCATTTTTTCTAATTCTGAGGGCTCATCTATATATATATATATATATATATATATATATATATATATATATATATATATATATATATATATATATATATATATATATATATATATATATATATATAATTATGTGTGTGTGTGTGTGTGTATATATATGTGTATATATATATATATAGATGAGTTTTTTGAGTTTTTTCCGGGAATTCCCGGAATTCCGGAAATTCACATCAAGTTTCCGGGAAATTCCGGATGCTTTTTGCTATTGATTTGTAAAAAGTTATATAAAATTTTAAATACGACATGGTTTGCATTTAAGCAATTATGTTTTCTATAAATGAAATTTTCACAAGATCAATTTTTTCAAAAAAATTTTTTCTTTTTAATTCATTCAAATTAACTTTTTCGAATATTAGAAATTCTTTTTCTTTGTTTATGTGTGTGTATATGTATATATATATATATTTATGTGTGTGTGTGTGTATATATATATATATATATATATATATATATATATATATATATATATATATATATATATATATATATATATATATATATATATATATGTTTATGTGTGTGTATATGTATATATATATATATTTATGTGTGTATATATATATATATATATATATATATATATATATATATATATATATATATATATATATATATATATGTATATATATATATATATATATATATATATATATATATATATATATATATATAATTATTATTATTATTTATTGTACCGCAACAAGCTATAGCTTGTGTAACCAATTCTGGTTGTGGCGGCCTACATAAAAATTTACGCCGGTATTGCGAATTCCAAATGAGGTCTCACAAACACTGTAAACAATGTTTTGAGAAGTTTGCTATCTATATAGAAGAAAGTCCTGCTTAACATTCCAAGTATTTTATTTGCTTTATTTATGCATACATAACTTGACTATGATTTTTCGTCTTACTAGATAAAATAACACCTAAATCCTTTTCATCGTTTGTACTGCATATACTAGTTATTTCATTTGCTATTGATAATATTGTATAATTATGATGTTTGTTTGATTTGCCGAGATGCATTACTTTGCATTTTGACTCATTCAAGTTAAGAAGCCTGTTTGGGACCATTTTGCGATTTTATTTATGACATTTTGTAATACATTTATATCGTTGATATTATTTTTGCTAATAGTTTAGTATCGTCAGCATACAATTTATTTACACTTTTTAATAGTTCTGGCATATCATTAATATATATTATAAATAAAATAGGACCTAGAATGGATCCTTGCAGTACACCATTCCGAACCTCTTTCCATTCTGATGAAAATTCTGCCATTACCACTTTTTGTCAACGATTTTTAAAAAAAGATTTAAGCCACTTTAAAGTGTGACCGATAATTCCATAATTCGACAACTTGTAAATTAAATATCTATGCGGAACAACATCGAAGGCTTTGGCAAAATCCATAAATACTACATCAACCGCATTTTTCTTTAGATAATGAATAGGTAATAAAGTCCATTGTTTCAATTAAATTAGTTGTGCATGATTTGTTGTACACAAAACCATGTTGATTAGTTGAAATTAGGTGATTTTGTACTAAGTGTTGGATCATACTGTCTTTGACAATTTTTTCCAAAACTTTACTAACAACTGACGTCAAAGAAATTGGGCGATAATTGCTTGTAATTAGTTTGCTGCCTTTTTTATATAAAGGTGTTATGTGTGCAGATTTCCGATCATCTAGACAAATACCTGATTGCATCGAAAGTGTGAATATATAACTTAAAGGTGTTGCTAGAACAAAAGCACAATTTTTTAATACAAATGGACTTACTCCGTCTGGGCCAACAGATTTATTTGCATCCAACTTCACTAATATATTGTAAACCAAATTAAAATCAAATAACAGTGTGCCACATATATTGTTTGTACGCTTTTCGAATTTTGGTACTTCGGTAACATCTTTTTTTGTGAATACATCTTGAAAATGGTCATTTAAAGTATTTGCTATGTCTTTTGGATCTGTGATCGTACAATTGCTTTTATCTTTTAAGGAATTTATACTCGACTTGATTTTTTTCTTCTGCTCCACATATGAATACAAAAGTTTTGGGTTATGTTTAGCATTATTGGCTAACTTTAATTCATACTCTTTTACTGTTTTTTTGAGTAACCTTTTGTATATTATTTTACTCTGTTTGTATTCTTCTACCAGTTTTGCATTGGAAAAGCCACAGGCCAAACATTTGAACCAAAGTTTGTTTTTTGACTTCATTTTTATTTTCAGTGGCAGAGATATCCAGTTGCATGACTTATAATTCTTTTTACATATTTGATTTTGACGTATTTATTACACGCAATATTGTAATATTTTAGGAAGGCATCATATCATTCGTTTACGTTTCAATTTTCAAAATTAGATTTTCCAATCACAGTTAGTGAAAAAATCGGACATTAATTCATAATTCGTACTATGAAACATTTTTTTGTAAATTAACTTTGGTTGTGGCATTGATTTTGTTTTGAAATGAAATGTCAAGACATGATGTCCTTTTTTTAAGTTTGCTAGAGGCGGTTAATGAATGATTTCTTTAATTCTTTCATTGCATTTGGCTATTATAGGGTCCAGTGTACTAGTTGACGTAATTTCATCAGCTTGAAAAGTAGGATCTGTTACAAATTGAGTTAAATATGCATCAGATAAACAGTCGATGAATTGATTTGCTAACAAATTAATATTTGTGTCTTTAACTGACTTTACACCATTGTAATTCCATTTTATAGAGGGTGTTTTTTTCCGTATATATATATATATATATATATATATATATATATATATATATATATATATATATATATATATATATATATATATATATATATATATATATATATATATATATATATGATTTAAATGTTGACATCTTGAAGGAGAGTAAATATATATATATAAACTAATTTAAAACATCAGATAATACGAATTCTCTCAATATTAAATAATTTATTTGAAATTTTCGCCGGATTATAGGCACCAGCATCATCAGCATATAATATAATATAATTACAAAAATTGTGACCATTAAATAACAACAAAAATTTTTCTAAATTTTGACGTCACCTTTATAATGGCTTCTTTTACCTAAGTATGAAAAAAATGAAGTCCAAAAATTTGTTTTTAAATATTGTCCATTGTCCAAATTCATACCACCATACGTTGGAGAACATTGATGTTTTTGTATCTCTAAGGCCTCACAGACTTTTCTTTCAAATTTTTTATCCTCAACTTTAAGTGTTATTACTTTATTCCATTCAATGTCCTCATTGCAATTTACTTTATGCAAAGCTAATGCAGACTGGTTTAACTTGCCTTCAGTCAAAAATTTTTAGTGTTGTTGAACCCTTGTTCGTATTTGAAGTTTTGTTTCACCAACATATACTTTGGAGCATTTGCACTTAATTAAATAGGTTCCTAGGGTGCTGTTACATGGTAGTTTAGACTTATTTTTAGACGTTAATAGCGTTTTTAGGTTAGCATTGGATTTAAAAACAGTTCTGTAACCAGCTTTTCCAAGAGATTGTAGGAAGGTTATTAGAGTTTGATGGAATTTCATTTTTGTTCGCAAAACGTTTTTTTTGAACCTGATTAGAAATATCTTTAAGCATTTTTTTATCGTATCCATTTTCAGTAAACACTTGAATTAAAAAATTTATCTCATCTTTTAAATGGTTTTCGCTGCATATTGAGTATGCTCTGTGTATGTATCCTTTGAATATTGCTTTTAAAATTTTAGGATCATGATTAGAATGAGGTTTGATTTGGATATTGGTTATTGCATCCTTCCTGTAAACCTTGAACTCATATTTTCCTTGTGTGTTATTAATAACAGTTATATCCAAAAAGTTAAGTATCTTATTTTTGTTTTCAACCTCAATAGTATATTTTAAAGAAGGATGATGTCTGTTAAAAGTTGTTTGGAGCTGTTCCCCTTGATTTAAGTTAGAAAACCTTGCATGGCTATCATCTACATATCTATGAAAGGACTATTAAAGGAATCATTGTCATTGCCATTTTTATTGCTTTTTCCTCATGGTATTGTAAAAAAAATTCAGCCAAAACAACCATAAAAGACAATCCAATTAGGCCTGAATTCTCCAACTCATGAATCTCACCATTCCACAAGAAATAACAACGAAACAAACAAAGTTAAATTAGTTGTTTTGTTTCAGTTAAAGTAAGTTTAGTTGAGTTTTTGTAAGAAACACTTTTATTTAATTGATCCAAAAGTATTAAAGTTTTAATACTTTTGGATCAATTAAATAAAAGCGTTTTTTATTTAATTGATCCAAAAGTATTAAAGAGAGCGATTGCTCTCGAATACTGACCGCGGAAATTATATTTACTTGCGAAAAACTGGCCAGGTTTTTTAGTCGTTTTGAGAACATTTAAATTAATGTACGAAACAATAAATTTTGGTTTTACGGACATACATAAAAAAACATCTGGAAGAATAAAAAGAATATTTGCGAACTCTAAAAACCGGCCAAATAACGAACAAACTAATTCAAAAAATACTCTGACTAAGCAAAATAAAGTTCTAGAGTATTCTGTTGAAATGTTTTATAAGTTGTATTATTCACGATTCGTTATATTATGAGATTTCTAGAATAGATTGTTTTAAGAATATATTATCAATTCTATGGCTCATTCTCGGAGCCACATCTACAATCATCTGCATAGCTGCAAATCTTATAAACTATTATTATTTGTTTACATAAATATTAAATAATAAAATAATAAATAAATGTTTTAAATATATATTATTTATATTGTCAAAATTATGAAAGTTTATTATAAATTGTAGATTTTATTAGTATATACTTATTTAAAGAGTATGTATTTTTTATTTAAATGTAATTTTGTGCATCTGTTTTTTATCGATTTAATTTGTAAGCAAAGACTTACAAAAATAATTGCGTTTTTAATGAAGTTATTAATAATCATTAAACTTAATAAAACTAATTATGTGGCAAACATATAAGAAGTTTCTGGTTACTAAACACAAACTATGCATACAAAGTAACTCGCGGATGAACAAGCACCGCGCCTGAGGTCACAACAGAACATAAATATATATAGCAAGTTATTAGATATAAAAAAAAGTTTCTAGATATTGGTTCACTAAATCTAAATATTTTCGCTTTAGTTGCCTTTCTTAAAAATTCGTTATAGTTTTTTTTGCTTTAAATACTAATTAAAATTAAAAAGCCCACTCACTAAACATTATCAGCGGTATTATGAACCAGTTTCGCTTCCTCTTCATAAAAGTATTTTTAACTTTTTTAGTTGATTTCTATCTAGTAAATTTAATTTCTATAGTAATTCAATGATTTAATTATTTCATTTTCCTAATTTTTTTTTTTTTTTTTTTTGTAATTGTCTCTCATCGGTCCAATTAATCTTGTGCATTTTTTTTTTTTGCTTTTTGAAATGTTCTCAAAACAACTAAAAAATCTGGCCAGCTTTTCGCAACTAAGTATTATTTCCGTGGTCAGCAATCGAGAGCGATCGCTCCCGCTTCCCGACCAAGCCTGCTTTTTGTTAAGTTTTGAAAGGAAAGACATTATTTTAGTAACTTAGAGTAGGATTAATATTAATAACTTTTTTTGGACCAATCTGTTCTCTAATTTTTTCAATTGCTTTATCATGTTCTATTCTTACGAATCCTATTCCTTTATCAAATGGATAAATATCAATTTTCTTGTTTTGAATAATTTCTTTAAATGCTTTGCTTTGATCTCTCATTAGATTATGATTAATTTTTTTGCCCATTTTAAGTTCTCTCAGTACATTTTTCCTTAGGTTTTGCGCTTTTTCAATTTCTTTATTATATTCGAGTTTTAAGGCAGACGATTCAGTTGTTGTAATAATGTCCATGTAAGGTATAGATCTTAAGGAAAGTACAAAGTGTGGACCAAGATTCAGAAGATCGATTTGATTTTCAGGTATCTTGGTATCACAAAGATTTAAAATCACGTTTTTAGTGTATTTTGTTAATTTCTTATTACTTTTGTTGTAATTGAATTCACTTTGAAGTATTTTGAACTTTTTAATTAATCGTTCTTTAGATTTTATAAACATATTTTCACGAGCTTTTTCAGTGATAAATAGCACTTGATTATAGTCTTTGTCTTCAATCTTATTTTTAAGAAACTCTCTCAAGGTTTTTCGTAATATTAATAAGATTAAAATATCGTCTTTTAGAATCATTTTTTATACAAACTAAAAGTTCAAATCTAAAACGAAAAATAATACTTTTTGCTTTCCTTGAATTTACAGGACAATTTATTTGTAAAAATTTCGGAATTAACTTATGTTTCTTGCATTTTTGAAATTTTGAAAATTTCAAATAAATTATTTAGTATTGAGAGAATTCGCATTATCTGATGTTTTAAATCATATATATATATATATATATATATATATATATATATATATATATATATATATATATATATATATATATATATATATATATATATATATATATATATATATATATATATATATATATCAAAGTGAAATTAATAGATTTTTTTAAAAGTATAAATAATTAAGTTATATATTTTTAATTAAAAATTTTTCAAAAATAAAATATACTTTTTAATATGCAATATTTTTATAGTTGCTTTTTAACTTTGTGTCTAAAATACAACTAAATCAAAGTGAAAATAATAGATATGATAATGAAAGTGAAAATAATAGATATGCGCTTATTTAAAGTTAAATTAAATCTTTTTCAAGTGATATAAAAACAATTTTAAAAGAATTGAACTTATTCATACAACTTTTAACTACAAAGTTTTATATGCAAAATTTTTTTCTTATAATTACTTACTTTCTTATTTGGAGCTATTTCTGCACCATTTTAAAACTTTTCAAATTAGGAAAAAATGTTTTACAATTAAGAAGAGTAACAAAGAAACTTTTTAAATATGAAAATAAGCAAAAAGGAGACACAAAGTAATATAAAATGCCCCTTGTCATGGTTTTATTTGACACAAATTAGACATAAGTTAGCTAATGCTAGTTGGGTCAGTCAAGGTCAAAGTCTTCAAAACAATCTTCAAAACAAGCATTATTCGTTCATCATTCATTCATTAATTGTTCATTTATGTTGCGTTGAAAATCGAGACACCATTACAAGTCAATACTATTGTAAGAAGTGATTTGAAACCTGTTATGCGCACAACAAATAAGCAAAGACCTTAAACAGGCACTCAAAATTTTAAATTTCTCTTTGATAATGCTCGATTCTATGTTACTTAAACCATCACAAACTATCCTAAGTTGGAATCACAATAACTTGCTGTACTTGCCAGACTTAGCTCCATCTAATTATTGGCTTAATCTGACTTAATAACAAAAAAAAAATTATGATTATATTAATGTTGAAAGTCAAAAAAGTTGCATAACCAAGCAACTTCAAAGTATCCCAGGAGTAAAGTATAAAAAAAACGTTTGGCAAACAGTTAAAAAGATTGTGTACTGGAATTATGATTATATTTTACTGAGGATACCAAGAAGATAAACCTATTTGTACTTTGTACTTTGTTCCTCGTGAATCTTAAGTAGTTTTACTTTATAAACCAAATAATAACAAATAAAAACTCAAAATAAGAACAACTTCTTAAAATAAATATTTTGGTTGGTAACCGATCTCGCCTATTGATTGGGGGATAATCATGTTGATAATTAGCCAGTATTACATTGTAAATATTTATTTTATTTTTTAGCTTCTCTACAAAATTAAAAAAAAGCAACAGTTGTAACCAGAAAAATAAATAAATCTGATTATTTAGTAGTTACTTAAAATCAATAATCAAAAAATTTAAGCTAGCAATTAAAAAATATATATATATATATATATATATAAATGGTAGTCATTATTTTTACGCGCGTACAAATAAGGTTTACAAAATAAGAATATATTGTACTTAAAATGTGCGTACAAATAAGAAAAAAAAATAGTTGTACTGGCGTACAAATAATGCTTCCTAAATTTATAGTTGTTAATAAGATCAAACAAAATTCTCATTTCATTTTAAAGATTCTAAAATTTTGAGCTTACGAAGTTTTGAAAAATAAAAAGCTTTTTCTTTTTTTTTTTTTTTAAATAATAATCTAGCTAATATGATATTGCATATAAAATAAGATGTTTAATAAAATTTTTTTTGTGAAATTCTTTAAAAAAGTTTTTTTTTTTTTATAGATCTTTGCAAAAACAAATGAATTAAATATTCAATTTCTTCCTAATGAATCATCTTCTCTTCTTGAAATAAAAGAAAGTTTACTTAGAATTATTGACATGCAGGTAAAAGTTTGTTGCATTTTAGATCTTATTTTCAGTGATACATTTGGTCAACAATTTTTTGTTTGTTGGTTTAAAAACATTTGTATGGTTAAACAAAAAATGTTGAAATTTATAATTATGATTATCAACAATTATCAAAATATATTATGTGTATATATATATATATATATATATATATATATATATATATATATATATATATATATATATATATATATATATATATATATTTAAACTAATTTTAAAAATCTTTATGCTAAATTTTTATACTAACTTTTTTTTTTAATTTTTAGGTTAACACCTGATTATTATCAGGTATTGAATAAGTTCACAATACTTGTTTCTTGTTTCTCAACTTGTTTCTCCATGCAGCGGCCTTGTTCGTCAAGGTTGGTGTTTTGGAGTTATAGAGTGGAGAGAGGGTTATTACCACAATTAAGTAGCCTCCTTGTCTGTAGTGGTCTTCTTGACTTTGGTGAGGTGAATTAACATTAAAACTTTATCATTTTAAACGTTATTAAAAATTTTTTTAAATGTTAATTTTAGATGAGAAAAAAAGTTGATACTAATATAGAACTTTTTTATAAAATTTTTTACATTTACTGAAAAGTAAAACTTTATTGGTGTATAATATCAATAATATTAAGTAGTTGTCCGGACCCGTAAAATACGTGTCTTGGTAAATCTGTTCTACACTGACCTTTTCTATACTTATTCTATACTTGAATATTTTTTAGTAAGCGGCAAAAAAGATACCTATAGAAAAACTATAACTGTTGTTTACTTTTCAAAGCTATAAAAAAAAATTTTCAAAGCTATAAAAAAAATTTTTTAATCAACTTTAAAAAGCTTTAAACGTTTTGGTAGCCATTGTGTGAATCGCTATTTATTAACTGATTGGATATTAGTACCTGTCTAAATAATATTTAGAATACCTGCGTCTAATGTGTTAATTAATTACCATTGGTTTTAAAAATTTCAAAAAACATGAGATGACTTAATTATGTGGAATAATGGACTTGCCATGACCCGTGTACTAGTCATGATAAATCTATTCCACACCAATCATTTTAATAACTTTGCTTTCAAAAAATTTTGAAAAATAGCGAAATATAAAAATCTTTGTTTTGAGTTAACAATTTATATTCAATACTTTATAACTTCTATAAAAAAACAGAACAAAAAAAAACCTTATTATTTTTTTCTTTAATAAGTTACTATTAATTTTTTTTCAGACCATTCGCAGCTCTTTAGGACTCTTACTCCGTTAATTTTGAAAAGTTAAAGTTTGCATATAAAATCTTTTTTCTATTAGAAAGAAAGTTATCTCGTAAGTGTGCGTTAAACGCGCAGGTCAAACTAATTACTTAGGCGCTTTAATAACAGAATTTTTCCAAAAAATATGGGTGTTTCCTTTTTTTAGAACTTTTGAAAAGCTTTTTAAAAAATTTTCTCCTTTTGTTTAGTACATTATATCTTTATATATGTTATGCATATCCTTTTCAGGCCTTTAAAAATGTTTAACTTTGTATTCTAGAAAATTAGAAAAGATTTGAAAAAAAAAGTGTAAGCGAAAGGATATGAACCCACACAAAGCACTTCAACCACTTTGACACGTTTAATCATCTGTTTAATAAAACAAAGACTTATTAAACTTTATAAAACAGCATTTTTCTTTTTTCTTTTTTTTTTTTCAATTCACCTCCTCAAGGCCGAGAAGGCCACTACAGACGAGGAGGCTAATAATTTGTGGTAACAACCCTCTCTCAACTCTATAACTCTGAAACACGAACATTGACGAACAAGGTCGCTGCGCGGAGAAACAAGTTGAGCGCGGTACTACCAGGGACGTGGTGGGAATCAAACTCAGAACCACTCGTTTATGAAGTGAGCGCTCTACCACTACACCACTACCCCAAAGTAAAGCCTTATTGAAACTTACATATACATGCTTTAAATTAAAATTAAGGAGCCGCAGTCAAAATTTCAAGTAAAAGTAAATCTGTAAAATTTGAAATAATTTATGCATCTTGAAGTTTACATCTTAGATATTTGCATAGATTTTTGTTCACATTAATAAAATAGAAATCATTACGGATTGTGGTTTTAAAAGTATCATCTGATTAATTTTAAAAAAATAATCAAATAAAAAAACAGAAAAAAGGTGGAAATAAGTGAAATAGGTGCTACAGATCAAATTTTAAGGAGATATTGCTGCAAAGCTATTTTCACATGAAAGTAAAACTGAAAAACAAATAAACTAGATATATGTTTTAGTATGTTTTTAACATTACATAATTTGAAGAAAGTTAGATATTTGCGTTCTCACTTTCATTCTTATTAAAAAGTGCTGCTATTCTTTCTCACAATTACCTCGGTTGCAATGGCTGCCAAGAGTATAGTGTCAAACACGCTCAAATGAGCATTGACATATTCCCTGTTATATTATAATATGATAAGTGTTATTACTTTAATACCAGCTTTTTTGAATTTATGTTAATTATTACAGTTGTTTAAATTATTATTAATTTATGTTAATTATTACAGTTGTTTAAATTATGGCTTTTAGTTGATTTCAATAAAGTTAATAAGTTTCAATAAAGCTTTACAAAATTTGTTTTTTAATCTTTGTTATTAGTTAAAAATAATACTTTTTTATTTTTTCAATACATTGACATATTTTATAGTGTAATTATGTTCTTAAGGTGGAAAATACAGTACTTAGTACTGGCGTCCAGGATTCTGGTTATCAACAGCTACAGCGAGAATGTTGGTTTAATTTTTACTCCTTCGTCAACCAGTACTTGCAGGTTCATATTTTATTTGTTTGTATAGTATATTGTACTATAATTGTTTTAAGTATAAAAATGTCAACAATAGGTGTTTGGAAATTACCAATCACAATCCAAATAAGTAAGATTATAACATAAATTATTAACATTAGTAATTATAAATATGATAATAATAATAGTAAATTAGTTGATAAAAAGCCAGAAAAATAGGTAATGATTCCTATAGTCCTAAAAATTTTATTAATATTTTGAAAAGATTGTTCAATGTATTTTGTTGCATTATACAAAAATATTTTAAATACTGAATATCAAGCTAACTTTTCAAATTATGACTTTTAGAAAAAAGAATATGATTTCAATGTTTTAAGATGTATATAATGAAAAGATATTAAACAAATGAACTTCTATATATATATATATATATATATATATATATATATATATATATATATATATATATATATATATATATATATATATATATATATATATATATATATATATATATATATATATATATGTATATATATGTATATATATATATATATATGTATATATATGTATATATATATATATATATATATATGTATATATATATATATATATATATAAAACATTGAAATATGATTTCAATGTTTTAAGATGTATATAATGAAAATATATTAAACAAATGAACTTCTATATATATATATATATATATATATATATATATATATATATATATATATATATATATATATATATATATATATATATATATATATATATATATGCAGCAACGTAACCAGGCCAATTTTGATACCGGTATACCGGTATAGGCCTCCAAATTTCAGCCCAAACTCAATTTAAAACAATTTTTTATTAGCACCCATAAAAAATAAAAAAAATAATTTTTTATTACTTATTGTCTTGCTGTTTTGTGAGAAAATTTGTTATGATAATTATGATAATAATATTTGTTATGTTGTTAATGTCCATTAGAAAAACCAACATTTGAAAAGCGACTTTTAAAACACATTTTAAATGTATTTTAAGTCAATCAGAATGCTTTATTCGAATTCGCGTTGATAAAATATGGAAGATGTTACAACTGGATTAAAATGTAAAATGTATGTTTTGATTGGATTAAAATATGAAATGCTCAGCATTTTTTAATTAAAAACTTTAACATTTAAAAAAACTCTAATTTGAGTTTCTCCCCCGTTTATGTTTACTTAATACAATTTTCAAAGCGATTAAACTATATGAGCTTTAAACTTTTTCATTTTAAATAACAGTAAAATTGCATCAAAAATATTTAAATAATAAAACGAAGAAAAGTTTTTAAAACATAATAACATTATAATAATTGCATCAAAAACTTGATTTGAAAAGTAAGAGTAGAAAAGAAAAAAAAGTTAATAATTTTTAAATGAATTAATTAAAAGTTGGAATGAATTGACCTTAATATGCAGTAAATACGCTATGTAATAAATCTTTTTAAGTCTTTATAAAAGAAATATACAAATATTGTTTATTAAATGTTATAGCTATCACTTGTTAATAAAAAAATTCTCTTTATATTAGTAAGCAAATAAAGCAAGTAAATGAAAACTAGCGGAGAATTGACGTTGGCGTTAAAGCCAACAATTGTTTTTGTAGAAGAGTGTTCAATATTTAAGAAATATATTTTTTCAAAAGCAACATTTTATACTTAAAATTTAGAAAAAACTTCTTTTTATGGAACTTAAAGTTTCACGCCTATTGGCAATGATCACCATAACGAAGTACAAAATCAAAATATAAAAAAAAATGTTTAAAAATTACAAACTACAATACTATAATGCAAGAAGATGAAAAATGGAAAACTAATCCTTTATCATGTAATGAAAGTAGAAACTAATTTTTGTGCCTGCATTTAAAAATTAATTTGTCTCCTTTGTGCCTCTAAATTTAACATAAGCGTTTAACAATGTTCTATTTGATTAAAGGTGTAAAAGTATTTTCTTTTAATTCCCATACTTCATTAGATAACTCAGTGTCGTTTTTGTACTTTTTTTATGTTAAAGGGTTTTAGATGGTTCACATAATGTAATTTAAAAGAAGTTTCACTTCCCCATGTATACTTTATCTTTGTATTGAGGTTTATTTAAGCTTACAGTTGCTTGGTAAAAAATGTTGTTAAACAAGCAATAGTTGTTTAGTGGACAAAGGGATTTTTTAATGCAATTCCAATATAATATATATATTTTAATCAATATTTGAAAGTATATTTAATCTATATGCATCTATATGCATTACATAATCATTACCAGCACAAAATATTTAATTGACATTTAAAGTTAAAATTTATTTAATATTTTAAGTACTGCTATCAAATGTTTCTAAAACTTTTTTTTTTAAGGCTAGACTGAAACCGGTTGGATTGCATGTCAGTAAAAATGGCTGCTTCGTAATTCGTCAGGTATATTTGTTTTAAATTTTATATTACTTACATTTTTTTTTTAAATTGTTTATTATATAGGTAATTACTCATTTCTTTATTATACTCACAGAAGTGTTATGGGTATGTGCAACCTCTTTCATGGTCTGATCATTTATACCTGAGCAACTTGGAAACTTGTGAAGGAGTTCAATCATTTATAGATCATGAATTAGAACTTAATGGTATAAATTTGAAAATTTTAATATTACGTTTTTACTACTCAATTTTTTCTTTTTGTTTTAAAATTTTTTATATATATTACAGGAAGTATTGTTAGCAGAGACATAATGTTCCTTGTTGAATGTATGAAGGCTATACCATTGCAGGTTAACATACATTCAAACTAGCTTTTAATTATTTTTTTTAATTTTTTTTTTTTTTGTTCTTTATTTCTGTTTGCAACAATTATAATTTTTATATTTTTTTGCCTAATGTATTAAGTTTTTTACTAGTTCAATGAAGAAATTCTTTTTGGTGTGGATTGTGATCTTCAAGGTAATGAAGATGTAAAGGTTTTCCTAGAAAGCATGGCAGATGCTCTTATCACTAATAGCAGGTTGAATAAATTTTCATATAAGAGGAATTTGAATTTTTATGAAGATTGTGACTTTAATAATCAAAATTAAATTTAAAAATTATTTATTTCAAACAAAAAAGGGCTTAAAACACCATCCTAAACTTTTTAGGGGTTTAAACATCCATCCAAACTGAGGTTAAAACATCTACTGAAACATTCATTTTTCTTTTTTACCACTAAATAAAAGTATAAAGAAGTATACTTTTTCTATAAACTATAAAACTTATTATTATTATTTTTTTTTTTTTTTATTTATTTATTTATTTATTTTTTTTTTAATTTATTTTTTTTTTTTGATTTTCATATAAATACCATTCAAGTTGCTAAGTAACAAAAATAATTGCATAAAGTGGTATAGTGGTGATGTTAGTATAATTAAAATTTAACTTTCTTTTTTAGTAATTTTGAGCAATTAGTTGGTAATGACCCCAAAAGAGTCGATTTTATATTAAGTATTGAAGCAAGGTTAGTTTTGTTTATAATTAATGTACGTGTTTAATCAGCTCTGTTTTTAATTGTTTTTGTGTTTTGTTTTTAACTGTGTTCTTTTTTAGGTTAAAACATTTAAAAAACCCAGCAAAAGCTGTTGAATATATTCTGTCTGCAATTGATATTTTAGAAGAACAAACAACAACAAAGGAATTCCTTAAAAGTATATTACAACTCTCTTTGATACAATATCATACTTATTATAGTTACCCCTTTTAAGCAAGAAAAAATATTTACTTTTGCTAAATTGAGATTATCTAAATATATTCTGAATTCAGGATATTTCTTTAAACTTTTTTTTCCAGATTTTCAAAAAGTTTTCTATAAATACAAGTTCAAAAACTATTTTGCAAATAGATATATTTAATATCTATTTGCAAAATAGTTTTGAACTTTTTCAGTCATTGACCATTCATAAAAAAAGAAGTTTCAAAAAAATTAAGCCATTAATTTAAAGCTAAATTAAGACAAATATTAGGGAAATAAATTATGGATTTTTTCTGGATTTTATTTTTGCAAAATGTTTTCCAGATTTTTTAAATATGACCTAAATAATCTTTGTAAGTCTAACACTTTCTTTTAGTTCATCATTTTAATATTTTCCTGCTGTAGCTTATGCATTAATATTATTACTATTATTATTATTATTATTATTATTATTATTATTATTATTATTATTATTATTATTATTATTATTATTAACATTATTATTAACATTATTATTGTTATTTATATTAATTTAAAAGCACAAAACCATCCAGTTTCAAAAAGTAATTTATTATTGGTTATCCCAAAAGCAGATTTTTAAGTTTTTTTAAATTTGATTTAAAAATTTAATTTAAAAAAAACTATCCTTATGATACTGATTATTTCTTTGAATAAAATATTTATTTCTTGGAATAAAGTATTTATTTCTTGAAATAAAATGTTTCTTGGAATGAAATATTTATTTCTTGGTATAAAATATTTATTTAGTTCCAAGAAATAAATTATCAGTATCATAGAATTTGCAGAGAATGTGCAGGTCTTAAGCATTTTTTAGTTATGAAAATTATTATTGAGTTATTGATATTTGAAATGTTTTATTAAATATTCTTTTGTATGTGACTTACACATTTTTTTTAATAACTTAGTGTCTGGGACAAGAAATGATTTTTATAACCAAACATTTTGTGGACAAGAAGGGATTGAAATAATCAGTGAAACACTTTCGAAATTTTCGCTGACACGCATGCATTTCTGTCGGGACTTTTTCATTCTTTTAAAGCTTATGAGCAAAATTTCATGCAAGGTATAAATTTTATATGCAAGATTTTACACACAGAGACTTTGCTTTGAAACTTTTTTTTATAAATTGGTTGGAGTTGTTAATATTTAAGTGTATTTTAAGATAAACTTAGACTTGTCATGCTCAAGAGATTTTGGAAGTATTGTTGCTAAAAGAGTATATGCACTTTTGCGATCATACCATGCTGTTTATTGGTCTGCTAATACTTGTTTTCAGTTGGTTGATTCTTCAACTGTGTAAGCCTTGTTATTAGATATTATAAAGCATAATTGTTAATAGGCCAAAATATTTGTTTGGAATGTTATGTTTTAAGTTTTGATATTTGATTTTAATTTTTAAAAAAGTGTAGTTGAAAAAGTTTTAGGTATAGAATTTTCAAATTAAACAGTTAACATAAAATATTTTAGTATTAAAATAGATGATAATATAGTTGTAAATAATAATATAATTATTAAAAACAAGTCATTTTAATGCACTTTAACAAGTGCATTCTTTATTGTAACACTTTAATAGAGTTGCAAATTGTCTGACAATATGGAATTTTTTTTTAAGATTGGGACATGCTAAAGTATTGTTGCACAGTTTTATATAGAATTTTTTGCAATGTTATTATGTTTTTTTTTTAATAATATTAATGATCTAGTTTTTTAAAATATATAAATATGAGGCAGTTGCTGGAACAAGCAACTTTTTATTTTACTACTATTGGAACAAGTTTTGTTAATTTGGTTGTTTTTGTAACATGATTGGGTATGTTGTTATAAATGCAACTCTTTAGTGTGCTGTCATCATAACTTGTAATTTGTTATATAAATAGTTGTAATATATCCTGTCATTGCAGAACAGACTTTCTAGAAATTCTATTTAGTAATACTACTCTTTGCATGTTGCAATGTTTTTGTAACATGCAAAGTTATATTATTAAGTTGAATAATTGAAACATGTGATAAAAAAAAATGTAATACATAATTTTTTTATTTTTAAATAGTAACGTTAATAATAGCTGTTATATACAAAATATTTTAAAAATAATTTCAGTGAGGCTAACTTGGTTCACTTAGCTGCTTTAAATCTGACAGAAAAAAGTCCAGCATCAAAATCTGCAAGAAAAACAAGTATTATATTTATTTATTTTTTTGTCTTTTTTTTTATTTTATTTTATGTTTTTTATACTTTTATTATATTAAGTTTGGTATTTTTCACTAATTTTTAATTATTTGTTTTTTATTAATTAGTTGATTTTACGGAACAACCGACATCACTTTTACTAAGCTTTACAAGAGATATTGGTATAATGAAGGTTATCTGCTCCTTAAATAATGAAGAAGGAATGTCTAAATACCAACCTTCAGACTTGCTCCACTTTTTTTTTTCTTCGATAATAAAAAATATGTATCTTTTTTCTAATTAATTTTAAACAGTTTTGATATTGGTCTAATGTTAGGAATTTTAATGCTATTAAAAAATCAAAGACTTTTCTTGTGTGTATCAAATAACTAACAAATTTAAATTGAATATTTTGTTCTTGATCTTTATTTATTGAAAAATGCATCAATAATAGTAATTCTTTTGAGATATTTTTATTGCATATTTTGATCTGGTTTATAATTTGGAACAGTTAATGCACCTTAAAAATCATTTTATTTGTAACATGTTTTACAAATAATTTGTAAAATTCTGTTTAATTGCTTTAACCATAAATTTTTGTTAGTTGGTTGTTAAATGAAAAATGCTCAGATTTTCCGGAATATTTGGCAGCTCATTGTCAGTATGCATTGTTAAGTGAGTATTTACATTTTGCAGACACATGGTGTGATTCAGGTAGAGGAACAAAAGATTTTTTGTTAGGGCAATCTTACTTAGGAACCGATGAACCTGAAAAAGCATTAAAGTACTTTGTTAGTGCAGTCAGAGGCATCAGTAAGTTTTCTATTTTTAGTATTTAAATACAATTACATCATTAAAAAGATTTTACAGACTGTTAAAAACATATTTTTTTACTTTAGGACTAAAAGAACCTCTTCTTATTAGTCTGACTGAAGATGAAGATGAAAAAGAGTTATTAGTTCAGTATTTTGTTAAGGTGTCATTTATTTTCTGTATACATTTTTTTCAATTTTATGAATATTAAAAATGTTACTGTAAAGGTAAAACAGTCCTTTACGACTTTACGGTCCTTTAAATTTATGGTCCTTTAGGTTATGCGATTATTTGAGCAATGGAATCATCCCCTTATGGTAATCTCAGCTGCATCTTCTGCCATTGCTATGGCCAGTAATAAAAGTAAAAACAAGGTAATCTTGATTTTTTTTTTTTTTTTCAATTGAAAAATTTTTTTAATACTGGGGTGTTTAAATTTATCTTGGATATTACTTAGCCTGTGTTGTGGTCAGTTGTTTTTAAGTATCATTTACAACTGGGCCATTATAGTGAGGCTTACGCCGCCATAGTGCACAATCCTGATAAGACTAGGTAAGTTCTCTTGATCTTTTTACCTTTTTTTTATTGTTTTAACCTTATTAAATTCAGAAAATTCTGTACATTTGTAACAATGTTTTATTAGACGCCATGATTGTTTGCGCCATTTTATTGTTACATTGTGTGAAAAAGGAATGTTTAAAGAAATATGTTCATATCCTTATGTCAATGTTGAAGATGAAGTAAGAACTTTTTCGGGGGTTTATTTGTGTGATCTTTTATATAATTTTTAAACTTATTAGACATTATCTTTAATTTTATGTAGGTAGTTAGCATAATTGAAGCACGGGCTCGTTCTACAGATATCACAGTCAATAAATATTATGACATACTTTATTCCTATCATATACTCAAAAGCGATTATAGAAAAGGTAAAAATTTTTTTAGCTCTACTAAAGTGTTTTTATTTTCTGTTTATTAAAAGTTGTTTTGTCACTTTAGCTGCTACAACTATGTATGAACAGTCTTGCAGATTAGCAACAGAAATGCATGGTTTAAAGTCTTTGCAAAAACAAGTTGCTTTTTTTATTTTTAAGTTGTTATTTAAATTTTTAGGATTTTATTTTTTGAAGCTAAAAATTTGGTTGTATTACTATTTACCGTTTTCCACTTACAATAGGCAAAGTGCTTGTTGGCTTCATTAAATGCGCTAAAATTGGTAGAATCTAAATATGCCTGGATTGTAAGACCTCAAGAAAACTATAGCAAAAACAATACTTTAGTAAAGGTATATATTTATTTTATTTTTATGCGAATGCGATTTTTTTAATTTTGAACTTTCTTTATCTGTTTTCCTGTCTCTTTTTATTTTTAATGAACAGGATAACTTAAAAAAAAAAGTTATTGATATTTTTATTATTCATAATTATGAGAAAATTTATAATTTAATCTTTAGAATTTTTTTTTTTATAATAATAAGGTATAAATGAAAAGTTCAATACTTAGTATTAATTGCTTTGGCCTTTATTTTCACAATATTTTCACCTATTTTTAACTTGAAATTAGACGAGGAAAAGAGTCAAGTGGCTTTTGATTTAGTAAGCGACCAGGGTTGATATTTGACCGGAGTCAGGGCAGGGTTTAATAAAATATAGCCGGGGCAGGGGCCGAGGCCGGGTTTGTTACCAGGGCTGCATAAACATTTATACATCCTGAAGTATATTTTTTTAAATTCAAAATTCATGTTATATTTTTATATATATATGCATATATAAACTTCATTATGATCAACATGATCATAATAAAGTTTGTTGATAACTTAATGAAAAAATTTGAAGTGTATGTATTAGGGTTAGTTCACATAAAAAGTACATGTAATGCTGAACAAACAAAACTATATGTTGCAAATAAGTTAAAAGAATTTGAAATTGACATTAAGTCAATTAAGATATAATATCATCAACACATGATGGAGCAGCTGTTATGGTCAAGTATAGAAGGCTATTAGGCATCATATCTCAACTTTTTTTATAACCACGGTTTGCATTTAGCAATAACTGATGTATTGTATAAAAAACAACAATAAAAGTTTTGTGAAGAAAATGAAGAAGTAACAGATTATGAGGATGTTAGTGAAGACATTGAAGGTGAATCTGTCAAAAACATTGATAATGAGTTGAACTCAAATAGTTTTGAAGATGTTAACATAATCTGCGAGCTAGAGAAAAACATTGAAATCATAGATCTCACTGAAGATTTTCAAGAAGTTATACAAAATGTCAGAAGAATCATAAAAATGATAAAATTCCCTTCAGTAAAAAACAACATGTTACAAGGATATGTTAATGAATATTGCAGTTGATGTTAGATGTCAAAACTCGGTGGAATTCATTAATAGCAATTCTCAAACGATTCCTTTAAATAAAGGATCCTATAAATAAAACTTTAAATGAATTAGGGCAACAAAAGATTTCAGAGGAGAACGTAGCAACTTTAAAAGAACTATTAAATGTCTTATTGCAGATAGAAACTGCAATAAAGGAGTTGAGTAAAAATTCTGCAACTCTTTTGACGGCTGAAGGTGTTTATAAATTTATATTTGAAAACTTAGATCAGTTACAAACGAATATAAGTAAAAATTTGTTAAAACAGATAAAAAAGCGAATGGATGAACGTCATGATAAAATCTTTATGACATTAAAAATCTTCTTAGAATCAGGCAATATTCCACATTCTACTAAATTTTTTGAATATACTTCAAAAGCTGCCGCTATTACTTTAGCAGTGGAAATATTTAAAAAGATTCATACATCTAGTGGTGACAGCAGCAGTACTGAGAACAATGAGGTCAAGGAAATTGCAAAAGAAATAGCAAGTGAATTTATGCCTAAAAGTCAAAGTACTAATAATGTTATGCAGCAAAAGCTGAAAGCAGCTATTTCCTCAATTACCCATGCAGAAAAGCAGAGCAGCACAAATACTTCACTGTTGAAAAATGATTTTATGTTTTTAACAACCACTAAAACAAGAACAAATAACTTAAATATATTGTTTAATGCACTTCTAACAATTAGACCAACATCTACTGCAACGGAGCGCGTTTTTCAATTGCTGGTTTAACACGGACAAAAATTAGAACTCGCTTAAATTTTGAAACTCTTAATGCAATTATTTTTTTGAAATATGCATTTTTAAAAATGAAATAAATGTAATTAGTATAATTGTTTTATTTTTTTTTATATTTGATTTTTTAATGTATATCACTAAAATACTTAAGTTAAAATTAATTATTACTATGAATGTGTTAAGTTCAATCTATTATCTTTTTTTTTTGTTATCCGGATATCCAGATATATCTGAATAATTTGAATTTTTAGTATTCGATATCCGGACAGTCATTAATGTCGGATAATTGGAAGCCCTATTTATATCCATAATATGTATGCCTAAAGCGCATCTCAGAAGCTTTTATTCCTTTTGGAATAAAAGTTTAAATGCTTTTATTCCTTGTCTTTGATTTTAAGTCAAGCCTCATTCTACTCCACATTTTTCACCATCTTGACCAGTTGCTTTATTAAAAATTAAATCATTTTTTACATCTTTTTTACAAGAACATCTCTCTTAAGAACAAATGTCTTTTTATTATTCAAAGAAGCCAATGTAAAAAGGTCCTGTCTTATGTTAAGTTCTATTATTATCAGTTTACTAAATCTTGTATCTTATCTCAGATGTTAGGTTCTAGGGACTTTTGGTTAATCTTCATCAGTGTCATTAACTAAAGTAACATTTAATCTCTAATTCATGGGACTGATCTTTTTACTGCTCCCCAGAATAAAGCAGTTTTTTGCAAGGAAATCTTACTCTAATTTGACTCTTGAATCGAATGGCCATACTCTTACTGTCAGTTAAACAGATTAACCCATTGTTAAACATCCAAATCACTCTGGCTTCCAATGCTAAAGTTAATTCTTAATTAAAAACCTCTACAGTTTGTGCTCCAGACAAGATTTCCATCATATTCTTTTCCATCATATTCTCCAGAACTGTCTTCAATTTTTGCTAAATTTTTAAAAAGTGCTGACAAGGTGGTTCCAATTTTTCAAAACCCTTTGATCTCTCCAACTATCCTACAAATAGTCTTTACTCTGTTATTTTTTTTATATAAAGGTTTTGAGATTGAATTGTTTGTAGTATTAAAATTATTCTTGAAGGCCTCCTAACTGCAGAATTAAAGTTAATCTTGAAGGCCTCTTAACTGCAGAATTAAAGTTAATCTTGAAGGCCTTCTAACTGCAGAATTAAAGTTAATCTTGAATGATGAAATTGTATTACATTGTCTTTAATGTAATGTAAAAAAACATTGTCTTTAATGTAATGTAAAAAAACATTCTAGCTTCCCACCTTCTATGATGCTAATAGATTCTGCATTATACACACACACACAAACAATAAGAATAGGGAACTAATTGTTTATTTTTAACAAAACATCACTTTATAAATCATTTGTTTACATATTTATTTCAAAAATATTCTCTTGTTTTTATTTGTTGCATTTTTATATTTTAAACTATCTGTAACTGAAATCTAGTGATAAATACTTAAACATTAAAAAAGTGAAAAAGAGTTAAAAACATTAAAAAGTTGATCTTGTTGCTATGACAACTTTTAATTTGTATTCTCTTTTTTCTATATAGTTTCTTGAAAAATATGTTTGTTTTTTTCAAGATTTTATTTGAATGTGCAACGCTCTAGGTTTGTTGCTATTTACATTATTTTCAGTTTTGTTGGTTCTATCGGGTAACATTTTTAAGTCTGTTCTCAAAATTGATGTAAAATGTTTTCCTTTTCCTTTTTAATAATTTTTCTGAATCTTTTAATATACTTCTTTCTTAATCTTTCATTTGATATACTTTTTTCTTAATCTTTCATTTAATATACTTTTTTCTTAATCTTTCATTTTGATTGCTATAATTATTTTCTTTCTCTTTTTTTTTTTTGAAATTTTAATTTGTTTTTAAATGATTTAATCGAATTGTAGAAATTTCAAGATCTTCAAATGTCAAACTTTTTAATTCGAAACCAATTAAACAGATTGTTCATCGAAAATGAATGATAATAAAAAATTATAATTAATAATTGGTAGAAATAATCTCTGTGAAAATAATTTATTGAAAAATCCTTAAAGATTAAGCTTTCATTTAATAAGAAACTTTGTTTTAAATTTGTAAATATTTTAATGTCAAAAGTAATTATGAAAGAATTTCATTATTTATAAAATAATTTAATAACAAACTATTTTGTAATATATATATATATATATATATATATATATATATATATATATATATATATTATATATTATATAATCTATTAGTTAAACATAAACTGTTAAATTATTTTAATTAAGTTTATTCTAATAAAATTTGCTGGTTTAGAGTTCTAATGATTTCACACATTCTCCTAAAAGGCGAGAAAATGGGGAAGAAATTTATTACTCATCAACTTCAACAAAAAAATGTACTACATCAATTGTTATTATAGAGTTTCATGATTTGGAAAAGTCATATATGTTGCTTTTAGCTAGGCTAAAGTTATTGCAACATGGTAAAAATGAATCTATTGTTGTAGGTAGGGATTGTATAATTATTTTTAATAATAGTTTTTTTGTTCTTTACTTTTTATTTATTAAAAAATATTATTTTAGGCCCAGGTTTATCTGCATCAGAAACAGTCATTTTACTTTCACAAGTTGGCTTGTTTGATATGGCATTTTCTCTTGCAAATATATATAACTTGCCTTTTAAAAGAATATTTGAAACTCTTGCGTCAAAGTAAGCAACTAATCTATTATATATTTTATAAGTTTTAAAATTTATTTATTTGCCAATATTAAATACTTTGAAAATATTTTTTTAGATGTGTCAATCTTGTTAATTGCACTAAAAGGTTTGTTTTATGCATAATTTTAGATATATTTTATATTGTATTGGGTTGGCTAAATAGTATTAAGTGATTTTTTAAAAATTTCTTGAAAGTTCTGGAAGCTTCAAGAGAGTGAGTATATATAGGGTGTAAAACGGCTTATCAGAATAAATAATATTACTGCATGACAACTTCTGTATATCATATTAAAGAAATTTTTTTTCAAAACAATCTGCAGCAAAAATTTTTAGGCTGCAGTTTGTTTTGGCTTTTGCCTCCCAGTTGGTGCTTGTTGCCATAATTTATTTTTTTTCTGGGTGCAAAATGTTTAAGAGGCTGCCATTGATTGGGAGGTGAAAGTTTCCCAATCAATGGCAGCCTCTGAAACATTTATGAATAATTTATTGCCTTTTACTATTTAAAAAAAATTATTATTTTGTCCTCATTTTGTTTTTAAAAGCATTGAAAAAAAAAATTATTTATAAATGTAGCAGTGATGATGAGCAATGGAATTGGTTATTATTTAATGAGATTTCATCTTCACAACTTGTTACATCTAGCAGGTGATTATTTATCTTTTGATGATTTATATTTTATATTTTGAATAAACTGAGAAGAGCTAAAATATTTTCCCTATTTTAGAAGTGGAAAGTCTGAACTTTACAATAAAATATAGAACTTTAAACTATTTTTTAAATATAATTTATACATATATTTATTTTAGTGCCGTTCATCATGCTTTTCTTTTGTTGCAATCATATTTAGAAAAATTTCATGATAAGTCTATTCATTTAAAAGCAGTGACATCAAAGTTACTAAGTTTGGGACTGCATCTTCCTTCTTGGTTAGTTAAAGATTATGAGGTAAAAGTTTATTTCTGAATTATAAACAGTGCAGTATAAAACTATATAGTGAAACCAGTCCTAATGTCTAGGATTACGAATTTGAAAATTATCATAAATAATGCTTAAAAACCTTTTCGCAGTTATGAAATGCATCTTGGGTAATCAGGGCAAACAAACAACAAAGTTAGTTTGATTTAATGAAGGAAAGTTGAAGAGTTTATTTTTAATGTTCTGCCACAGATTTAGCACTTATTATTCAATATTATTATTAGAAAATATTCGATGTTTTATAAATTGGTTTTTTAATCAATAAAAATAATAAATATAAATTTAAACTGCCAAACAAATTTATAATGCCAAACTGCTATGTATTGTTACTCTGTTGTTGGTTGTAATAATGACTTCATTGAAGTCTTCAAGTGTCCAGATAATTTTTTTAAAAGAAGTCAAAAGTGCCGAGTTTAACTCTTTTCCTGATGATTTAGCAAAAAGCAATCTAAATCATGTTGTAAAAGATTTATTGATTTCGAGTTTGGAAAACCTATTTTGCTTTGCTTAATTCTTATACATGAAAGAAGTTATTGCTTATACATGAAAGTATCGTTATGCAGAATAAAAATCTTCTACAAAAAGAAGAAAAACTTGAGTGAATCATTGCTATATTGACATTAGATTGAGATAAACTTGATAACAACACTTTCTTAAAACCGTAGGAATTAAAGACTGATAAATCTATCAAGTTTAATAGACACTTGATGATACTTATATGATGTTAATTGTTTTTGCTAAATTATTTAGATATTTTCTGATTTTCATTTTTTTGCAAGTCTAGCATATACAAAGGCCTTGAATATGCTAGGCCTGCAAAAAATCCCATTTTTGTCCCATTTTTGTCCTGCTAATTGTTTGGGTAATGTTTGTTTTTATTTGTTTTGTAGTTGCTAATTATATTTGTTACTATTTATCGAGTGATTTTTTTGTTGTTGTTTTACTTTATTCTTTTTTTCATCTTTCTGATCTCATGTGTTATTCATTTATTCTCAAATCATATAATCCATTCATTTCGTTTTTACTTTTATTTTCTTGCATTTTCAGTTTACTATTTTTCTTTAAACCGCTTTTTTATTTTTTATTTTATTTATTCTTTTTATTTGTTTGTTTTTTGTTTTATTTGTTTATTTTATTAAGGTGTCACTTCATTGACTAGTTTGTAACTATACAAATGAGACCGAACGTAATTTTATAAAATTAAAAATGATTTGTAATTTTTTCAATAAAATAAATGGATTAAAAAAAAATTTCAGATGATATCTAATGATGTACGAGAAAGCTATATATATATATATATATATATATATATATATATATATATATATATATATATATATATTAACATCTTCGCTTCCAACAAGGCTGCAAGCAACCACTAATTAGTGTTGGAAGTTACTGGAAGAGAAAAGATAAAGGTTGTAGAGCAAGATAACGATTGACAGATGACTTAAAAGTCATCTGTCAATATGACTTAAAATTATATGAATCAGGAAAGCAAGAGAAGGAAGTGAATTCCAAAGAACTGATGTTCGAGGAAAAAAACTAGACGAATAAAAGTTTTTGGAGCACTTAGGAACAGTAACAGAAAAAGGATTAGACTTAATTGAATGACGAGTAACACGAAAATGAGTTTTAGTAATTGGCACAAGAGACGCTAGCTCTTTTTTAGAGCAGTGCCCATTATAGTATTTGTAGAAAAGAGAAAGAGAAGCAACATTACGACGATGTGACAGAGGTTGAAGGTTGGCTGCAAGAGCAGGTCCAACTATGTTTACAATGCGTTTTTGCACCTTGTCTAAAAGTGAAAGGGCATCATTAGAAGATCCGCCCCAGATATGGCAACAGTATTCCATACAAGGTCGGATTTGAGATTTGTATATATATATATATATATATATATATATATATATATATATATATATATATATATATATATATATATTATATAATATATATAATATATATATATATATATATATATATATATATATATATATATATATATATATATATATATATATATATATATATATATATATATATATATATATATATATATATATATATATATATATATTGCAAAATGATTGAATTTAATACAAGCCATAAGGTATATAAAGAACCTTTTTGTATTTTGAGTTGAGTTATTCATTTTTTTATAGTTATAATTTAGTTATATTCATCTATAGATTTTAAGTTTCATAAATTATTCAGTGTTCCGTTTTTAGCCTCATCAAATTGAAGGGGGTTTAATATTTACATGATCATAAAAACGGAACACTAAACGATTTGATCCTGATATTTAAAATCTATAGATAAATACATAACTAGTTTATAAATATAAAAAAAAAAGAATAACTCGACTAATTGCTCTCAGGATTGGGGTAGGAGGGAGGGCTAAGATTTTAAGTTTTTTTATTCCCAGTCTCCTTTTACTGTAATTCTTTTGTGAAGAATCTATATTCGTCTTACATGTGAACATAGCCAAATTTTGAATTTTCTTATTTTAAAGTTGTTTATTTCAAACATTAAAAAACCTGCATACTTTACTGAATTTAAGTAAGTGTTACTGCATTATTTTAAAAGGCTGATCAATGCTTTTAAAAAACAGAACAGTAATAAATTAGTAAAAAAAGGTTATAAGCATTATTAGTGTGTATGGTGTTATGTGGAAATGTTACTTAGATTTCTTTAAATACACTCCTTAAAAACATTCTAATTTTGTGTTGTTCTTTGTAATAAAGGTTTAAATAATTTTGCTATAGATGAGATCAAAATTTACTTTCCTATTCTTTTGAGTACGAATATTTTTATAAAGAAAAAAGAGTATTTTTAAAACCTAATGTTTAATAAATTTGTCTTTTAATCAATATTTGTAGAAAATCTGTCTTTAAATATCAACGAATCCCAGCATTCGTTAGTTATTGGGGCAAAATGTGAATGCATTTTTAAAGAGATTTAACTTATTGATGCAATGAATGCAAACATGTTCAATGGCGGATTATCCATTTGGCAAACTAGGCAGTTGTCTAAGGCCTAAAGTAGAGGCCTGTATATTTGGATTTTGTTAGGGCAAATTCGAGAACAATATATGCATAAATTAAACCCTCTGCCTAAGGTCCGATATGCCTTACTCCTCAACTCATTATGTTATTCTTTTTTATATCAATGACTTTTAAGTTATTTGTCAGAATTGAAAAACATGTTGTTTTAGCATTAATCAAGTTTACTGTAAAAAAAAATGGATAACTGTAATAAAAAATAACTTGATTTATGTTGTTACAACACTTTTTTTCTTTTCTTTTTTTCTCTGACTAAAAAGGAAAGGAAACTATATTAGCTTTAGTTTTATTTGAAAAGTAAAAAACTTTTCGAGGATCCTTTTGCGTCCAAATGTAAAGAACTCAATTTTGAGCCCATTGCATTGTTATAAAAGTTTCTATTAAAGGGATCCCTAACATATGATCTCATATAATAACATATAATCTAATAATCATATAATCCCTAAGTGCTCCTAACATATGATCTCATGTAAAAGAGCATTAAAAAATTATGTAAGTTTTTTTTCTTTTTCACTAAATTGTAATAATAAATGCATGCTAACAAAAAGCAGTTGCTGAAATCACTGAAAAACAACTCCATTTTGATTTTATTTTTTTACCATTGAATCTCGATTGTTAGTTGTTAAAAATCACGTTAGTACGTCACAACAACTTTAGAATATCTACTTCGATTTTCAAGTAAAAAAAAGTCGTGATTAAATAGTTAAGTTTTAATCAAGTTTTTTTAATTAGTTTTGCAAAAACAGTATAATAGAATTCGGTTGAAAGACGTTGTTAAAAAAAAGTTATTAAGTAATAGTTTTAAATAGTTTAGAACTTATAAAAAAGTCTTACAGGGCTCGTATTAAGTGTATCGCAATTGCTTTTCACACTTCCGCGATTAGTTTTTTCTTTAAAAAAATCTTTTCGCGATTTTTTTTTTTTTTTTTTCGGTTGTTACTTACTTTTTTTCTTGCTTAGCATTTTTTTTTTAGCAATTCTTAAAAGTAATGTTTTAACATAAAGAACGTCACACAAAATTTTTTATTCTGAATAGATTAATAGATGATTTGCTCTTTCACGCAAAGATTTTCTTTCAACCTAAAAAATTACTTTAAATCTCTGCGTGGAAAATTTTTAAAAGGTTGTTAAAGCGAAAAGTTGAAAAGGGAAAAGTTTCGTTTCGAGTTTTTTCTTCATTCTAACAAAACAGCCTGGTTTTTATCTTTGTTTATCAAAATGTTTAAAATAAGGCTTAAAAACGTTATAGCAAAAAAAATTGTTTCAAACAGAATAAAAGTGCTAATAAAAGACAGCAATTTTTTTGCTCTAACGTTTTTAAGCCTTATTTTAAACATGAAATATAATTCGATTTATTGAACCAAATTTTTTTGTTTCACTTTTTATTGGAAAACAATTGAAATAGAGAAATTGAATTAAAACATCAACTTAAAAACCATTTAAATGAAAAACTTATTTATATTTAAACTTTTATTAGTCCTTTATTCAAGAAACAATAAATTATAAAAACGTCGTTTTTAAAAATCTAATTTTTTATTAAGTTTTTGACGATGTTTTTTGATTTATTGACGATAATTTTTTAATTTATTAATTAAAACAATTTCATTTATTTGCTTCGTTTTATTTTAAACGCAATTTATGTTAATAAACTGTATAAACTGTTTTACATTAACACAAGCTATTTATATTTTAAAGACAACTTTTTGTTTTATTGTTGTTTTATAGCTTTTTACAATAACAATTAATACTAAAATAAATAAAAACGCGTGTTTTATCGTCAGCGTGATCGTATTAAACAATTTTCTATGACTAATTAAAGTGGTTTAAATATTGCAATGACGGATCCAGGAATTTTTGGTGGAGGATGTTGAAATATTTTTGAATTTTGTACCATGTTTGCGTCTCCTTAAAAAAAAGCAAAAAACAAGGTCCTCAATTTCTATGATATTTTCAAGACTTTCAGATTCTGGTGGGGGGGGGATGCATACCTCCATCCTCCCCCTGAATCCGTCACTGAAATATAGTAATGTTTGCTTTTTACTCTTATTTTTTTACTTTTACTTTTTTAAGTATCATGTTAAGTAAAAACAATTACTTAATAGTATTCCATATGTTACTTGCTCATTACACTGTAACTGCAACTTAAACTTTAAATTATAAATTAAGCTGTAAATTGTATAAACAGTAACTTACGCTATTTTTAACTCCGCTAAACAAGAAGATCATAAGATTTTCTTGTTTAACATTTAAACATGAGAGATAGTATGTTAAAAGATAACAATTACGTGCTAAAGAGACAGTTTTATACTAACGCAAGCCCCTTCCCCCATTACCGCACATCGGCGCGAGCTATAAAAGAGAGGGGGAGGGTAGCAAAAAATATATATATTTTTTTGTGATTAGATTTTTTTGCGTTAATTCGAGCCCTGTCTTAATTTAATTTCTAATAAAATGTCTATTTAACCTTATCAATTTGAACCAAAAAAATATAGCAAAATTGACATAAATGTTAATTTAACTAAAACAATTTATATTAATTATTTTTTTTATCAAGCAAAAATGAGAATAACCGTCACTTTCGAAACCATAAAAATGAAATAAATTTATTTTTGAACTAAGGAAACATTTTAAATAAACTTTCATGTGTCTACATCAATATTCATTTGTTAAAAACTGACTAAAAAGAGTTTAAAATTTGACTTCTATTCATTTTTGGCCGTGGAATTGCCCTTATAACACAAATATATAAATAAAAATTATTAAAAAAATTTTAATATACAAATATATTTTCACAAAATGCTACAAAACTTATTCTTGTAAGTAGTTATGTGTTAGTTAAAAAAAAATGACTTTACTTTTAAATTTAATTACCAACTAATACGTTTGCAATAATGACATTTTGTCTACTTTGTTTAATTTGACGTACAAACCTTAGTTTTTTGAGGCAATAGAGTCAATAAACTTTGAACAAGACGCATTTTTTTTAATCGAAGAAAAGCGTTTTTTTAAAAATTAAATTTGTTAGTGTGTGTTCATTATTAGGTTTTAGAAAAAATAATATACATCAAACATTTTTTTTTTTTTTTATGCTCTTTCATATGAGGTCATATCTTTATAGCACTTAGGGATCCCTTTAAACAAAACAAATCAAAATATAATTAAAAACTTTCAACGCGCTCAAATAAAAAATGGATATGGATACGCTAACTAAAAATGAAATAAAAGTAGAAACTCTAGAAAATCTTTTGGAAATGTCAAAAGGAGAGCTGCAGTTTTATCTCAAACAGCATAGTTTTACAATTTCCGGCAATCATAGCTCCCTAGCTGCTACAGCTCTAATGGCATATGAGCAAAAAATTAAAGTTGTACCAAGTACTGAAAATATTTGCAATAAATTAAATAGTGACTATGCAAATCTACTGAAATCATTTAAAATAGATTTCGACCCATTGAAAGCAAATGATTTTATAGACGATATGCGAAAATGGCTTGTTATAAATGTTGGACAAATATTTGCTTTTATCATTGAAAGCAAAGCATTTAAAACTGAATACATTGGTCAGTACAAACTTAAAAAAGCATAATCATACTTTGGAAGTGGTTTTGTTGGCAAGTTGTTTAGCAAATGAACAATTATATTATGATACGTTCATTGGTCTCTCCTTCTCAACATATATGAGAAAAATCCCATCAACTTTGGATTTTGTTTAATGTGAATGGCACCATTTGCACAGCGTTTTGCACGTGTACCGCAGGACTAAGTAATTGTTGCAATCATGTTGTTGCGGTACTTTATAAAATAGAATATGCGAACACTAAAGACATAACGAACCCTATTTGTACTGATAATATTTGCAGCTGGAACACTCCGTCCAAAGAAATTCAACCAAGTATGGTGAGAGATATGAATATTGTTAAACATAAAAGTGGTAAATTGCAGAAAAATCTTTTGATTTACAAAGAAAAAAGTTATTTTGATCCAAAACCAGAAGAAATCCGTGAAATTATGGAAGTTGAAAAAAAAAAGAAAATTTTATTAAATATCAAGGAAGTTCTTTCTAACGCTCTAAATACAATGTTTACCCCTCTACCAGATAATGATGTGCCACTTCCAATAACAGAAATTGCTTCAGCAGCACGTAGTTGTTTTCTAACAGAGATAAACTGCGTGACTGATAGATTTCTTTGTATGCTGACATTTAACAACAATCAACTTCAAGAATTAGAAAAAGCTACAAGAAATCAATCACACTCAAACCAATGGTGGGAACAATGCAGACGAAGAATAACATTATCCTTTTTATTCCATTCACCAAAAGGTTACATCTCTTCTAAACCATGATAAAGATGTTAAATGCAAAGTTGCACCACTTCTTAAGGCTATTGTCGATCCTGTTGAATTAGAGAATGTTGCACCTCTAAACTAGGGTAAAGAAAACAAGAAAAATGCTGCTAAAGCATTTATGTCAACTGAGGGCATAAAACATCCAAATCCTAAGCTAATCTTGGTGCATCTCCGGACTACATTTTTCAATGCCGTTATTGCCTAAAACCCTGTGTAGAATACAAATGTCCTTTCAGTATTTGGGACAAAGATATAAGCGTTTCATGGAAAAAAAGAAATTTTTTGGAAATGGTTGATGGCAAAGTAGTGCTTAAAAGAAATCACAAATATTACACCCAAATAATTGACAAAATGGCAATCACTGGTTATAAATCCGCGTATTTCGTAGTCTATACACGAAAAAGGTATGTTAGTAAATAAAATCACATTCGATGAAGAACATTGGCAAAGTGTGTTTCCAAGCTTAATTCTGTTTTTTAAAACATATGTGCAACGTTACCTACTTGGATTTATACAACTGTATACATGCCCATTGTGCAATAAGCTATGCTTAAATGAGTAAAAAGTAAACAATAAAAATAGGAAAAAAGTAAGAAATAATAAAGGCTATATTTAGTTTTAGTAGTGTATTTATAAAAGTAAGAAATAAAAATTTAGAAACATCAATATGAAAAAAAAACAATACAGGCATGTACAAAAATAAATAGTATCTTTAAATTATAGTAAATTGGTAAAACTCATTTATATGTGTGTATGTATATATATATATATATATATATATATATATATATATATATATCAATGAGTTTTACCAATTTAACTAGAGATTCTGATATTCAGTTTATACAGGCCTAGCTAATTCAAATGCATATATATCTTATACTGCTAATTTAGGTGAGCAGTGTGATGTCATACTGAAATAGCCTGGTACTAGGGGGCTTCAGTAAATACATCGACTGACAAATAGCCTGACTCGCAGTGGAGTGCTACTACATAAGCTGAGGATTTTGGGATGGGGCAGCAATCTTTTTTTTTAAATCTTATGCTTTGTTTTCATCAATACATAGGGGGGCATCAAGTTTGTTAATACAGCACACACAGTAATAATATTGTTGCATAATGGTAACAGTGTGACTGGTAATTCATTTTTTAATATGCAAAAGTTCTTCATACGCCCTATGGCTTGTTCTACATAAATTCGAACATTTGTAATTTTTGAGGTTTCTTGTACATCATTAGATGTCATTTGCAAATTTGTGTGTTTTGATGGATGAATAGCTAAATTGCACTGGTAATAAGCTAGTAGTTCTTTTATTTTAAAACCTCTATCTGCTATAACTTGATCTCCAGGTTGTAAGCATTTTAAAATTGCACAATCTTTAACAATAAAAACATCGCTAGCTCTTCTGCCATAACAATTTGATGAAAAAGAATTTGCACTATTTGGTGTTATTCCAACCAAATATTTTACAGTATGATGTTTATAATTTGACCATCAACTTGCAGCAGTATCCAAACTTGATGGTGTTTTGTTAAAAAGCTCACTATAATTAATTATTATCGAGCATTTTGGGTAGTGTTTCCTGAACATTGTTGGTAAATTTTTTTTTATATTATTTCTGTCAGGAAAATGTATAACCCATTTTAATTCAAGAGAAAGAAGTTTTATCCAAGTTATAAATATTGAACTCACCACAGAAATAAATACCATGAAATGATGAGCAAGATTTTCAGTTAAAAGACCTAAACGTAAATGCATCATTACAAGAAGAAACTCCTGCTGCAATGTTAGAGATTTTAATGTTATTGTTTTTAAATCCCTTGGCAAAGATAAGCTTTTATTTGTATTTTTACTACCTTTCCAAGTGCATTACATTTACTTTTCTTTGTAAGTAAGAAAACAATATTTCAAAGGCATTTTAATTTGCAAGACCTGTAAAAAACTGAACATCAGAATCTTTGGTTAATTCAGCAAAAATTATTGATTGTTGTATTGATTCATTACACTGAATAGATTTATCACAGTGTTCATTTTCTAAAGTTAAACTTGTTGATGAACTGTTTGCTTCTGATTCTAATATGACATCAAATTGTTTAAGTTTTCTTCGTTTTGTAGGAGATTCTTTTTTTGTTTTACGAATATTCATGTATAAAGTTGGATTAGGCGAAGCAAAAGTAGGCTTTCCAAACTCAAAATGATTAGAGCAAACCACTTTATTATCAGAAACTGTGAAATTTATTAAACATTTTATAACTTGATTTACCCAATGCTGTCTTTTCAAAGAATCTTTAGGAAAGTAGTGAAATTTTAGCTCTGTTACTTGAGTTCTTTTAAATAACCTATCTGGATACCTGGAGTCGTTATTACAACCAGCAACACAGCAGCAGTAGTTTGGCATTTTAAATTTATATTTTATTTATCTATATCAATAAAAAATTCAAAGTATAAAACACAAAAGTAAAAATTTGAGTACTAGCAAATAAAAAATAAGCAGAAAATCTTCAGCTTTCCTTCACTAAATCAAACTAACTTTGTTGTTTGTTTGCCCTGGTTACCCAAAACGCATTTTGCAACCGCGAAAAGGTCTATTATTGCATTTTTATTTTTTATTATTTTTTCATCTTAATTTAGTCTTTATTATCTTTGGTGAAATTTAATATAGTTCGTTTTAACTTATACATTCTATCTTCTAATATTTAAAGACTATTGAAGCTTATACATTCTATCTTCTGATATTTAAAGGCTGTTGAAACTTATACATTCTATCTTCTAATATTTAAAGGCTAGTGAAACTTCACAAATATGTCAAAACTAGTGTAATAACTTTTGTAGTAAGTTGGTAACTTTTGTAGTAAGTTTGTAACTTTTGTAGTAAGTTGGTAACTTTTAAAATGTTTTTTGTTAAATAAAAAGTAACAGTTAAGTTATTATATCTTTCTGTTTTAAATACAAGCTTTTTTCCATTTTTTTTTTCAAATGTATGCTTTTATACAGTAAATCTTATACTATCTTATACTAATTTTAAATTCATTAATTTCATTTTTTATTTTATAGTGTAAGTTATGAAAATGAAAATAAAGTTTAAATGGTGTAACTTTATATTTTTTTATTTATGTTTTTTATTTCTTTTGTTATGAGTGTCAAGTTTGTTACGTATATTTAAAACAAATGACCAGTTATTACTGGTCATTTTTTCTAAATTAATTTTAATTATATCTATTTATTAATTTTATTAATCAATTTTAATTTCTTTTTTTAACTTTTTTTAAATAGTTAGCCAACCCGGCAGAGCTACTCCATTTATACTTGTGTTATGACATGATTAATGAAGCGACACAGCTGGCAGTGAAGTATATAAATGCTGTACTTGGCGAATGTAAAGAACACTTGGGATTAAATGTATTTTTTGTTTTTGTTTTTAATGCTGCTATGATAACTTTTCGATTTACGTATCTTCTCTAAAAAAAAAAAAAATGGTGCCGAGATTATTTTATGTGTCAAATAATAATTACGTTTTTCAATTAAAAGTTCATTCAAAAAAAGCGTTTCTTAATGATGTTTTCGTATGATTTCTTTATTTTCTGAAATAAATAGATTAATCGTATTAAAACAATTTCTAAAAATATTTATAACTAAAAGGTATTTGAATCATTTCTTGTGCAGGAATAACATCCTGTTAACTATACGTGTGCGTTGGTATATATATATATATATATATATATATATATATATATATATATATATATATATATATATATATATATATATATATATATATATATATATATATATATATATATATATATATATATATATATGTATATATATATGTATATATATATATATATATATATATATATATATATATATATATATATATATATATATATATATATATATATATATGTATGTATATGTGTGTGTGTATATATATATATATATATATATATATATATATATATATATATATATATAAATTAGTAGAATATCGCATAACATCTTAGTCACTTTCTACTAATTTTTTTTTGAAATATAATACTATTTGCAAGCAGAAAATTTTGTAATATTAGTAAATTTCTTTATCTTAGACTGCACTTCATGGCACAACACCTGCTGTGTGGCTTCCTTATTCGTCATTTGATCAACTTCTTGCTGCTTTAAAAGATAATTACGAAAATCAAGAAGCTTTCCAAGTGACTATTGTTAATATATTGCTTTTTCAAAAAAAAATTTATCGATTATTTCATTTAATGGCCGCAAAAATGAACTTTTATATTTTTCGAAATTTATCTAGTAATATTATTAATATTTTTTTAGGTATTGATATTTCCAGCAATATATTTTTCGAAATTTTATACTTTAAAACCTTTAACATAAGTGTTGTTAGTCGCAATTTATTTTTATTTTTATCAAAATTTAATAATCCTTGCTTTATCGGCTAATAAATCCCGGCAAAGTTTAATAACAAAGACTAACTAATGGTTTAGGTTAATAACGATAAAGACCAATAAAGTTTTACCGAATAAATAGAGAGTTTTAAAAAAAAAAAACACAAAATGAAAGATTGAGATTGAAAAATAAAAAGCCAAGTTTTAAACTTCATTCATTGTAGTTTTTCCGGTTAACAACATCGATTATTATAACGTCACTAGGTCTCCTAGCACGCATAAAATCTTCCGCCAGATCTAAACCACTTACGTATATTTAATTAATACTTTTATCGTCGTTTAGTTATCAATTTAATTACCTAGTTTTTTTATTTTTACGTACATTAAACTCGTTTTTCTTTGAGGAAAAGTGTTTTTTATTATTTTTTTTTTTTTCAATTTGCTTAAAAACAAATTCAAAGTTATTTAATCTATATAAAAATGTTCGCTTCCAAAAAAAAAAGTTGTTTCCTAAACTTAAATTTTTTTTCTTTTTTAGTTATATGAAGAACTGCAAGAAAAACTTGATGATTACTTTACTAAACTTGAACGAGTTTCTTGTGACAAAATAGAGCATACATACCGTATTATTACTCCTGTAAATTAAAATTGTACTGTTACTGTTTTATTTGTAATAAAAAAAATTTTGTTAAACTTGTTTGTCAAATATTTTTTTTGTACAATTTGCAATTGTGTAGTTAAGTTAAAAATAATAGAAAGACAAATTAAACTAACTAAACAATAGAAAGACATAAATTAATCTAGTGAAACAATAGAAAGACATAAATTAAACTAACGAAACAATAGAAAGACATAAATTAATCTAGCGAAACAATAGAAAGACATAAATTAAACTAACGAAACAATAGAAAGACATAAATTAAACAAGCGAAACAATAGAAAGACATAAATTAAACTAACGAAACAAAAGGAAGACAAATTAAACTAGCGAAACAATAGGGAGACATAAATTAAACTAATAAAACAATAGAAAGACATAAGTTAAAGTAACAAAATAACAGAATAATATGAAAATAATTGTTAATATATTGAATTAGTATTGTTGGAACGAAAGCAAGTTACAAGTTTTAAAACAGCTAAAAAGTTTTTAGGCGTATGCAAACAAAATTAATGAATCTTGGAAAAAAATTAATTAAATCTTGTTTTTTTATAAATTGACTTTTTTTTTTTTTTTTTTTTTTTTGTTATTTTTGCTATTTTGGCGTTAATGACCCTCGCTAGGCCACTGTATGCTTGCAAGCATAACGTGACTTTTGAGATTAGCGTCCAATAACTTTTTCCGGTGTGCATTGGAAGTTTGAGATTTAATGTCACAACTTTTTATTAGTTGAAATAATTTTGCTGAAATGACGATAGGCCTTGGTTATATTACAATAGCTGAGTAGACACAAGATGTCTGAAATATGCTTTATATACGGCCGACGACACAGGGATGGGGGGGGTACCTAGCTTTCCCATGTCTCTCACTTTTTTTTTAGAAAACTCTTGATTTAAAAGACTTTTTTTAAGAATTCAAGGTTGTGCCCCGACTCCCCCCGTCTCATTTCGAAACCCGTGTCGTCGGCCCTGTTATAGATGCCTAGAATTCGTCTTGTGTGAATTTTAATATTTTTTACTTGGAAAATATTAAAATTCAAGATTAGTTTAATTGTTTGTTTTTATTACATTAATCGTTCAATAGGCTATTACATAAAAAAAAGTTTAATAAAAATATTTTAACAGTTATAATCTAATTTGCAATATTTTCAATTTTTCAAAGTAGCGATTTTTACTAAATTGCTCTTCATAAAAGATTTTGATAAAAATCAGCCGTATAAAATAAAATGTTCGTCATCTTTTTTTCGATTTCAAATGTATCAATTTAAAGTAGATCCGCACATGTTTCCACAGTTTTATAGACATGTTTTTCATTATTTTATTGTGTAAAATTTTTTTTTACCTTTTTTAAAAAGTTTTTTAACTACGCTTTTAACGTTCACTTTTTTTATTTTTTGACATTTATTAAAAGCATTAAATAATAAAAATAAATAAAACCTAACCCATTATAAAATTTGTATCTAAGGAACGAATATCAAAACATTTGAGCGACGTCGAGTAAGTAAATTATAAATAGTCTCAACTTAAAATAAAATTTTATGAATTTGTAGTTAACATGACATATATTATAGAAATATTTAAATAATGAAGCAGAATAATAAAAACTGTTTGCATTATTGAATAATTATTGAATAATTATTGAATAATTGACAGTAAAACTTGTCTAAATATTAATTAAATTAAAAAAATAAGATTTTAAAACATCCAATTTTAGGGGACCATAGGCCATGGCCTAGTCTTGCTTAAAGATTAATCCAGCACTGAATCAAACTGAAGTATTATTAGTAGTAACTAACTTTCTTTAATTTTAACTTTAGTAACTAACTTTCTTTAATTTTAACTTTAGTGACTTTCTTTAATTTTAATTCATAAGGTCAAATTAGTTTAACTGTTATTTTATTTAAAAGTTATTTATTGTTTTTAAACTCTAAAGTTGTGTGTTTTGTTAAATTATAGTAATTGCGTAATGCATAATGATAGAAAATGTGTAATGCATAACCTTTTTTTTTAAGGAAAAACATGCAAAATATATTTGTTTAAAGCTAAACTTAATTTGGAAATAATAGAAATAAGACGGTTTAAAAAGATAAACAGAATATATGATTTAAAAAAGACATAAAAAATGAAAACCATGAAAACATTGAAATTTTATGAAAGAAAAATGAGAAAGACATGAGATCGTTTATTGTAAAAATCACAATTAGATTTTGTATTTGAGTTAAATCTGTTGACATCTTTACATAACTTTTTTTTATTTTTACATTTGCAAATTTTTTTTATTTTTACATTTGCAAAGTTTTTTATAAATTTGTAAAGCGTTGAGGTTAGTGAATAAAATGAACATTTAATATAATATTTTTATTCTGCTAATACAACAAATTATAGAATAGTTTTAGTGTGATACAGTTTTGTTCTAAACCTGCTTCTTGCTACTTCTTTATCATAACATGTATATTTTATTATATGAACGCGTTTTTTTATGAGCTATGGTTTTTATTTACTACATTAAAGTTAAATAATGGAAAATAGAATATAAATAAAATAAACAAACAATTTTTTTATGGTAATCAAAATACAAAGTTATTATAACTATTTTTTTTTTTTATATTTTTTTTTTTTTTAGGTGTTCCAAGAAGACCTAACGGTCTAGTCACAGAGCACCACGCATTCAACTAGAAAGTTCACGCCTCCTTCCTTTCCGATGGCGCGAAATATGTCCAGAGCTTTGAAACTGAATCTCTTGGTTCTAAAGCGTTTGCTTTAGAAGCAAGAGATCCAGGATAACCACAACGCCACAGCTGTTAAAGTTATCTACGAATAGGGTAACCAGATATCCTCATCTTATGTAGGAGGGTGTGCTAAACTACCGGGTGGTCAATCATGCTACAACTAAAACTTTCTACTTTTAAATTTTTGAAAATGGAGCTGTTCCCTTTATTAATCTTCCAACAAGGAAACAAAAAACTATATTTTTCTAATTGACAATACTATAACAATTGATATCTTTAACAATAAGGTTTTTTAAAATCGGAAACAGTCAATGAGGTTTTTTAAAATCGGACATATTTGACCATTTTCCAATATTTCTTAACTCAAAAGCCGCGACTTTTAATAATTCTAAATTATGCATGATTTCACAAATATAAATGTTTTTGAAATCTTTTTGGGATCATAATAATTACGAAAGGAATGCAGACACCTTAACGAGATCTCTTTGAAATACTTTATGTCTGTCAAGAATTAAAACTTTTCTTATTTTGATGTCAACTGACTAAGTTAGATTCACTTTGAATTTCTTCTCGTTGGTCCTTTAGACCAAGTATATTCCAGCTTTATAGTTACTTGTAGCAGCCTTTGGTTGACTTTGTAAAATATAAACAATCTAAAGTGCTTTGTCTAGGTCCCATAACCGTCCATCCAAATTTATTTACTTTGGCAATTGTTTTTCAATCATTCCCCATTCTGAAGCATTCAACATTATTCTTACAATACCGCCTGCACCAATCATAAGATGATTTTTATGATCATTATAGCTATCTTTATTAAAAAATTTAATTAGGACGGATATCGTTGGATTTTGTTGTACTATAATTACAGTCCGCTCCAACTTGTAAAGCTTTTTGTCAAGGCTGACCGTTTATTGAATGTATAGTCGTGCAGAACAGCGGGAGATTTCGGTGGACTGATCCAGTCATTGTTTCAATAATTTTCAGTTCCCATTTTATTGGCTCTAATTTAAGGTAATTGATTAGCTTAGATGATTCGTAAGAGCTACCAACTCCACGGGAGTCTTCGTAAGAGCTACCAACTCCAAATTCGTAAGAGAAACCAACTCCACGGGTAAGCATAATGTGAGAGCATTATTGAACACGTCCAAGAATGCTCTCACTTGATGTTTACCAGCATTCATAACAATCGTTGGATGAATAGTTTGTCCTTCAATTCCAACCATCAGAATACCTTTTTCTGATTCCTCTTTTTTTACACCTGCGCATATAGAAGAATGGTGTCTTCCTTGACAACGGTAGCAAGAATGTTTTCTTCAATAGTTGGATACTGTGTGGTTTGTTGACGAGCAGTTGAAACATCGATGGTTTTCTTTAATAAACTGTTCCCTTTGCTGTGTTAAATGAAGTTTCGTACATTCAAGTCTGTGATGATTTTGCAAACTGCAGTAGACACCGTCATTATTTTTTAGCCATAATTATTAAATTCCAATTATTGTGAGTTCTTGTACTTTCATTTTCTTTTTTTGGAATGTTACTTGGTTGACCAATCAATGATTCTTGGTTAGGCTGTGTATAATCATGTAGAGCTTCAATTAGCTCTTTAAAATCCAATTCCTGCCATTTTGGATTCATGCAAGTAATATCAGCTTTAACAGGTCTAAGATTGTCCAGAGTTTCACGTACCAGTATTTCTACCGTTCCCATTTTGTTTAAGGTTTTCAAAGTATTTATGCTTACATTTAAGTTACTGTAGAAGTTGTGTATTTGATTTACGTGTTTATTTTTAATAAAGGGAAGATCCGTGATATCACGCCCATGTTGTCGTGTAGTTTCAGAAGTGATTCCATACTTTTGATTCAAGGACATTTTTTGCTTTTTAATAACCATCTACATTAAAAGGATGTCAAGCAATTTCCTTTTTTGGTGTGCATGACAGTAGTTTACATAGATAGGAAAATTTTATTACAGAAGTTATCATTTTTATTCATGTGTTATCAATATCCATGTTGAATTATTCCCAGAACTGCATTTAATCAAAAATGGTTCCATCAAGTTTTAAAATTTGTTGTTTAGGAAGTTTTGGAATTTAAACCATCTGTAATTGCAATTTGTATGTTTTGAGTTGTTTCTTGTTTTCGTTAATTTAGTTTTTCTTTTACTCGAGTGAGCTCTTCGTGAATCATCCTTTTTTTATATAATTTCTTTTTGTATACGGTGTTCTTCCAATAAAGTCAAAAGTTCGCTTTAATGTTTTAGTTGGATGTTTTGTTGCTCGTGCCAGTTGTCAATTTCTTCATTGTCATCTCTTTTAATTCTTCTTAGTTTTGAATTAAGTTGAAGGTATCCGATAATTTCCTTTTGATATATGGTTCCAATCTGTCCAATAAGTGTATATTGTTATTATCCAATGATATACACACTTCCAGACCGAGTCGTTCAACTTTTGATAATGTTAGTTCTAATTTCCTTGTAAGTGTAGAATAGATTCCAGTGTCCTAATAGATTCCAGTTAACTTGTAGAATAGATTCCAGTGTCCTGGCAGAATCGCTACTTTTTGTCGATAATTAAAACTTATTAATTACCAATTAGTGTCAATCTAACGTAAAAAGTTAGATCAACTCTAACCCTACTATATTTTTAATATAAGCAAACCCATAATACAAAAACTGGCAATTATCAGTAAATAAAAATACATTACTAATTGCCACTATAATAACGTAATAAGTACCGTAATAAAAAAAAAAATCATTGCGTGATATGTATTGCATAACTCTGGTAATTATATAATATCTGTTTATGAAACGTCGTATATATATGGTGTAAGTATTTGGCTAAATATAGTAAATATTAGAATTCCTTAAAGTAATAATATAAATAATCATTGGGTTACCAACGGTATTAAAAAGTCATCAAAGATGAAAACAAAAGTTATATATATAATATCTTAAAACAAAACCATCTAAAAACAAGAAATTATACAAATTTATTAAAACAATATTATTATTCTAGAATAATAAGATAAGTTTAAAATTAACTCTAAACGCACTTGGCAAGTAATGAAATAAAATACTGGCAAACTAAAAACACGCTCAGGTTGCCTCCCCAGATGATTATAGTTGATAACAAATGCCATTAGTTAAAAGCTGTATCTGACGAATTTAATAAACTCTTAACTGAAATCGGCCCTTAATATAGGTCCCTAAACCCCAGCTAACTTTATTAATTTTTTAGTACCGATAGATAATTGCAACTGTTCCAAAGAAATATATTCAGAATTATCTTCAAAAATGCTTTCAAATCTCTAAAGAAAAAAAAGAAAAAAGAAACCATTGGATCTGATGGAATTAACGGTGACATAATCATCGAGTGTTTTGATCACAAAAAAGATATTCATTTGAAAATGTATGAATCATGAGTGCACAAAGCAGTTTTTCTTGAACAATTGAAAATTGCAAAAATTATTGCGATTATTATTTTGGAATGTTATTAAGCCACTTTTGTTTTTAATCTATATAAATAACATGAATAAAGCCTCTTAATTTAATGAGTATCATTAAATAAACATATCTACTTGGTTCAAATGTATTAAATTAACTCTTAACATTAATAAAACCAAATGAATTCTTTTTTATTCGTTCTCTAAAAAAACTCATTTTACCCAAATTTTGCTTTAAATTTTTATTTATAAAATTGAAATAAAAAGAGATTTTATTAAAGAATTTTTGGTTCTCAACGAGAACAGTGCATGGAAACTACATATTGACTATATTTGTTCAAAAATATTTAAAAGTAACGGAGTCTTATATAAGTCCAGATTATATTAAAACAAAAAAGTCTGAAACCAAATTTTTACTCATTTATTCACAGTTATACAAATTATGCAAATATAGCTTAGGTAAATATAGTATGTAAGTTACAATGCTTTTATCACATGGGAACAAAATATCCCAAGTTGTTTTTCCCGACTGCCTCAATTGTGAGAGCAACAACTTGATGCAATTTTTTTTTTTTTTTTTTTTTACTTATCTTAACTAGAAGTATATTCATAGAATAATTTTAAATTTCATATCAAAATCTCTCAGCGTTCAAAAATAATGACCTTATAAAGTTTGACCCCCCTTCCTCAGTTTGAGGGGTTATATAAAATGTAAGTGACATTGTCATTCACATAAAATGTGAATGACAACGTGAGTATACATAAAATGTGAATGATAAGATTTTGTAAGATAATTTTCAGCAGAGTGCTTTATCAGTAATATTTTCTATTATTGTACTGAACAAATACCCTGTCAGAGCTAAATTTGGTGCGTTGTCACACGACTCAGTTGTTATATCAAAATAATTATATTTAGAGTGAATATATTAAAGGCTTGTAATTATGTTAAAAAGCAGCCGTGACGCAGTGGTTAGAACGAAGGCTTTAGAAGCAAGAGATCCAGGGTTTGAATCGAGCTTTGAGCATAATTCGTGCCATCGTTAAGGAAGAAGACGTGAGTTTCGTAGTTAAAAGCTCTTCTGCGGTGCTTTAGGTGCTTTGTTTTAGGTGCCCCATGAAGACCGTTAGTCTTCATGGGGCACCTAAAACAAAATTAAAAATTAAAATCAGAATTTAGCTTTTGTATTGTTATAATTGTAAAGATATTTGAGTAAAAGTAACGACATGTAAAAAAAGTGAGCGTAAGAACAAAAAAACACCAAGTTAATAAGCGTTAAACCATTTTTATTTGACTGAACTTTTTATAATTTTTTTTTTAGTATTTGGCTATATATATATATATATATATATATATATATATATATATATATATATATATATATATATATATATATATATATATATATATATATATCAAGGACTACTATACGGAAGGACGCGCAAAGTCGATTTCCTGACTCCGCTAGCGAAGGCCAGTCAATATTTCTCAGTTAACTCCTAGATAACTAAAATTCGCTTAAACAACGTTTTATAAAATCAAAATTCTGAAATACGATTAAAATAATTTTACGTTATTGTTAATAATAAAATCAAAACTTATTTTAAAAAGCTTAAAAGATCGATATAAAAAACCTCTATAAAAAACAAAGAACATATTACTGACACAATTTATTTATAAAGGAATAAACATATAAACACCATATTCTCTAGAGACTTTTTAACAATGTAAAAACTTTTTTTTTTTAAACATAATGAACTTAATATAACTTCGTAAAGAAATAAACAATACAATATTTGTCAAGTAAAAAATCTAAAAAGAAAGATTCACTACTCAGCAAGGCATGCCTTCTTAATCAATGTCGGATAAAGACACGCATTTTTTGCTTGGTCTTTATTCAAATTCTGATTTCTATGCAGAAGAAAGTTTGCCAAACGCCTAAAAAGACTCTTTGATGATAAACCAAAATTATAATATGTGTCCATTATAGATAGAATGTTGATAAGTCTTTTTCTACAACATGCTCTGTGCTTTGTTTTTTCACAAAGCATAAACTAATTCTAACTAGAAACAAGTACACTCATGTGGAACTGTCAAATATCCCCTTGAAACTTCTTCGATAAAGTCTTTAGCTTCATTTGTTAGTTCAGGTTCATCATCTAGATAAACAAGTTCGTCTTCACATTTTTTTTCAAGCCATCCTGCTACATAGGCAGCAGAGCTCTCTTTAGTTTCAGAAAGACTCACTTCATAAATGCATGTTTCAATTGAGGTTGCATCTTCAATACTAATTGAACCCTCACATATGTGACCTTTTTTATTGAGTTGTTCTACTTCCACTGATTCTAAAAATGATGCAGCAAATCTAGCTAAACACTTTTTAAAAGCAGAGAAAACATCACCAGCTGCCGTAAAAGCACTTGCCCCTGTTGTATAAACAGAAAATTCTCCTTCTATTCTATAACTTTGTAGTTCACGAAGCAAAACATAATCAAAGCCAACTGAAAACAAATGTTTGCAGACAGCTTTCAATCCTTCAGTAGTTTGCCCAAGGGCTTTTTTGGTATCATGGGTAACGCACTGAACTCGTTTAAGCCCATGTTCTGATTCCATACATTTAAATATGTCTAAAAACAATTGAAGATTATTTGAATTTTTATCTTGCACAGATCGGTTGTGATCTCTTAACCTAACATCCTGCCCTTTTGCAGAAACATTAACAATATTCCACCAATCTAAAATCTGCTGGATAAAAGAGGATGTTTCATAAGCTCCTTTTAGTTTAAGGGAAGCTACTACTTTCTCATTAAACACTCTTAAAACATGCTGCACATTCTGTAGTTGAAGTCTCGAAGGATAGACAGCAGCATAGAATAAAGGAACTGTTTTTAAAATGTTCTCTTTCTCGTACTGATATGGACTTTTCACATCTGAAAATGAAGCTATGGTTTTATTATCGAGAGATAGCTTTTGACACTATTCAGAAATCCAGTTATTGCGAATACATTTAAGTAAATGAACTGTGTCAAATAAAAGAAACCAAACACGCTGATTGTCTAATGGATGAATGGCCTGATAGTCAGTTATTCTGTTAAAAATTTTGCAGTATTGCTGATTGATTTTATGATTATCAGTTACAGATCCTAAAACTATTGCACCATGTTTTTCAACTATAATAGCAGCTTCTTTTACCACAATGAACTGATACAATGATGTTAGTTTGTAAACAGGGGTAACAGAAATCATTAAACTAGGTCCACCATGTAAACATTCCATCATGACATATAGCATAGAGGTTGCTTTGGATTCTGGATCATTTCTTGCCATCCCATTTAAAACTCCACACGAATAAGCAACTTTTGGCCTAATTTTTACCTCGTCAACTATCAAAATAACATTTTTCTGTTGATTATTCTTTACGTTTTCAAATGTTTTTTGTAAAACATGGTCAATATTAGTGGCAGAAATTATAGACTGAAGCTTTCGTTTACTTGGAAGGACTAAAAAATCACGAAGTTGATCGTAGTTGCAGTTATAAAAAGACTCGATTGCAAAGCAATAATCAGCTATAGAGAATCTTTTTTTTAGACAAGAATTTGAATTGTCTTGTAATAAAATTCAGTTTTTTTTTTGTTTCTTATCATGATTTAATTCAAATTCATTTTCTGAAAGAGTATTTGTCACCTTTTCAATAACATCATTAACATGCAGATTATAATTATAAAATAAATTGATTGCTTCAAAAAATTTTGAATAGACGATTAAGCCATTGTTTGGATTCAATATATTAGTTAATGGAACGGAAATTCCATATTTAAAAGCTGAAAAGGTTAGCGGTGAACACAAGGTACACTTATCATAAACAATAATTGTCACAAAACTCTCTTTGAAATCTTTTGACATAAAAATGCATATGAATTTATCGTCTTGTCGAGATGTTACTATATTTTTATCCTTTTTGTGCAACTCATTGTCAGGATAAAAATCAGAAAACGAATTTAGTCTATCTTTTTTGATGAAATAATTCAATTACATGTCCTCAGGTTTAGATTGGCGAGGCACAGGCTTTGGCGTAGGTAAACAAGAAAAAGGAACATTAAAAATACAAGGTGCACATGCTGGTCGAGTATAGCCACTAGGCAGCTTAATTATTTCTGTATTTTCAGGCCAATGTTTTTTACATATAAAAAATTTAGATGGCTCAATAAGAAAATTTTTACATTAAGGAAGAACATTAATCCATTTCTGTTTCTCAACTTCATCTTTCGGTAATTTAAAAATACGACACTTATATAGTTGTTTTACAACGCCACATTTTTTCACCATGATAATGGTTAAAATTTTTAAAAAGATGTTTCAGGAACGTTAAAGAACACTTCAACTTTGATAAAAATAATGGCCTTCGCTAGCGGAGTCAGGACATCAACTTTGCGCGTCCTTCCGTATAGTAGTCACCCTCCCATGATAAGATACTTAGCTTATAAAAACCGTGTAACATAAAATACAAAATCAAAAGATAAAATCATTTTTTAGTGCCGTTAAAATTTACTAAAAATATAATTTAATTAAGATTAACTAACAAACCAAAAACAAAAAGAAAAAACGAAACAAAAAGAAAAAAAAAAAAACTGTTCCTTACCTTATAATATTTATGTAATTGAACAAATGATTAAGTTATTTAAATATATATATATTTAGTTTTTATTAATTCATATGTTAAACTCGCCTAGTTATTTTAAATCAAATCTATATATTTTTTCTTATATAAAATATATAAAAAAAGTATATAGATAAAAAAAAAAGTTCAAAAGTGAATGGTTACATAGAAAACAATCAATTCATTGTCATTTAATAAAAGCTTTATTTAATAAAATGTTTAAGTTTCGTTTTAAATTGATGAAGGGAAGAGACTGTTTTAAGATCGTTTAAAAGTGTATAATTTAAAAGTGTAATTTAAGTTCTCGGTTTGTTCTGGAGTATTTAGTGGCTGAATAATAGGTTTTGAATTGACTTCAATTATTATTTGAAAATCTTGTGTTGTATATATGATTAATATTTTTACACAATGAGTTAAATAATAATGGTGCCATTTTTTATCAAGTTTACATAAATATAAGAATATATTAAATATTTATTTTAAAAATATTTAGTATATTAAGTTTACTAAAAAGTACTTTGTATTGGAGAGACGATTTTCATTTGAAATAATCCTGATAGCATGTTTTTGTTTGCAAAGAAGTTTACTTTGTTTTGTAACATTGGTGCTGTACCAAGCAATGTTTCCGTAGTCATAATGTATAAAAGAAAAGTATATGTATTTCAAACAAGATTAATTTAAGAATTGTTTAGCTTTGTGCAATATACCAATATTGTTTTAAATTTTTTTTCTCAATTACATTTATATGTTCTCTCCATATAATGTTTTTAATCAAGAATAACGCCTAAAAACTTTGATGACATTTCTCATTTTAATATATCTACGGGAGTAAGACGTGTTTTAAGTAAATAAAAAAGCAATGGAAATCACAATGAAAAACATTGAAATACTAATATCAAATAAATTAGATGAACATAGGAAAAGTATTTTAAAGGAAACAGAAAAGCTACTCAAGGAACAAGAGAAAACTTTTACTTTAATTGTAAGTGCCAACCTTAAAATCATATCAGATAAACTTAACGTGATGGAGAAAGAAATTTTAGAAAACAAATCAAAAATTAAAAATATAGAAAAGGATCTTAACGACGTGAAAGATAGTCTAAATTTCCAAGAAGAAAAAACTTTAGAAAAACTTAAGAAAATTAAAAAATACTTCGACAATGAAACCAACGTATTGTACACAAGAACAACAGAGTTGGAAAATCGATCACGTCGAAATAATCTCAGAATAGATGGACTAGTAGAAAAACCAGGAGAAAGTTGGAGCGAGTGTGAAATTGTAGTGAAAGAAATCTTTAATAAAAATCTTAAAATATCAAGCGAAGTGGTTATTGAAAGAGCCCATCGAATTGGCCCAATTAATAATAAAAAACCTATTACAACATTTAAATTTCCAGGATAAAAACAAAATCCTTAATGCTGTAAAAAGGAACTGGTGTGTATATTAATGAGGACTTTTCGCAAGAAACGATTGAACAACAAAGGAAACTTTGGGAAGAGGTGAAACGACTTCGAAGTGAAGGTAAATACGCCATTTTAAAATATAATAAAATATTTAGTCGAGATTTTAAAAAGTAGCGAAGCGTATTTTTCTTAATTTTTTTTTTTTTTCTTTCAAAGCGCTTTTAATTTCTCATTTTAAGCATAATAACGAAACAATAGATTTTGAAACGCTGCACTTTAATGTCTTCGAAACGGCAAATAATGTTATACTCAACGATTTGAATGACGCAGATGCGCAGATTTTTCGCGGAATAAATTTTGGTTCTCAATATTTTGAAACAGAAACTTTTAAAACTGAACTTACAACTTTAAGGAATAAATTCACTGCATTACACATAAATATTAGAAGCATAAATAACAACATTGATAAGCTTAAGAAATTTCTAACCGAATGCAATTATTTAGTCAGTATGATTTGTTTAACCGAGACATGGTGTTCTGACGAATCGTCCAGAATAAATTCAAACTTAGAAATTCCTAATTACAAATTAATATCTTCTGAAAGAAAAACTAACAAAAGGGGAGGGGGAATTATCAACTATATTCGAACTGATCAAGCCACCAAATATAGACATGACCTTTCTACTTTAGATGCTGATAGTGAGGTCTTTACAATTGAGATAACAACAAATAACAAATCAAAAAACATATAAGTCTTCACATGTTATAGACCACCTGATGATGATATAACAAAAATTTTTATAAAATAACAATGAACAAAATTTTTTGTTCATTGTTATTTTATAAAAATAACAATGAACAAAAAAAACTATTTTGTATTGGAGACATTAACATTGATTGCTTACAATACGATAAACATGCCAAAACTAAATTTTTTTTTGACGAAATGCTCCAACATTACATCTTCCCAATTATTAATAAGCCGACTCGGGTAACTCAATCATCAGTAACGTCAATAGACAATATATTAACAAATACAGTTCTTGATGTTACTTTAAAAGCAGGTATTATAAAAACAGATATATCGGATCATTTTCCGATTTTCTTTTCTCTGTCACACGATACAAAAACTACTAACGACTGTAAAATTGAAATTCATAAAAGGAAAATTAACAAATATGCTATTCAACAATTTAAAGAATCACTATCGGCAATAAACTGGGATAAAGTATACCAAGAATGTAACCTTGGACGCACCAACTCTGCTTACACTAATTTTGAAAACATTTTCTTAAAAAACTATAATAAATATTTCCCAATAAAAGTAATGCTAGTAAAAGAAAAACATCTAAAATGTCCGTGGATCACCAAAGGAATTAAAAAATCTTTAAAAAAAAAACAAAAAAACTTTATATCAAATACTTAAAAAATAGAAATGAAGCAAACCTAAATGCTTACAAACAATATAAAAATTTGTTTGAAAAAATCAAAAAGATTTTAAAAAGAATTATTACTCAAATAAAATAAAAAACTCCAAAGGTGATATTAAAAAAACGTGGGACGTAATTAAAGAAATAATTGGGAACAAAAATTGCAAACCAAATAGTTTACCTACTAAAGTTGTTATAAATAATGAAGAGTATGTCAGTAGTGACGTAATCTCAGAAAAGTTTAACAATTTTTCCGTTAACATAGGGCCTAACCTGGCTACAAAAATTAATTGTCCAAACAACTCATTTGAGACATACTTAACTAATAACAACGACGAATTAGCATTTAGCGAACTAAGAATTGAAGAACTTGAAGTTGTGATAAAATCTCTTAAAATAAATAAATCTCCAGGTATAGATGATATTTGTAGCAATATCGTTATCGATGTCTTTTTGGAGATACGCAAACCGATCTTCGAAATATTTAAATCATCAATTAAAACAGGTACTGTACCAGATAAATTGAAAACAGCTAAAATTATACCAATTTTTAAAACAGGCGAAACATCTTTATTAAATAATTACAGACCAATTTCTATACTGTCTACTTTCTCTAAAATACTTGAAAGAATAGTTTACAATAGGTTATACGAATATCTCCTTCAAAATAACCTCTTAAACAAAAAACAATTTGGGTTTCAAACAAAACACTCAACCGAACATGCCATTTTAGATCTTGTAAATAGCATGAGTAATTCTTTCGATAAAAAGCAATTTGTATTAGGGACTTTTATAGATTTATCTAAAGCGTTCGACACAGTTAATCACAATATCTTACTTAAAAAAATGGAAAGATATGGTGTTAAAAATATATCCTTTGACTGGTTCAAAAGTTACCTGAGTAGCAGAAAACAATGCGTTGTTACAGATCATAATAAATATTCAGACCTACTAGAAATAAAATGCGGAGTTCCCCAAGGTTCCATTCTGGGTCCCCTTTTATTTCTAATATATATCAACGATCTTCCAAAAGCCCTAAAAAAACTTGATGTAATAATGTTTGCTGATGATACAAATTTATTTTACTCATCGCCGTCTATAAGCGACCTTTACGAATCTATGAACACTGACCTCGAAAACCTCAACATCTGGTTTAAAGTTAATAAATTATCTTTGAATACAGAAAAAACAAAATATATCTTGTTTCACTCCAACCGTCTTAAAAACTTTATACCAGACACTCTACCTTCACTAAAAATTGATAACATAAACATCAAAAGAACTGAAATAACTAAGTTTCTTGGAATAATTATTGAATAGAATATTAATTGGTAAGCCCATATTAATACAATAAACACAAAAATATCAAAAAGTATCGGCGTACTCTACAAAGCCAAACCTATGCTTTCCCAAGACAACTTAAAAATTCTCTTCTTTTCTTATATTCAAAGTTACCTAACATACGCTAATATTGCATGGGGAAGTACCCATAAAACTAAATTAAATTCACTCTACATACATCAGAAACATGCATCAAGATTAATTTATAATAAAGATAAATTCACTTATGCCGACCCTTTACTTAAAAATTTGAATGCATTAAATATCTATCAAATAAATATTTACCAAAATAACTTATTCATGCTAAAATACAAACTCGGACTTGTTCCGAAATACTTTACTGATAGCTTTTTTCATATCAACGTAAACAAATATATCACACGAGGAACAGGCAACTTCACCCTGCCTTAAAAAAAACAAAATTCTCGCGATTTTCTTTAATATACCGTGTCCCATACTTACATAACAAAATAATACTTCAAAATATGGAACTAAATAAAATGGATAAACTTATTGCTCTGAAAAAAAAACTAAAACATATCACAATTAACTTAACCAACTTCATCAAAATGTATTAAACAATTTGTGAAAAATAGTAATAATAAAAAGCCCTACTACTTCTACTATATAGTAGATACCAAAATACTTATGTGTATTTGTTGAACTAGTTCATTAAAGTTTATTTTATGTTTTAAAGGTTCTCGATGAAAAGACTATTTTAGTCTTCTGCGAGTTTCCTTACAACAAAGAAAAATATTTTTTAAGAATAATTTTATATATATATATATATTCAACAACGTCCACAAGCAAGTCCCTAGTAGCCCTGTGGTACGACGGACTTGCATATATTTTTTAAATGCATGGGTTAATAGCCAGCACTTTATATTATAAACAACGAATAGTTACTTTATTTTGTACACTGTACAACGCGCATGCGCTAAATAGAATTTAGAATTTCTTTTGTCTTGTAAAAATTTTAATGGTACAAAAGTTGTTTAACTGTACTTATATGTAAAAATATGTAATTTTGTTTTATTGAAATATATACGGATACTTGTGTTGTTAAAAAAAAAAAAAAAAAAAAAAATTGTGTCTTCATGATGTCATCAAATAATGTCTTCATGGAATATGGTGAATTTAGTTTTAGTAATAATTAGAGATAATTTATTGGACTTGAACCATTGCGTTAGTTTATCAAATTCGTGGTTAACTGTTGAAAATAAAATATTAATACCTTCGTTAGAATAGAACAAATTAGTATTATCGGCGAATAAAACTGTATTTAAAATATTAGAAAAGTTATTAACATAAATTAACATATATTAGCAAAAATTAAAAACAAAAGCAGTCCTAAAATAGATCCCTCGGGAACACCGCGTGTAATAATCATATTATCTGTTTTATCATCGTTGTAGGAAATATGTTGCTTCCTGTTAGAAAAATAACTTTTAAACCGAGCAAAGTTTGAATTTTTGATGCCATAGATTTCGAGTTTTGACAAAAGAATTATATGTTCAACTGTATCAAAGGCTTTACTTAGATTTATGTAGACACCTAAAGTATATACTTTTTCATTAAAATCTTTAAATATATCATGAACAAGATGTAAGATTGTGCGATCAGAAAGAATGATCATATTTAAAACCAAATTGTTTATTGTACAAAATAGTATTCTTCATTAAGAAAGAGTAGAGTACAAACAGACGTACAAACATAGAGACATAGACTTACAGATATTACATACACATTTTTTTTTTTTTCATTATTACTCTTTTTCTTTTTTTTCTTTTTGTTTATGCAACACAATGATCGCAACAAGTGACCAACGGAGCCGTCCAGTTTCGTAGACCTGAGAGATGTGATAATAAAAACAGTTAGAAGATGGTGTCATTGAATAAAAAATAAAAATCATAAGAAAATATAAAATGAGTGATAAGACTTTTGTGAAGGTAAAGAACGAAGTAAATGCTCGGAGGGCAGGGAAAGAACAAACTAACTCTCGAATCACTCTGTATGTAGATCATATGTAACAAAGAACAAATATTTGATATACTGATTTAGAAGACTGTTGATGTCTACAGGTGTGATGGTGTAGTGCATTAGTACGTACCGTTTGTCGTCTAGTATGGTCTCGTTATGTTTCCGTTCACTTTCAAATCGGGTGAATAGAAAGCTAAACACACTCACTTCTTGCGCTTATGGGCTAGCACATCAGAGCCAGACGTGAGACCTACAGAATGGATTTCAATTGATCGAATGCACACATTAGTCACCGTAGGCCACAAGCCATCACTCTTAACCAAAGAGCTACTGCCCCGTGCTGGTGTGGAATGATGTGCTATGAAGTGAGATTTCAGATCCGAGCACATAGTCAGCGAGCGCTGATCCGACGTGCATTGTGGAGCTTTCGACTGAACGTGTGCGTGAGTGTCAGCGTAGTCATTAGGTTATTGAGCGCCGTAACCACATCCAGCGGGATAGCCTAATGTCCGTTTTGTCGTTGTGGTGTACATTGGAAAAAGTCGGGGCTCACCAGCCACAAAGAATAACTTTTTTTGCAAATGCGACACAATGATCGCAAAAAGTGACCAACGGAGCCGTCCAGTTACGTAGACCTGGGAGATGTGAAAATAAAAACAGATTGAAGATGATGTCATTTAGGTAAAAAAACATAAATTAATGTAAAGATTATTTAGTAGAAGGAATAAAAGTTAGCAACTCAGCAAAAGAGGAATAAAAACTCACACTTAAGTCATCTTTTAGCAATTGATAAAACAATGATCTATGAGTAAACAAGTCAATAAAAATCCGCTGGTTTATAATGGTATTCATAACTAAAATAATCGCACCATACAAGTGTCTAATAAATGTGGTATTATATATGTTCTGAACTCTAGATAAAAAATTGAAAACTGATAATCACCTGTGTAACATAAAAATATATAAATGTCGTTAATGTAACAAATTCATAATAAAAAGCTTACAAAGCGCAAAAATACATGGGTTTAAGAGGTAAAAAAATGTTGGTGCCATAATAACCAATTAGAATTAAGAAGTGGATAAATGGTGATCCCCCTCCTCAGGAATGCACTGCGATCACCAATGACGTTTCGGAGAGCCCGAGACCTGCACTAACGCCACTCGTCAGGGGCGTGTCCTTGCAACAGATCTCACCGCCTGCACTCACATTTTTTTTTTTTCATTATTACTCTTTTTCTTTTTCTTTTTATTGCAAATGAAGAAGTTTGGAATACTTTAGTGTTAACAAAAACAAAAATGTACATGGGAAATACGAAAAGTCTACTGTATAAAAAAACTGGAACGCTGGCGCTCGCAGAAGACTACCGTTTACATTTACATTGATTCATTTTTACATTGGAAATGTTTAAAAAAATGGCGTATATAAAAACAAAACAAAAATACACATGCAAATAATCAATGGAAGTACAACTTTCAACAAAATTCAAATTATGGTATTTAAATATAGTTTTCAAACATACCGTTAAGTTAAGCAAAATGAATTTTAGTATTAAAATGGGTTAAAAAATCCCAGTTTAATGCTAAAAACCATCGTGCTGTATATGTTGGACTTGAAGGGTCTGCAAACAATAATTATCTTTATTAGTTTTTTGGTCCTAAAAATGCAGGCTTAAAAGGAACAAATTGCATTAGTTCCTTTTAGTGTCCTTTTGAAGTTGAAAATGCAAACAATCAAGTAATCTGGACTAATTCAATCCTTAACGCTATCATTTTTTCTTGACACGTGACCCTAGTGAAAGTAAAGCAAATCAGAGAAAACGTAAAGAAGTATTTAAAACTAACTCTGAGTCTACTCGTGAAAAATGAAACTTAATCTTTTAGAAAATGATTTACAAACATTTGTAAAATTTTTTTTTACAAATATTTGTATTTGATTCCGGACCTTTTTTCCATCACTGTAACTGTTGTTACAATAAAAATACATGAAAAGAGACATTGTCATGAGCCTTTAGTTGAATTAGATGTAGAATGTTGTTTTGTTAAAACAAAAGAGTCGATCCTGATAAAATTAAAGAAATTGGTTATAGACTAATGATGTTCTATAAACAGACGAACTATTGGTAAGATGCAAAATCCCAATCAAGCATGAAATTCAATTATATGGTCTCGCGTATTAAAGCACACATTTGTTAATAAATACGCAATTATATAGTATCGCGTATTAAAGCACACATTTGTTAGTAAACACACAATTTTATAAAATAGTCAGAGGCACTATATTATAATGATGTTGCAAACGATGGCTTAGAACTTTTTTACATTATCTTAAATGGAACTGTTACATTACATGGAACTGTTACATTAGCTACAGCAAGTGACATTGTAAAACCAAAATTGAACATTTAAAATCAATGGATAAACATAAAATGCAAAGAAAAAACTGCAAAAAATGTTTTATGATAATGAGCAAGTAAAACAAACAATTGACAGTTACATCTCTGGTGGTTTTTTATAACTTTTATACTCATATATTTTTTAAAGAGTGAGTTTTAGCTTCAGTTATAAAAGCAAAATTAAGATACTAGTTTTGAAGTTTTGTTAAATACCCAAGTTTTATATTACATTTTTTAAAAAATGCCATTTTTTTTAATTTTAATATAAATTTCTTCTCAAAAAAAAACTGAAATTTTTGATAATTAAAAGAAAAACTTGCTTTCAGTTGAGTACCATCTTAGGAGTAATTCTAATTTTATGAAAAAAAATTATTCCTATAAAATTAATTAATAATTATTATTATATAAAAATTATTAATTAATTTTATTTTATAAAATTATTATTTTATAAAAATTATTTATTCAAAACAAAACAAAAAAAAACAAATATTAGTCATATCATAGCACGATGGGTTCCGATTTCTATTTCGAAGGGGTTGCTGCCTCTTCGTTGCCACGATTCTGGGTCAGAATACACAAACATTAAATTTGGCCAAAAAAAGTATGAAACCCAAATTTTTATAATCAGTTAACATAGTTAAGATTTTTTTTATCAAAAAACCCACATTCTGGGTACACAGTGTAATTGAAGATTTTTCGTTGTCGTTTTCACCAATTACGTTGTAATCGTATTGACCTAGACTAGAATAATTACATTATTTAGATTTGAAATCTATTATAATTAGTTTCATACTTAGACTAATATCAGTGGCGGCACCAGCATTTTTTGGTCTTTGAGATAGGTAACTTCCGGACATGGAGCAAACTCCAAACATTTATATGTTTATACTCATAACAAATAAGGATGCTTTGCAAAAAATTACGATGATTGGAGCTTCGGAACAAAAAAACCCAAAAATCTTGGCCGACACTGCCCCAAACGTAAGAGCAACAAGTTGATGAAATAATTTTTTGTACTATTTTCAACTAGACTTATATTCATCGATAAATTTTAAATTTCATAGTAAAATATTTTAGTGTTCAAATATTATAACTATATAAAGTTTAAACCCCCTCAATTTGAGGGGGTTGCAAATTTTATATGGTCATAATTTTTAAACGCTATAAATTTTATATAAAATTTGAACGCTATAAATTTTATATAAAAATTATGACCATTTTTGAACGCTGAGAGATAATACTATGAAACTTAAAATTTATCGATGAATATAAGTCTAGTTGAAAATAGTACCAAAGCTATTTTATCAACTTGTTGCTCTCACGTTTGGGGCAGTGTCAGCCAAATTTTTGGGTTTTTTTTGTTCCCAAGCTCCAATCATCGTAACTTTTTGCAAAGCATTCTTATTTGTTATAAGTATAAACATAGAAATGTTTGGAGTTTGCTCCATGTCCGGAAGTTAGCTATCGCAAAGACCAAAAAATGCTGGCGCCGCCACTGACTAATATCTCTTCAAACATTCTTTTTCATTTAAACACATTCTACATTAGTTATACATGGTTTTACTGAGAAAACTATTAAAATATCTTTATTAATACTCTTTTGTTGTAACTAGTTTTCAAGCAAATAGATTACAAACTGAGACGTACTCAACGTAGTTAAGGCGAATTATTAAAACATAAATTGGTTTTTTTTTTAAATAACTTATAAATTAGGATTAAAATGAAATGTAAATTTATTTTTGTTTAATACAACTACTTCTCTTTTTTTCTTTTTTTTTTTAATACAAACTTTCATCGAGTCTCTTTTTGAACTTCCTTCGGGTTTTTCTCAGTCGGTTTGCTTCAAATCGTTTTAAATAAAATTAAAGACTTAATTTGGACATGATTATAGATCAAAAGAGCTAGAACTTTTACAACGTGTTCAAGTCAATAAATTTCCTGAAAAACATGTTTTTTTCGCTCAAAGTTAAGTTTTTCCACGTAATAAGTAAAAGTAAAAAAATATATATATGCTGGTAGTAATACCTCTTTTTCTTCTGTTTCCTTGCGGAAAATTCTATTGTCTAAATGTCTTTGTAATAGTTAAAAAAATTCCTGCATCGAACAAAGTCTTCACTTAAAAATACCAATCAAGAACTTGAGATTTCAACGGTCTGTAAATTAAATCTTAAGTTAAGATTCCATAATATACCGCATTTATATTACATCAAATTATACAACATAAAATCTTGATAGGCATATTACATTTTAAATAAATTATAAAAGATTGCTTGCAATCCACAGAAATATTTTTGGTGTTTTCCCTTTAAGCAATCAAGTAGTTTATCTTGCAGACCAGTTAATTTATGGAAATAATTTGACTGTTTAAACTAATAACTCACTGACGGCAATTTCTTGAAAAGTACCTTAGGAAAAATTAACGTCAAGATCTTTTTAAAAAAATTTTAATATGTAATTAAAGATGCTGTGGTACCAGCACTTAACTATTCTTTTGTAACTTATCCGTTGAATCCAACTAAAAGATACATAAAAGTAACTTGATTTGATTGTTAAAGAAATATATAATGAGGTTAGTTTCTAAGGATTATTTAATTAAATATCTTAAATTGTTTTCTTAAAAAAAAATTATTAAACGTTTAAAATATATTTAGAAATTGCTGAAATAGATGTGTTTTTTTTTCACACAAAAAAAAGATCTTATGATTGAGTAAACAATTTTGATAATAAAATTGACAGGTTTTACTTACCTGTCAATTAGACAGGTCTTTCTATCTAATTGACAGGTAAACTTGAATAAGTAATATTTCATGATGCATATCGTAAATATTTCCACGCATCATGTAGATTTTACTTATTATATTTAATCATAATATTATTAATAAAATTATTATAATAAAAACTATAATTTAAGTTAATTAAAATGCTGTAAAAACACGAATCTATTAAATTTGTTTAAACAAATTCCTTAATGACAACATGAATAACTGAATAATTAATAATATAATAATAATAAAATTAATAACAATAAAAATAATAGTAATCATAATAATAATAATAATAATAATAATAATAATAATAACAATAATGACAACAACAATAATTTTAAAAAATAGTATGCAATAAAAAGAGGAAAAAATCATTGTTCCTCACAAATATATTGTCAATAAATATACTGTAAATAAACAAACGATATATAAACATCATTTCTGACAATATTTACAATGTGTAAAGCGACAACATTCGCTTATTAAATATATATATATATATATTTATATCTTAGCATAAATTTAAAATGAAATATGTAAAAGTATGGCAATATATATTTAAAAACCTTTCAATGCGCATACTAAAATATCTTCTTTTAAAGATTTCGATTTGTCGAACTTTCAAAACAAATTAGCAAAAATCATTTATGAAGAACATTCTTTTTTAATAGAACATTTGTGACAAATATTTTTATTTTCATTTCGTTTTGCAAACTCAACTAATGAAAACTGATTTTGAAGTTTTTATAAGTATACAAAGGTCGTAATAAATTATATGCTAAAAATGAAATAGAAATGAAGCATTAATAATTTATTATGTTCACGATTTCTAATTTCAGTTTAAAAAAAATATTATTTTTTGTTGACTTCTGGTTATGTAAAATATAACTTAGGTACAAGAAACTCAGTATTAAATGAGAAAAAATGGTTCACTGCCTAATGTTTTCAAGTACAACAATGGTTTGCCATTTTATTTTCAACGAATCCTACTTGAAAATACAATAGTTGTAATGTTGCATTATTATAGCAGTATAACTGTTTTTGCTAAAATGTAAACAGGTATAATTACAACCGGCTATAAAATTATTGAAAGCCTTTAAAAGAGTTATCCATAGTTAAAAGCTATAAAGATCTTTCTGCCGAAGAGTACATTTGATAACCTACAGGACTTCCTGATTCATGGGGAATATGAATAGCAGGTGAAGATGATGAATATGAAGGCATATTACCTTGTGTAACAGCAATGTTCATAATAGAATATCTATCTGACATTGGAATCATATCACTTGCGCTTCTAGGAGTTTGCATAGAACCTAAGGTATAAAAATCATGTGAATTACCAGGAGAACCTACTGAAAGAGGCGAATGTCTCATTTGAGAGTGAGGCGAAATCATTGGTTGACGACCGTGAATGGATTGCGAATAGTCCGCATACATTGCATAGCCAGGTGCATTAGGTATTTGATATATTGGTGGTCCATACATCGCATCTTGAGAATAGGCAGAAGTTGGGTACGGAAACTTCATGTTGGCTGGTATTCCATTAACATCACCTGGGTAAACAAAACCAATTTTGTCTTTTTTTAACATAGCTTTAGCTTTTCTACGCCGTGGTTTGTATTTGTAATTAGGATATTCAATACTATGCTGTGTTTGCAATCGCTTTGCTTCGAGAACATAAGGCCCTTTTTCTGACTCGCCCATTCTTTTCCATTCTGATCCTAAAATTTTTGATATTTCAGAATTGTGCATACGAGGGTTAATTTGAGCCATTTTTCTTCTTTTCTCGCGCGACCACACCATAAATGCGTTCATAGGTCGTTTCACATGGTCCGGCTTTTTCTGTTCGCTTATATTTGTCACAGAATTAATCTAAATTATAAACAAGGCATCCACAATACTTTTAACCTCTTGACCGTTATTTTTTCAAGATTTTTTTAGTAAACGCAGAAAATAGAAGCGGCTTTATTAAAGTAACACCTGTTTTAACAAAATTTATTTTTAAATAAATTAAATATACCTGAACCCCTGACTGGTGAGGTGAAGGAGAGTTTATTTGTTCATTAGGCGACATTGAGTTATTGTTGCTATGTAGTTGTTGCATAACGCCATGGTTGTAGGAATGAAGCATTTCGATAGGTTCACACTTGATCGATTTTTCGTACATTTTGGTAGTTATGCAAATCTAAAACAAATATAAAATTTCTATAAACTTTAAAAAAAATTGCATTCATAAGGTCCGAGGTAGAATTGCGTAATCGCCCTTTGAATATACCGTAAAAATTTGTCAGGTGGCAGGAATGATGCATCAGGTGGTATATATAAATCAAATGAAGTATTTAAAATATTTAATTTTTTGTTAAAGATAAAAACCAGCTTAAATATAAAAAATATATAAACATTATTTTACACTAAAAATTAATAACTATTGCAAATATATTTAAACAATATATTACGAAACAACGACTAAAAAAGTTCTGTTTTTATTTAAAAAAAAACCACATTTGTTAAAAACTTTTTTACAAAAATATCTTTGCGCAACTCTTAAAAACATAACTCTTAACCGTTTTAAGCATTAAAAATTGGATCAAGTGATTACAATCGCGAAAGTATTTCCGGGTACGTTTTGTAATTCAAGCAATTATCGTAATTAGACTAGCCTATGTGACTCAGGAACCATTAATTAGCTTAGAATCAAGATTGAGCCAGATTATTTGCGGTGGAATAAAGTATTTTAACATTTTAATAAAGTTTTTTTATTTGAAAAATAAAAACTTGAATTATCATTTTTATCTCAATTTTAGCAAATAAAAAAAACATAAAATAAAATAAAAAAAAAACAACGAGATAACGAAAAAAAAAAAGAAGTTTTTATACTAGGGAAATTTGCTGCGATTTTACGTGTCGCCTATACTCCGAAATGTTATCGATGATTCAAAGATTATGTGTTGAAATATTTAAAACACTCAAAAATATTCTTTTTATGTTAATTAAGGAAGAAAACTGCAACAGCTGAAAATGAACAAAATATTTTAACATTTCAGTCATAAAAAATGCTGAAATTTTCCTTTTTTGACGTATAACAAAGTCAAATTTTAGGTTAAAAACTTTTGTTCAACTGGCAATTGATTAACAAACAGTTTTAAAAAATTGAAACCAACCCTACCAAAAAAAAAAAAAAAAAAAAAAAAAAAAAAAAAAACTAGAATTTATTACTGAGATTAATTTAAACTGCAATGATCTAACGACTTCCATTATTGTTCAAAGCATAAGCAAAATAAAAACTCACTAAGTTGCTTAACATAATCAAGACTATGTTCAATAAAATAATCTTTTAAAACACACACACACATACATACACACACACACACACACACACACACACACACACACACACACACAAATATGTATGTTTGTATGTATGTATGAATGTATGTATGTATGTATGTATGTATGTATGTATGTATGTATGTATGTATGTATGTATGTATGTATGTATGCATGCATGTATGTATGTAGGTAGGTATGAATGCGTATATATTACAATGACTAGTTCAAATGGCTATTTATTTTTAAAGTAAATTTAATAGTTTAAGTTTTGAAAGTTTTTTTTTTCCATGAATCGAAAGTAAACAAATTACAATAAGTATTTTTATAAAGGATTTTGGCGGTTGAAGTACGATTGCTTACGCATGCATTTGTTTTTTTTAAATCAAAGTTAAAATTCAAATATATCAAAAAAAATGTCAAACTATTTGCATTTAACTTATGAAGTATTCAAAAATAGCAGACAAGTGTAACACTAAAAAAGACAACAATTAGCTGTATTTTTACAAAGAATATAAAACAATATTTGTGTATACCTTTTGTTTATATAAATCAGTAATTATATACGGATAGCTTTCGACAGAGATTACCTTTGAGTGCTGTAATTCTATAAGTCAGTTGTTCTGCATTGAATACTTTAATATTAGGAGAACTGACACCATTAATAGTTTAAAATTTATGGAAACAAAAAAAACACGACGATTTAGTTCAATACTCCTGGCATGCCTTTGAAATAGAATAAACCAATCGCAATTCTTTTGTTATTTTTTAACCAATCATTGATTAGTATAAGATTACGCATTGTCGTCGGGAATTAAAATATATAGGCTTTAATGTTGCTCTTTGCTTTGTCAAACAATTTATTAAGATAGCCATGATATTTAATAAACGTTGGAAATTTTTCTAAAGAGTTCTTTTAAAAAAAAAATAACACAATACTCGATATCCCAACGTTTTATTTATTCAAATGCAATATTTTTACATAATAACGCAGTTGGTCTTTTAACAACTCCACCTGAATTTCATAATGGTTCTAGTGAGACTAAGTAACGAGCTCAAGCAAAGCATTTTATAAAAGAAAAAACAACGCAAAGAAAATAAGAAAACATTAAAGCTTTTAAAAAACTTTTATTACAATTTTTAACCTGTTAAAGTGCGTTACTTTTGTTGGACGAACAAAAATTAATTAAATCAAGCAATAAACCTTCGTTTCTAATCCCACGGGAATGATTTTTTAAATAAATATTCGTTGCCTTTATTTCGTTGCCATATTTTTTCCGCTTAAGCCGACAAAAGCAACTATACGAAATCGGCATCAAAAATATATTTAAAGCTTTTTTGCGTTTTGTTTTTATTTCTATTGACTTCGCGTTTTTTTATAATTCACCATTGAAATTAACAATTAAAATATTATAATTAGTGCTTTTGTTTTTATGTAACCTGTTTTTTTTATACAACTTTTATCTATCGATATTTTTGCGCGAACCAGCTTTCTATAAAATAATCTATATCATTTTTGCCGCCATAATTCGGTGGCTATAAAGAAGCGAAAAAGCTATTGTGTAAATAGAGATTTTAGATAAGATTGTATCTTTATCATCGCATGAATAACAGATGGACGTATGCAGGTTAATTATGACATCATTGCGTCACCAATGTTGGTCCTTTTTTTCTTATAGAGCTGAATTAGAAAGAGCAACCTTATTTATTTTTATTTTTTTCTCCTTGAATAAAATGAAGATAAATGCGTCAAAAATCTTTTTGTCTTTTTGTTATTGTGTAACGTAGTCTTGAAATTGAATTTATTAAATTAAAAAGCCATCTAAGAAAAAAACGTTGTTTAAAAAAATAATTGAACCTCGTACTTTTTAATATATATTTTTTATTAATCTTTTAAAGTAAGAGAGCGGTTAACACTTTTATAAAAGTAACTGAGTATGACGCATTTGTTAATTTGAGCGCGGTGTACCTGAGGTTTTTACTTGTATATTTTCAAACGACTTAAAAGATTAGCAAGAAGCGTCGCATTATGGAAAAATCTAATAGAATATCAAATTTAATATTAAAATTTACCCGCCAATTTTAGTTGTGTTAAACAAAAAACAAAATATTTACTTTTAAAATACAATTTATATATATATATATATATATATATATATATATATATATATATATATATATATATATATATATATATATATATATATATATATATATATATATATATATATATATATATATATATATATATATATATATATATATATATATATAATATTATTAGGCGTCATTAATTCAATACAAAATAAAGTAATACTTATGACGAGCAATTATATATATATATATATATATATATAATATATATATATATATATATATATATATATATATATATATATATATATGTTTTAAAAAAAAAGTTATTTATTTGAAAAATTAATTTATTTATTATATATATATATATATATATATATATATATATATATATATATATATATATATATATATATATGTTTTAAAAAAAAAGTTATTTATTTGAAAAATTAATTTATTTATTATATATATATATATATATATATATATATATATATATATATATATATATATATATATATAAAGTTACGCATAACAATTATTAGTTTATTTTGTATCGAATTAATGACGTTTAATAATATTGTTCGCTAAGAACTCGTGTTCTAATATTCTTAACCTTTCAAATCAATATAATCAATTGAGTAGCAATATATTAGAACCATGTGCGCTAAACGATGACGATTTTACCTTGCAAGAAAAAAACGACATAAGTTTATTATTAGAGAGTAAATTAAAATAACGCAGTAAGCCTAAGCGTCGTGGCACAGTAGTTGTAGAAATCGAAGGATCACGCAAAAATTTAAGAAACAAATTATAACAGGTGTCTCCTGAGTTAAAGACGCACACGAGTCCAAACAATGAGTAAAGTGTTAAAGTTTTAATTTTTTACTTCAAACAAAGAAAAACTTTTCCTTAATTTTTCTTGCAAATTTTTCAATAAATACTAACATTCCACACACTAAAAACAACCTTAAAATTTTTTATTATTAAAAAATAATCTTTATTAATTTCTAAGCATAGGGTTGCCATTCTCCTCTTTTTTCCGTAGGAGAACGCAGTGAAAACTTCAATTTTAATTAGTTTAGCGTCGCGTTCTCCTACGGAAAAAAAGAGGAGAATGGCAACCCTATCTAAGCAAGAGCATATATTTAAACAAACAACCGTTATAAACGACTAGCGCATATTTAGCAGTAAAATATTCTCCGTTTTTCAGCATGCTGGATTCCAATACTTGTGTGTAGTCAGCAAAACTAATTTGTTATAAAACCTTAATTTTAATAAATAATAAAATAACTTCAATTTAATTCATGCACATTTCTTACTTTATTCTTCTCTTTTTTTCTTATCTTCTATTTTTGCCACACATGTTTAGCCTTTCCTTCATAGGATTGCATAAGCCTATAATATATACATATATATATATATATATATATATATATATATATATATATATATATATATATATATATATATATATATATATATATATATATATATATATATATATATATATATATATATATATATATATATATATATATATATATATATATATATATATATATATATATATATATAACAACATATAAGTAAGCATCAATCACATATACCACATATTACCCAAAATGAAAATTTATTATTATCATGAATCAATTTTGAAAAACCATTGATTTGAAAGTAATTTTCTGTAAAATCACAAGTTAATTGAAACATTTTTGTTTTTAAAATTTTTCTAAAATGAGACCTTCCTTCTCTGACTCCATTGTTTCCAAACAGTGCTACTTTGGTCATAAAAATCATTTAGACAATCTGTTGAAAAACTATTGCTTAATAAGTTGTATCAGTTTCTGTTTTACAAACATATAATTTGATCAGTCAATAAATTTAATAAATAATTTTGAATGTTAATAGTTTTTCTTTTCCTGGCTCATATGAGCTTTAATGCCATTATCAGTACAATATAAAATACAACTTTTACGGTTTGCGTTTTTTTTTTTTTTTTTCTCCATATTATGTATTGCAGTATATATTGTATTGCAAACTGCATTTTGACTTCTTTTATCTTAGAGGTATAACTTTTAAGTATACTTTTTATATAAGAAGTGAGAAACTTCCTTACTTTTGCAGGAATGCCCAAATTTTTTGTTCAAACCAAAAAGAGAGTTTAAAATCCAGCGTAAATAAAATGAAAAAAAATTCCTAACAAATATGAAGTATGTTATATTAGTCTAAAAAAGTTTCTGAATCCAAAAAAGCTTTTTAAAGAATTGTGATTTATCATTTGGTTTGCGAATTGAATTGTTGTGATTCCTCATTTGGTCCGTGAATTGAATTGTAACAAAGCTAGAACAAACGTTAATTTTTAACCTATTACTTTATTTTTTAACTTTTATTATCATTTAACTTGTTTTTTTGTTGTTAAGCGTGTTTTTTGTTGTTAAGCTAGTTTGTTTAATAATAATAAAAAAAATAATGTATTCTAAAATGGGTTTAGCATTTCAGGAATCAGGGTAAAGAGAAAAAGATCTTTAAACTAAAGTTAAATTTTTTGTTTGTTTTTTCTCTTACTCGGCTGAGATCAGCATCATGTTTGTTTTTGATCTGCATCATGTTCTGAAGTTTTCTCTCTATTCTAAGACAATTTACCTCTGATTCTGATGAAACCATTCTAAAATCATTTTGTCGTTTCAAAGACTTTTAACAACAATTAAAAGAACGAATGCCTGTATTTTTAAAGCAGTTTTTGCTAATTTGTTGAGAGATACTCTGAACTATATACTCGCGAAGTAAACATAGGTGATATCACAGAGAGAATTAGATGTTCTAGACATCCGACAGATGTCCAGACGTTGATGTCTAGGACGTCTTACAACGTCCAATGTCCCTGAGATATAAAAGGTAATAAATTAGTTAATTTTGTGGTGTATAAACATTTTTGTATAGAATCTGACTATGTGACGATAAAGAGGTAAAACTGTTATTACATAAACTATATTTTTTTTGTCTGTGTGTTTATATTTTGCATTTTATTGATTTTTATACAATTTAATTAAATAGTTTTTACTTTATAAAATTCATCTTTATAGTTCTAAATTACTTAATTTTTACAAAATATTGTGTACCTCTATTTAGCATTTTAATTTACATACAACCGATAGAAATATTTAATATTGTTTTAGCTAAAATAACTTAAATTTTTTATATATTTATGTTATACATATTATACTATATATTTATATTATATATTGTATATACTTATAGAACACCCTATACAAAAATTCAACAAAAAATATAATTACATATGGGGTCAACAGATCATAATTTGCTGTTTGCGTTAAAAGATAAAATTATGTTATCAAATTTAAAAAAGAAAAAAAAACTCAACTTGAAGGTATTTTTTCTCCTAAAATAAAGGAAATGAACAGAAATGAAATTTTATACAGATGCAAATTGCGCGCTTTTTTGTCCTTTAAAAAAAACCGTGTAACTTTGTCTCGTAAAAAATAGCGATTGAAGAATAACATTTAAAAACCACCGCAGGTGATTTCTAATTTAAAGGAAAAAATTGAGCTTATGTTTATTCATTTAAATGCTGAAATAAAAATATTTTTTTTCCATTTAAATCTGAGTATGTAAGTATCCACCTAAAAATAAGTATAATATACAACACATGACTTCAGAAAGGCCGACACTTGTTGCAAATAAAAATATGAAGCACAAATTTTTCAAAGGAAATTACTTTAATTCAATTATCTATTTCATTCAAAAACAAGCTCCAGGATATATTTTGCGTTTATAATAAACGATACTAAAATATTAAATTTAGCTTAAAATTTAAAAGTAGATACATCTTGCTTCGGATTATTTTTGTATCAAATCTATTACAAATAAAATAAATTATTTTTGTTTTCCTCGTTTTCAAAAATATTTATAAGCACACAAAAAAAGTGCAGAAACCCAGCTGTAACCGCTTTAAAAAAAATTAAAACTCGTCTTTCCGCTTGAAATTTTAATAATGTTGAAATAAAAGAACAATTCTCAATTCAAAGTTAGGATTTAGGCGGAATTAAAACAAATTATAAAAAAAACTTGGTTTGTGAATAGTGGAATGTATTTTTAAAGGATAACTTTTAGATTTGACACACGTTTCTAACCTTCCACAAGCATGCGCTTAACAGCTGCTGCTATTCTATATTTTAGCATGCGGTTTTTTTATTTAAGTTGAAATGAAAGAAAAAAACGTTTTCAATAATGTCTGCCATTATAATATAAATTTGTTGTAATTCTCTTTATGCTTAATTTATTCTTTTCTATAACAAAAATAATATTAAAATATCCAAATATTATTTACGGCGCTATATGTTTTTTATCTTCTTAAATTATTTTGTTATCTATTAATTGCAGTCAAATATAAATTATTTATAAAAAGTTTAATAATTTGGTTAAAAAGGAAATGTTGGCACTTTATTGGAAAAGCTTTCGTTATTGTTGTTGAAGCAGTAGCAACAGTGACGTATTAGAAAGCGAGCAGAGATTTTTTTTGATCAGATATTTAAAAATATTTCATGTTTCTGATTTCTCACGGAATAGAATACAATAATAAAACACTATTTACGCGTAATTGACAAAAAAAAAAAAAAAAAAAAATGCAAGAAAGTACTAAATGTTAAAAACATATTAACAAATAAAGAAGATTACAAATAATCATATATATATATATATATATATATATATATATATATATATATATATATATATATATATATATATATATATATATATATATAAATATATATATATATATATATATATATATATAAATAAATAAATATATATATATATATATATATATATATATATATATATATATATATATATATATATATATATATATATATATATATATATATATATATATATATATATATATATTCTCAATCTTCATTGTTTTCTTTCTAGCCGTTTGCAAAAAAAAAAATAATAATAATAATAATGAAGTATTCAAGTTATTAAGAATAAAGCGTCATTAAACATCATTTGTAATAAAAGTTCAAAAATAAATTCACCCAAAATTTCTCTTTGAATGCTTGCGTTTAAAAATTGCTAAGTTATATACGGTAATAAAAAAAAACCTGTCAGTCTTTTATTTTATTTTTGCACCATGTTGGTAAAATTTTATTAGGTTACAGCATTCTTGTTTGATATCTACAAATAAGGTAAACAAATATGTTCAATTTATTTTGTTTTATTTGTTTTTAAACGCTTTGAATTTAAATAAAGATATTTTCGGAGTTTTGAAATTGTTCAAAAAACTGAAAAACCATTTCGAAGCACTCCTTTCAATCCAATCTAGCTTTACAAATGTAACTTCGTTACTTTCACACAACTTTAGATCTTACGTGAAAGTAATTAAATAATTTCTATAACGCAAAAATGGAACTTGAATAAGCAAATAAGAATGTTTATTGCACAAAGTTTTTGACAGCTTTTATTACTTGCTAAAAAAAAATAATTTGTTTTTTCAATTTTGGTTCCAGTTGTTATATATATATATATATATATATTGAGGAGTTTGTGTTTTTTTTAATAATTTTTTACGAAAGTAATTCACCGATTGCTTGCAAGTGTGTATATATAAAAGTTGTAACAAAAGAAAAATGTATAGGCACATTTAAAAAAGATTTCCGTGTTATTCTTTTTTCAAATCAATTTTTATTCATAATTATTTTCTTATTATATTTTTACTTGGTACTCTGCAATAAAAGATCACAATCTTCATGAAAAATGCTAATGACATTGTAAACATGACAAATACAACAATTTAAGATTATTATGAATTTGAAACTAAAATAAATAAAATGTCAAAATAAATTGGATAATATAATATAGGTAAGTAATATTTGAAGCTTACAATAAAATAATGAGTTTAAAACAAAAGCAACAGATAAATTGCGATTTTTAAAAACTCCAGTCAAATTAGTAAATCTGTGAATTTTCGTTTCAATGACGTTTTATTTAAACAGTGAAATCAGCAGAACCGTTAGCTACAAAGCCTAATTGGGTTCTTGGAAGAGCTTTTGAAGCTTTTTAACAAAATAATAATTAATAATAATTAAATTAATAAAATAAAAATAGATCTTCACTAATTTAAAAAAGAAATGCTTGTTCTACAGATGCTATTGTGAAAGTTGTTGAAAAGGTGATACTATTGCGACATTTGTTTATAGTATCAGGGCCGACGACACCAGCCACCCCCCCCCCTTCAAATTTTTTTTTTAAAGGAAATTTTTCTTTCTGAAAAATCTTGATATAGAGGACTTTTTTCACAAATTGATGATTGTGCCCCCCCCCCCCCCCACTTCAAACCCGTGTCGTCGGCCCTGAGTATTGCAATATACCTTTAGATAAATTTTACAATATACTTAAAAGTATATTCCAAAATATACCTTTAAATACCATAGTCTCCAAAAAAGATCTTGGTAGTATTTAGCCAATGTGCAAGTAAAGCAAATAATCTTTTGGGTATGTTAAACAATACATTTCTAAGTTTCAACCGTTAATTGAATTTGCTATATCTTTGTGATCTCCATATCTTATGAATGAAATTAACATTTTAGAAAAAGTTAAGTATTTTGCTATTACATTATAATTGCCACTAAAAAGGTTGTTATGAGAAAAGATAAGTTGGGTCTCGCTGCTTCAGATTTTGCCAAGAAAGTTTTAATCAGCAAAAGTTGTTATGAGAAAAGATAAGTTGGGTCTCGGTACTTTAGATTTTGCCAAAAAGGTTTTAATCAGCAAAAGGTCATCGAATAAAATACAATCTTAAAAAAAACAATTTTTTTGCGTAGACTACTTTTAACATTCAGAATCGGCTATTATTCTACTAATATTGTTAATGTAAAAAATGTAACACATTGAGGTGTCTTTTTGTTAATTGAAGTGTCTTTTTGTTAATTGAAGTGGCTTTTTGTTAATTGAAGTGTCTTTTGTTGTTTGAAATTTGATGTTGACGAATTAAAAAATTAAAAATGAATATTGAAGATTTATCGACAGTTTGCGTAACTCTTCACTACTGTTTGCGTAACACTTCTCTCAAAAAAAGGATAGTTTTACAAAAGTCGAAAGTTGTCATCGAACTCTCAAAAACGCAAAGAGTAGAATGTAATGTGTCAAAAACAAAAACTCACTGTACTATGCCAAAAATGAAAACGCATTAATCAAGGGTTTAGCTTAGAACTCTTAGTCGTTAATTTAATCTAAAATTAAATACATTTTTAGTTAAATACGTAACTGTTGCAACAACCATTTTAAACAAAATAGTTCAGTGTTTGTTTTTTTTAAATTAATCATACAGAGACCATACATGGTTTCACATAAAGAAAACATATACGGTCAGGGGGGCACAGAGGGTGTGGGATCCAAGTCGGTTTCGACCGGGCATCACGTTTATGGGGCATCATCAAATGAAAAAAAAAAAAAAATCATCAGTATGCCAAATTAAAAATTGAAAACATCTAATAAAGAAATGAAAATTGTTTACTTTGTTACTTTCATCCACCAGATTACAGAGAGATTTCAAGCTCTGAAACAGTGATGTAAATTATTTTCCTTCATCTGGTCTACGCCTGACACCATCTCGGACTCAACAAACAGTCAAGAGTCTAAAGTTAAAAATCTCGTCCTTCTGTATCCAAATAATTTTAGCAAAGACGGGTTAATTTATGAGTTTCACCATTTTTCGTCTGTCTCTCCTGACAAATGATCAGCCCATAAATCTTCTGAATAACATTTATGGGAAGAGATTTGAAGGAAATTTCCCCATGATATGGATCTGTCTTCGTATCTTTCTTACTTTGCTAGTATCTGTGGCTGAAGGTGAGAAATCTTTTAGCAATTTAGCTCTCGTCAAGAACTCTCAAAGAGCTACCATTCGACAGGATTGTTTTAACGACTGTTTTATTCTTTTAATCAAAACAGATCTTGTGAAGAAAGTTAATTACAATGTTGTTACTTCCAACTTTGCTGCTAGAAGAGCTCGTAAAGTCTTGGTATAACGTCAGAAAAACTTAATACCAAATCCAGAAATATTTTTATTTCTTTGTTGTGTTTAATTATTTAATTCGTGAATTGTCTTCAATACAGAATTTTCAAAATGTTTTGTAAATACTAGAAAAAATAGCTTGATTTTTTTAAAAATCAAGTCGGAAGCATCCTTTTTTTTTTTAATAATATATCTTGGGCATTATAAAGTCTCTATGCACCCCTGTACATAGTTTAACATAAAGAGACCATACACTCTTAAACTATTAAAATAAGAATTTTATAAATTTTGCAATATTTAATAATGTTGAAGATAAGTTATGTTTTCATAGTTTAGTTAAAAAGTGGTATTTGTGAAATCGATGTGCTAAAGTATGAAGTGTATGAAGTGGGTTAATCAGTGGGTTAAGTATGAAGTGGGTTAATCAGCTTCTAGTTGCATTAACGTAAACTAAACTAAAATCACAATACGTGTAAAGTAAAGCACAATATTCAATATAAATGGATGTAAGAGTCGCCTACTTTTCATTAGGGGAGACTCGGGTAGCCCCGGACACATAAGGAAAATATAGATTGTATAATGTGCTAACAGAAAACAAAGTGTCAAAAGACTTTTTTTAAAAGTTCAAACAAAAGTAGAAACAAAAAAAATAATTATTGTGTATCTTAATAATATACAAAACATAAAAGTAAAAATGATAGAAAAAAGACATGTTTCAAAATTGGAGGGTAGCCCCGGACACATAGTTTAACCATGATTTTACCTCTTTTTTACCAGTGTGACACAAATGTAATATATAATGATTTAGCATTTGACTGTTCTCAACAAATTTTTAAAAAATCGCCTTTAAAAATTGTCTCTGATATATACGGAATGAGAATGAAATGTCATCATTTAAAAATATAAATATAAGCTTTTTTATAATGAAAATAAACACTTTAAAAACACTTTTTTCAAATGTAATGTTTTTTTATTGGAAGTAAATGAATTACTATTATAGATTTGTTTATTATATTAAATGTATGAATATTTATATAAAAAAATTGTTTATTATTAACATGTAAATGTATTAAGTTGTCCGGAGCCACCCTCCAAACATGTGTCCGATACCACCCGATTATAGCTCATTCACATATACTAGTTTTAAAATCAGTGAATTAAAGTTTTTAAGGAATTTTTTTTTAATAACTATTGTAAATAAAAATACATCTTTAATCATTAAAAAATTATTAGTTTACATAAAAGTTAAGTATATAAATATGTGAATCAAATATGATGATACATCGCTCTTCTGGTGATGGGAAATAAAATCTTGCCCTCCCAGTCATTCACTTCGACATATTATGATAGATATTTTGCATATGCCATATTTTCACTCAAATAACGTTATTATAGTATTAAAAGTCACATAGCTTCTTTTGTTTAAGCTGCACATCAAGTGTCCGGAGTTAGCCGCCGTCTGGGGCTACCCGACTTTCCCTACGCTTTTTTTTTTTAAATATTTTTAAAGAAAAAATTGATAAGCGGTTATTAATCTTAATGAATTGAAATAGTTATTGTCAATTTTATATTAATTTTTTTTTTCATTTTTGAGGAATTTTTATGTTTTTTTCATTTGATTTGCAATTTACAGATTTATAGATATATAAATTTTTGTAGTGTGTGTCTTATTTATTTAACATTTTTATTACACTGTATCTCTACACTCTATTTTTTTTACAGTTCTTTTAAATACTCAGCTTCGTCAGGCGCTTAGAAAACGATTAGAATTTTAAGAAATTCTCTAAGATAAATATTTTTTTGGTGGAAAAATGCCAAGCTAAATGGTCCAGGAATTTTATATATATATATATATATATATATATATATATATATATATATATATATATATATATATATATATATATATATATATATATTATGTTTTTCTAGATAAGTCGTTTTCATCATGGAACACACTTATGTCGTGAGTGTTCTTTTATTGTTGCTAAATAAGATGGCTTGACGTTATAGTAGGCTTTTATGCTGATTTTGAGGAAAAGACTCCAACGAGCGTTTTTAGAACTTGGTACTTAACACATTCAAAGCGTAATTTATCAGAGTATGAACAATATTCTACTAGTATGAGTATGAACAATACAAAACTCATTTCTTTATAAGAATTTCATACGCTACATCAGGGCCGATTTCCATTGACAGGAAATTTTGGAACGGATCAGAAAAAAAAAATATCCAATCATGTAACAAAAGCAATTTAAAATTGCACATCGTTTTTATGTATAATGATTGGACAGTTTTCTTTTTTGTTCTGCGGAAAATTTCCTCATCTTAATTTACATCTTTTAATTTACATCGTAAATTAAAATTTCCTCATCTTAATTTACAAGTTTACTCAACACCGATTGTTTTTTCTCTTAGTATTTTGCACCCTGCGCTTTTTATAATATTTATTCACACCAATTTCTGCCGTTTATTTTAATAATATTATTTGTTAAATATATGAAATAATGCAGTTATTATTTTGTACACATTATTAAAATTTAAAGTTGTTTTTATTTACAAAAAAAAATTTATTTATAATATAAGATTACATCGATCGAGCGAATTTCAATTTTCGTTTTTTAAGAAATCTGGAGTCTAACAGGAAGGGTAACAAAAAACTTTTGCGAACCATAATCTACAATTTTAACTTGGGAAAACGAAATATAAAAAAGTTTTTTTTTATACTTGCTAAAACGAATGCTACTATAAACGAATAAACTATAAACGAATGCTACTATAAACGAATAAACTATAAACGAATGCTACTATAAACGAATAAACTATAAACGAATGCTACTATAAACGAATAAACTATAAACGAATGCTACTATAAACGAATAAACTATAAACGAATGCTACTATAAACGAATAAACTATAAACGAATGCTACTATAAACGAATAAACTATAAACGAATGCTACTATAAACGAATAAACTATAAACGAATGCTACTATAAACGAATAAACTATAAACGAATGCTACTATAAACGAATAAACTATAAACGAATGCTACTATAAACGAATAAACTATAAACGAATGCTACTATAAACGAATAAACTATAAACGAATGCTACTATAAAATTAATCATGGAAAATATTATAGTTTCGAAGATAAAAGTTAGTTGAAAGATAATTAAAGTGTTGAAAGATCTTAACTTAATTAAAGAGAAGAGAATTGAAATCATATGTGAAAAATAAGGTTAGTGGCTTCTGTATTTGCTTCAATTGAAAATAATGTACTTATAAAAACGACAGTAAAAGTTAAAGCAGATTTAAAGAAATATCATTTAAAGCTAAAATTAGACGTTACACAGATACCTGAACCGTTTAAAATACATTATAGTTGGATAAATAAATAAGAGGGTATGCTGCTCTTGCCAATGTTGTTATATCCAAATACGTTTACCTTTTTAATGTTTAAATATAAACTTTTTAAACCTGTATTTAAAATGGACTTAGAGAATTTTAGAAAATAGAAGTTAATGCAAAAAGGTTTATTAAAAACTTTTTAACTTTTTTTCTTTTTCATTTTTTATTTTTTTATATATTGTAATTTATATTGTATTAATTGTGGATAAAATTTATAAATTTATACTTTACAAACATCTTCCATTTTTTAAAGCTAAATAGTTTTAAATCGTTATCACGTATCTCAAAAAATTTTCAAAGGATTTTCAGGTGAAAAAACTGAACTGATGCTATGATTGAAAAACCAGAATTATAAAAATTCAAAGGTCAAAATAATTCGAAATTACTGCTTTTTCCTATTCTTTAAATTTTTTAGTTATAACAGAATATGCATTAAACATAAAGCCTAAAAACAACAAAGTTGCATTTTTTTGCATGTATAATATGTGCAACTTTTGAATTAGTGCAAAAAGCACAGAGCGAAATTTTATTAAGGTCTAAAATACTCTAGCGCCTAATTTTAAAAGCTAAATTTACAAAATGTTATTTTATCCAACACGTAAACTCCAGACACGTTATAAAAACACCAAAGATCCGTCTTCAATTGATCTAATATTTAGTGAAATGCAAGAGCGAATATCAGAGATATCTCCGGGACCAACGCTTGGCATCACTACACATGGACACTGTTGCATAATATGGGAATATGAGACTCAAAAAAATTAATCTTTTCATCGTCTCTCTAACCACCGTCACAATAACGCTAAAGGTGATTACGAGAATCGAAGATTATTTATATATAACATAAATTGGTCACAACTACTAGAACCCTGCGATTGTATTCAACTTTGTTACGAATCATTCTTATTAATTTATGAAAAAACATGTCGATTATAAATTTCTATTAAAACACTAAACAAGCAAAAAATAAACCGACCAAAATAGTTTAAACGATAACGCAAATCTTTTTTTTTTTTGAAACCACAATATTGCAGAAACTAGAAAAGTTAAATTGATGGCTTAAGTCAATACGTTCTAAAAACTGTGCAACGTTATTTTGTATTCCATTAAAAATAATTTTCTGAAAAGTTTTTATTTAAGTTCATTAGAGAGGCAATGGAGCCAGGCAAATGTTACGCCACTACACAAAAGCGGAAGTCGACTTATCGCAAGTAATTACAGGCCAATATCGCTAACATCAGTCATAAATAAATTAATGGAAAGTTTAATTTGTGACTCCATGATGAAACATTCAATAACAAGTAATCTTATCACGTCGCAACAATATGGTTTTGAGCCAAAAAAGAGTTTCACAAATTTGTTAGAGTATCTTAGTTAGAACAGCTTTACATAACAAACATCAAGTCGACGTCCTAATTACTGATTTCGTGAAAGCATTCGACACTGTATCACATGAATACATTATCCATAAAGTTAAATCGTACAGTTTTAATAATAAATTTGCTGCATGGATACAATCTTTCTCAAGTAATAGACAACAACAAGTTGTACGTGGTGAAAACCAGTCTGACTGGATTCCAATCAGTTGTGGTGTAATACAAGGGTCAGTACTTGGACTGCTTTTATTCACAATGTTGATAAATGACCTTCCTTTTTAAACTTTTCCACGTAATAAAAATATACGCCGACGATAGTAAAACTCTTGCATAGCTGGACGAAATTGAAACGAATTACAAAAGAAACTAATTACAAAATGATATAGATAAAATAGCTAAATGGTGTCAGGAATAGAAGATAAAACTTAATATAAGTAAATGTAAAATAATGCATTTCGGTAAGTATAATCAAAAAAGAAGTTATACTATCTTTGAGTTTGATCAAAAAATACGAATTCGAATTGAAGGCTCCGATTCAAAAAAAGATCTAGACGTTATGACATCTACTGATGGAAAATACAGCCAACATATTGATACTGTGCCAACAGATCTAACAAAATACTTGCTTTAATTAAACACACATTTGAATTCTACACCACCTCAATGGCTGAAATATTGTATAAAGCCTTTGTTCGACCGCTTCTTGAATATGCAGCACCAATCTGGAATCTATCAAAGAAATACGATATAGCAGCTCTTAAAAAAGTTCAAAGAACGAACAACTCGAACAAGAAGCCTCTCACATCTAAGTTATGAACCACGATTAAATTAAATTTAATATTACAACGCTAGAAAATCGAAGGTTGAGAGGAGGTTTAATAGAGTGTTTCAAAATTGTCCACGGTTTCATACAAGTTAAATGGTGTATATCTACATCAAAAATAATAATAAAACCTGATGAGTTAGTGGAACAATCTGCATACAGAAGAAATTCAATTCAAAAAAGAACTAATAAAGGAATGTTGTCCATTAAGAGAAAATTTTATTCTTAATAAAATAGCCACTGTATAGAATTGTCTTCCTCCGTCTATCGTGGTATCTACATCAGTGAAAATATTTAAAAATCGATTAGACGAATGTATTGAAAGCAAATATAAAGTCACCGACTGATATAGAGCGTGCTTACATTACACGCTCTCGTTTAACATTATGAACATTTAAATTATTTTAATTGTTATTTTGATAAACTTCAGCAATAAATTTTTACTATTATTATTGTATACTATATATCAAACGACCAAAATATAAAATATAATAATATATCTAACTATCAAAAAATAAAAAATATTATTTGTTACTGTTTTAGTGATTTATTAATTAGTAGCAAGTTAGTATCATCAGCAAAATGGTTAAAACTCTTCTATAGTTGATCTTCTGAACTCTCAATTCAAATCTATGTTTACTCTGAATGAAATTGTAATTGCAACTTGGGCTTCTTTATTTCAGACGTTATTAAGGATTACATCGCAACTTGGGCTTCTTTATTTCAGACGTTATTAAGGAACTCTATTACCGATCTAAACTCTTATAAATCCTATAGAATTGGCGGCTTGCATCGCAATTCTGCTTACAAAAATTATGTATCCAATTACTCTTGAATAGTACCCTCTCTCTTTGAAATTAGTCAATAAAAGTCCGGTAAATAAAAAAAGGAGATAAATTATACAAAGTTTTTATAAGATCACAATTTTAGTATGACGTTTTTGACCTCAAGTCTAGACATCTAAGTCTAGACATCTTAAATACAGTTATAGGGATAAGAGAATTAAAAAAAGTCATTTACACGCACATTCAACAAATATCATTTTTTTAATTACTTTGTCTTGAATACAAACAGGGTAAGTAGTCGACAGCCCATTCAGTCGTCGATGTTTTGTCACTAAAAAATATACTGAGCTAACAGTAAATTAAGTAAAGTGCCGAAATAGAGTCTGAAATGATCACCTATCTTTCCTTTATATATGAAGGAAGTTTGGCTATCGTAAACATAAAAATAAATGTATACAATGATTTGGAGCAAAATTGCCTGAATGATCGTCGAAATAAACACATACGATGATTTGGAGTAAAAAAAGTTCCATAAATACCCTTAACTCTTAGGAATAATTTTCATAACTGTTTTCAGATAACCACAAGAAACGTATAATAGGGGTTCTGAGCCACAATCCAGTGTTTTATGAAGCAACTTCGTGCGTCATAAAAAAAAGAAAAAGTAAAAACAGATGGGCTCAAAGAAGATTAGGATGACAGTACGTCATCTTTTACGTCAATTTTTTCATAGAGCCCCTTTAACAAAATTTCATTAAAATATCGTAATACGTAATATATAATAAAATGTCGTAAAATATATACGTAATAAAATTTCAATTAAATATTGTAATAAATATCGTAATAAAATGCGTAATTTGCTAATAAGATTGATAAACAACAACAACAACAAAAAGTAGAGTGGTAGAGTAATTTGTACCAGTGATTTATGTTTGAAACTAACCCTTCTATAAGTCATTGAATTTTATTCCAATCGTCGATAATACTGCTTTCTAGTCATCAAATGAAAAAAAAATTAAATTTGCTATGGTTTTTGGAGAAAAATTTCAATGAACAAGATATAAGGTCTTAGGTCACCGTCATGGTAACCTTGGCAAGGGTTTTTGGAGAACTGCTTTTAAAAATATTGTTTTCTTGATTGTTATGATTGCTACACAACAATTTCTTTTAAACAATTATTAATGGTTTGTAAAGTTCTATTTGCACAACCATTAAAGATTGCAACACTGTAATTTCCTTGGAGATTAATTCCAAAACTTGAAGTTCTCAAATGAATGTCTCAATGTTTTTATTGTTATTAAATGTGAATATCCTTCTAAATATAAAAAAAATTAATTAAATTAAAAGTAAAATAAAGTTAAAATGTCTCTTAAAATAAGCTGCTCAAAAATGGCGTTAAGATCCCAATATATTAAGGAGGATATTGGCAATTCAGTTCAATTTTATAATCAGTTTTTACTGTACGCAAGTAGATGCTACTGAGAAGCTCAATGTTAGGTCTCAAACCTTATCTGATAAGTATTGCACTAATCTTATAGAATCACTGGATGCAGTTGCAACTGTAAAGTTTTAGATTATTTGTAATTATTAAATTTTCAAACTGTAATTCAAGCCTTTTTTTTTAAAAAAAGATATCCATACAAACATTTAATCCATTTATAATTGTACATATCTTTTACAGATTTTCATTTGGATGCGATGGCTCGGTCATTAAATATTTTCATTTAGAATCATTGAGCTTTCCCACTAGGAAAAAATAGTTTAATTATTTACAAAGAAAAAATGCAGATAATTAATGAGCAAAGAAGAAATTTAGATAATTGAAAAGCCCTGTAGAAGGATGAACCCATGTAGAGGAATGAAGCCATGTAGAAGGTAATGTTTATATTTCCTTTAAATTCTATTGAAATAGCATAGCTAATATTAAGTTGCATGTATTTTGTAAATGTTTGCCCTGACACTCGTTTTTAATATTGTTTTTTTGTATTTTCAATTTTTCTTTTCCATAGCCGCGATCAACGAAACATTTTTAGCTCCTCCTAGCCTAACTGCATCAATATCGCTTTCTAAGCGAACAGCTATAAGCAAAGCCTTATTGCATCGTAGATGGTTGCCCTCGCTAAAGTTTCTAAATTCACTATTTCTAAAGTTAGGACAATTACTTAAGAATTTCATGCAACATTTGTCTTGACAACACCTTAAATAGTTTCAATGTTAGGGGATTAATGAACCATTGCCGCCAAGAAAATTTCATCGCCGCCAAGAAAAACTATTGCCGCCAAGAAAATTCGCAAACAAATACGATTAGCATCTGCAGAAAAGTAAACACACACTTATATCGGTGTTAAAAGAAAGTTAAACTTTGATGCTAAGAAAAACACAAAAATAAAGCAGAAAAAAAAGTTTCCTATTTTAGTTTAAATTGTATAAAATTTTATATAAAATATTCCATAAGTTTTTATCTTACGCTATGTAATATATAAAAAAGACTTTTAAATATTTTCTTCAGAGTATGTTTTTATAGTTCATGTTTTAAACTATTAAAAACATACTTTTTTTTGTTTTGCAACATATCAGTTAAGTACCTGTGTTTAGAACAATACCTAATTTAAAATTTTTTAAAAGTGTCGAATATTACAGAACAAATACGTCGATCTTGAGATGTTGTCCTTTAATCGACATTTCGGCTGCTAGAAATCCTTTATTCATTTTCGGATGTCATTTACTATAAATGTATTGTAAAGAGCAATGATCCCGTTCTACAATAAAACTTTAAGATTGATCATTTATGATAAAACGAGTGAGAAATTATTTTTATATAAGACTAAGTAAAAAAAAAAACGTCGAGCACTGTGTGGTTAACTCTATAATAGTTTTTAAATATATTTCTCTTGTGCCATCTACTAGAATTCATTCTCGTGTTACTCGTCATTCAATTAGGTCTCATCCTTTTTCTGTTACTGTTCCTAAGTGCTCCAAAAACTCTTATTCGTCTAGTTTTTTTCCTCGAACATCAGTTCTTTGGAATTCGCTTCCTTCATCTTGCTTTCCTGATTCATTTAATTTGCAATCTTTTAAGTCGTCTGTCAATCGTTATCTTGCTCTACAATCTTCATCTTTTCTCTTCCAGTAACTTCCAACACTAACTAGTGATTGCTTGCAACTTTGTTGGAAGCGAAAATGTTAAAAAAAAAAAATTAAATAGTAGCATGGTTTGTAGTGATATCTTTATTCACCTTGAGTAGAAAAGTTAAATCGTGACGATGTGTTGAACTAATAATTTCTTAATGATAATTTCTTTTTTGCCTTTCCAGATATCGCAGTTTATAAACCCTCATAACTGGAAAAATAACAAACTTTAAATGCTTCTGGGAAGCATTTTCATTAAAAACTAATTAAATGGATCTTTTTTAATCTGACCAAGACAATGTTCAGTACATAACAAATAACTACATTATATATTGATATATTTCATTATTATATAAATGGAATTCAATAGTCTCTAGTCCTATAAAGACTATTTTAGACGTGCTTATGAAAATGCTTTTGCTCAAATCACTTAAGTAGAAAAAAGCTATGTTGAGATTAGACACAAGAATCTAAATTTAAAAAGTTGCTTTTTGAATTCAGTGTTATAGTATTTACAACTAAATACTATAGGACTAAAGACTCGGATATACAAATATATATTCTAAGAGAAAAACTTAATGATAAAATAAACAATTTTTGACATGTCAGCAAAAGCTTTAAGTCAGTAAACAAACTAAATAGCTTATTTTTAGAGAAGCAGTATTACCAGAAGTGTCAGAATATCAGAAAAGCAAAAAGATTTTAAGTATGCTCATTAATTAAAGTACATTAAATAAAACTGTGTTTTAACAACTGCTAATACAAGAAATAGAAAGTTCTAATAGCTTACATAAAAAAAAGCTAAGTAAGACAAAAGGGATTTCTGATGTCTCAGTATTTTTAAAAGTACTAACTTTCACGTCTATCAATTCTGCTAACTTAGCATATTTTTTGCTAACCACAGACCAGAATAAAAAAAAAATTTAAAAGCAAAATATCACTTAATAAAACCGCAGACTGTAAAATATTAGATTTAAAATAGTTGCTCAACTCATGTTTTATTTTGCCAAAAAAACAAACAACACTTATTTACTTTATAAGATTGTTTATTGTTTTTCACATATTATTCTTCAATGTTGTCTTCTAGTAGCATTGGCTGCATACCTTGATTGTTTATTTGGTAATTAGATGGACCGCCGGGAAAATTTGGTGGGGGACCACTAGGAAAATTTGGTGGTGGGCCACCAGGAAAGTTAGGAGGTGGACCAGCAGAAAAGTTAGGCGGAGGAACTCCAGGAAAAGTAGGCGGCGGACCTCCAGGAAAATTAGGTGGCGGTGGGACCCCAGGAAAAGTAGGAGGTGGCGGTGGACCTCCAGGAAAATTAGGTGGGGGTGGCGGACCTCCAGAAAAATTGGGTGGAGGGGGTGGACCTCCGGAAAAATTAGGAGGTGGAGGACCCCCAGGAAAGTTTGGTGGCGGCTGACCTCCAGGAAAATTAAGTGGAGGAGGATGAATGATATCTGAATTACTCATTTGCATCTGCATAGGTGGAGGCGGAATTGGCATATTAGATGGTATTCCGTGCATACTACTAGTGGTATCGCCTAATGTAGGAGGAGGACGCATTGGAGGAAGTTCAGGAATGTGCATAGGAGGTCCTATAAACGAAAAGTAAATTGTTATTTAAATAAGCAGGATATCAAATCAACTATGAAACATGTAAGTATGTGTGTGTGTATGTATGTATGTATGTATGTATGTATGTATGTATATACATATATATAAATTACATATATAAACACATATATAAACTATACATTTAAAAATAAAAAAATATAACGCACCAGAAGAAATTGAATTGTCATCTAACATTTCTTCCTCTACTTGTTGTCCTTCATGAGATGAATCTGGTATATCATCAGAAGAATCTGACTGCATTGGAGGACCACCCATTCCAGAATTTGGAAATGGTGGTGGGGGTCCTCGTATACCTGGCGGTGGACCACGCATAAATGGAATTCCCCGAGGAGCATTTTGCATCTCAAAACCGGGTCGGGGTGGAAAATTTGGACGAGGAGGCGGAGGACGAATAGCAGCATGTCGTTGTTCTGGTCGACGTCTGTTGTTTCTTTCTTCTGCCTCACGTTGCATTTGAGCAAGTTGTAGGTGTGTAAGTTTAAAATAGAACTGAAGAAAGAACTAAAAAAAAACATTGGTCAAGTGAGAAAAAATCTTTGTTAAATAAGAAAATACTTTATATAAAATCAAATCAAAATTTATTTATGTATAATACAAACTTATCTTACTTGTATTTACCTGCTGTTAACTGGTATTACCTGTTTAGTATCTTTGTTCCAAAAACTCCAGAACTTCTGCTCACTTTTATCAATTTCTCGACTTGGAATCTATAAAAAATTTTTTTTCATTAAACTTTATTAAAATGTCTACACTGTCTCAATATTGAGTATTTGAATAAAAGGTTCAAATTAAATGATTGTGAATTGCGGCAGCCTTCAATTTTTTCAATTAATAAAAACTGTTATGTGTTTATACCCTTTATAAAACTGTTTTGCCAACTTTATATTGAAATGTCATAATTTGATGCATTTAGTAGATTATTACAATTTTTATTTGTATAACTAATAATTATGTATTAATAATTATTAAAATTTGTACAGAATTATGTACAAATAATAATTATGTATTAATAATAATTAAAACTTTAATCTGTGTTAAACAATTAAATAATCTAATTCTAATTCTAATAATGCTTATATAATTGACTGTTATAAAAGTTTTAAGTTTAAAAAAATATTTTGACTTCAAAAACATTATTGCATAAATTTTAATTCTTTATTATTTTTATTAAATGATAAAAAACAATTGTAGTTTGCAACCCGTATTAAGCTATATTGAACATGACATAATTTATCATTTATTCATATTATGATGATCTGTTTAAAATATAAATAAATGCTATAAATTCTTAAAAAATTATGATATAATCAAATTTAATAAAGTTTGATATAAAAAAGTAATACTTAATTTGTATAAGTAATGAAACAATAATATTTGTATATTTTAGTTTTATTAGTTTATTTACTATATAAGTATTTTTTACTTATTAATGCAAATAATTCAAGAACCAACACAACAACTAAACAATCAGATAAAACTAGAAAAATAAATGAAGTATTAGAGATATGATAGATGTTTTATTATGTAAATACAAAAAATATAAAAAAAGATAATTTTCTCATTAAATATATAATTTGAAGACTGGAAGTATCTGCAGTTGAAGACTGGAAGTATCTGCAGAAACTCTGAAATTCACAACTTGATTAACACAATTTTAAACAGAAATATTTTGATGCAACATTTTTTTATTAACTTAATTATTTATCTAAAAAAATTATTTTTCTACCTTAAAACCAATAGTTTCATAAGGCTCAGCAGCTACCAATAAGTATTGCCAAGACTTGTCAGGTGGTTCAACCCTCTGTTCATATGCTGACATAAAACGATGTTTAGGTGGCATATCATCTACAATTTCAGGATAATCAATCTAAATTTAACAATACTATTATTATATGGTAACCAAACCTAACTCTATCTGTGAAAAGTCAAAGAACCAACAATGTCCACACATTAAAATGGACAATTTACACTCACTGTACATAAGTATCAAAAAAAGTGTTTTAACAATATATCTTTGTATTTTATAATACTTTGATATTATATGTAACATATTTTACTAATTTTTTTTTTAATTTCTATATAATACTTAAACTTTAAGAAAGTATTTATAACTAATAAAGGATGTAATTATGAATAATCATACCTCTCACATGTCATACATTTATAACATGTTATAAATGAGATTTAAGACATTAAGACATGTCTTCGACCAATTTTTTATTGCCAATGTGTAATACCATTAGTCTATAATATATATAACATGTCTACCATGCATTGAGATTTGTGCCCCCCCCCCCAATGTTTAACATAAGTTAAATTCACCCACACAACCCTGCATGTCTAACATGTATTGAGATTCACTGCCCCCCCCCTCTCTGTCTAACATGTATTGAGAATCGCCTTAATTTTTCAGAAATCTGGAAATTTTTGAAATATGTCATTTGTGTAGCGTTTTAAATAAAAAGAAATTTGGTTGTATTATAATACACAATATACAGTACACAATTTTAAAAGGAAAAAAAATCCAAATCTCTCTTTTTAATATTTAAATGATACCTGAAAAAGTAAACTGTGCTGTCCACTATCCACATCACTCTGTTTTGTAACTAAATCAGAAGTAAAATAGAAATATTACAGATATTGGTTGTTTTTAAAAACTATGTTAAAAATAAATTTCTTTTTTAAAGCAGACTTTTTTTCAGTATTTTTATTTTAAGAACTTTAACAAGAACTTATTTCTTGTATTTTGATTTAATTTATTAATTTAAACTTTTTTATTTAAACAGTATTATTAATGTTATTTAAGAATCTTGATACAGGATAAATCCTTCAGAATGGAAACAAGAAACCCTTAAATCTTAGCTCCCCCTGCCCTAAACATGAGAGCAACAAGTTGATGAAATATTTTTTGCACTATTTTTAACTAGACTTATATTCATTGAGAAATTTTAAATTTCATAGTAAAATACTAAAGTGTTCAGAAATTATGACCATAAAAAGTTTAAACCCCCCTCAATTTGAGGGGGTTGCTAACTTTATATGGTCATAACTTTTGAACACTAAAATACTTTACTATGAAATTTAAAATTTCTTGATGAATGTAAGTCTAGTTGAAAATAGTACAAAAAATATTTCATCAACTTGCTGCTCTCAAGTTTGGGGCAGGAGGGGCTAAGATTTTAGGGTTTCTTGTTCCCATTCTCCTATTAAAGTAATTTTTTTTTTAAAAGAATCTTTTCATCATGCATATAAACGTAAAAAAATTTGGAATATTCTTATTGTTTATAAGTTGGTTATTTCAAATATTTAAAAACCTTCCTACGCCACTGTATATATATATATATATATATATATATATATATACATATATATACATATACATATATATATATATAATATATATATATATATATATATATATATATATATATATATATATATATATATATATATATATATATATATATATATATATATATATATATATATATATATATATATATATATATATATATATATATATATATATATATATATATATATATACATATATATATATAGATACATATGCATATAATAGATATATCATATGTAAATACGAATAAAAAGTGCAGTCAACAGTCGTGCTAGATTACACCAAAACAAGGTGAGATTGTTTGTATTACTTAGAAAATTTGAAGAACAACGAGTCTAATTGATTTTGAATACAAAAGTTTGATACTTTCATGCACGACAAGGCAACCTGTCATCAGACTAAAATTGTTAACAAATGGTTCCAAAAAAACGCAATAAGCATTCTTGCATAATGGTTCAGCCACAAGCAAGGAACATTAACTGCATTTTTATTCACCTAATTTAAATCCATTCAAAAACTGGATAAAATTAAAGGCAGAAATTTCTAAATAGAAACATACCTTCTATCAGTAAACAGCCCTCAGAATTAGGGTCAGCATTCGCCAATGCCAATGCCAACCTAAAATGGTCTGAGGTCAGCTTTTTTTTTACCAACCTTGTTTCTATGTCATTATGGTGAAACCTTTATATTAAAAACTTTGTGCTAACCTGATGCTGAGTAAAAGTAATGTTAAACATAAAAGGTTTTTCTGTCTGGTGAAAATTGAAATCTTTGGTTCTAACTTTAAAACTTTGGAAATCGCTCTGACACCCACTTAATCTTTTTACTATTATCAGCAAGGTCTTTAATTTTTAAAACTTTAAATTCTTCATCTTCACAACTTACTCTCAGACAATCTTTTTATTCAACTGCAGACTTGTTAAATATAATAACAGAAAACATAATAAAAGGTTCTACTGTTGCATTTGATGTAAGTAGAAAGGTAAGTGTTATTGCTCTAGACATAACTTTCAATAAAATCTGGCATGTTAGCCTTTCCATAAGCTCTCTTCATATAGTGTACCTGTTAAATTATTAATTCATTCTTTTGCAACTGCAATATTAAAGTTGTACTTGATGGACAACACTTAGCTTTATCTCCAAAAAATTCTTGGGTACCACAGTTCTTGGTCCTGTGTTTCTCATCTGATATTATTAATTTTTCAGACTTACTTTTAAAGTGGCACACCCTAGCCAAAAAAGTACTATAGGGACCTTTACGATTTTGAAACAAAAAAAAAAAAAAAAAAAGACAAAACTAGAAACACTTTTTAACTTGAGTGTTTTAATTTAATAGGGTTCAAATCTGAACTTTTTTTGTTCTAAATTCTTATAGGATCCTATAGGACTTTTTGACAAGGGCATTTAACTGATTTACCCTATTAAATACTCTATTCTTAAAAAAAAAGTTATCACTTTTTGAGTGCTTTGAACAGACACCTGATCTAGAATCTAAAGTTCTAAAGTTTTGATTATTAATAAAAAAAAATGCACAAACAATCAAATTTGTTTAAAAATTTCTACAGATTTTTCATAAAGATTTTCTCTTCTACAATTTTTAATATCTATTGCACCTCTAGAAATGAATACAATGTTAAAATTATCATTTCAAATAATGTAAAGTTTACAGGCTTTACTTAATACTAAGCTTATACTTTTTATTTTTAAGGTTTGAGAAAAGGTTTGAGACAACCATGACCATGATCATGACACAGACTGTGGGAAAATGATAACCTATAAGTTTATAAATGATAGACTGGGAAAATGATAAAATCAAAATAAATATACATCACTTTTATACTTAAATATACTTTTTAACCAAATTTTTAGATTAGTTTAACTTCAAACACAAATTTTTTTTTAATTTTTGATTTGATTACCTCAAAAGAAAAACTAATAAAACTAAAACAATACATGTTAAATACCTTTATAACCAGGACGACCAATTTTGACAAACTTTTTTAATGTCACCCTTTGCTTTTCCTATAATAAACCATATTAACATAACTAACAAAGTATATTGACACTTAGTCAAATAACAGGTAATTTACATAATACTAAATTTGGGGGTTTTCAAACTTTTATTTTTAGGGATAAAAATATTAAATTTTATTCTGATGTGAAACTGCTGATTTTAATATAAACTTTATCATGATCAAGAGTGATCCTATAAATTCAAAAATAAATTTTATCATGATCAGGCATGACCCTGTTGATTTGGAACAAATTAATACATGTTTTTAACACTATATTGATTAATTAAACAAACAAAAAAACATTTTGTTTGTTTAGTTAATTTGTCAAGGGGGTGCATTATTGAAGGGCATGCATTAGAACTGAATAATAAAAATTTAAATGTTTGATTTTTGACTTTTAATTCATTTGAACTCTGTTTGGTCTCCACTGCGTATTGTGGACAATTTTTTTTTAACCTTTAATTTAAACGTATTATATTACTACCCCCTGATACTGCAGTTTCATTTTTCATATGATCAAACTAGATCTTAAAAAAATAAAATTAGTTTTTTTAAAAATCTCAAACTTGCTTTCGCTTGTGTGAAACTTAAAAAAAAGTTGTAAAAAAAGTTTTTAAGAAATAGTAAGTATGGTATCTATGGTAACTTCAACTATGATTATAAAGAAAAGCAATTTGGTTGATTATAAAATAAATTTTTTTTGTTTTGTTTTTAAAATATTGCTCATTAACCTGTTTCGATTTCTCCAAAAGTAAATTGAGCCTAATTTACCATATTAAACAAAGTATTGAACTTAATACTTTGTTTAATTTGGTAAATTAGGCTCAATTTAATTTTGGAGAAATTGAAACAGGTTAATTGAGCAATATTTAATACTTTGTATTAATATACTTAATTTATGTTAAAAGATTATTTTTAAAAGCAGTGTAGCGAATGAGAAAATCGCAAAAAATGTGTACAGCTATATATAATTTGTTTTAATACCGGAGCTGGTTGTGATGGTGTTTCTTTTGCATCTTTGGCTGCTCGTCGAGCTCTAAACAAAGATAAAATTGAATAATACCATTAAAAATGTGAACCATTTTGTAAAAAAAAAAAACATTTTTACAAATCAAAAACCTAAATAAAAAAAAAAAAAAATACATTAAGCAAATCATTGCCAAAGCAAAGAATCAAAAGAGAAAAATTATATTAGTTTTATTATTTACTGTTTTCAAAATAAAATAAAAAAATTGATCTATCATTATATATTATTAAATAAACAAAACATCTGTAACAACTTAATTCCAGTTTATCCAAAAAATATTCTTTTATAAATTAGGTTAGTAAAAATTTAGATTTTCTTAAGTGTGTGTGTGTGTGTGTGTGTGTGTGTGTGTGTGTGTATGTGTGTAGAATTCATTAAAAATACTGCTATGCATAAACTTTTTTTAAATATATATATACACATATATATATATATATATATATATATATATATATATATATATAAAATTCATTTTAATCGAGATTTCGCTGATTTATTGTGATCAGCATCATTAGAATTGTTATAATAAAAACAAACTTTTAAAAAGATAACATTAAAAAGATCATATTAAAATACAAAAAAAGTTTTTAAAACGCTGAAAACAAAAAAACAAAAAAACAAAAATCATAATTCTATTGATTGTAGTAAGTAAAAATAATTGATTAGTAAAAACAATATATATATATATATATATATATATATATATATATATATATATATATATATATATATATATATATATATAATATAATAATATAATAATGAGTAAATTAATTATAAGTATTTAATAATAATAACTAAATGATTGATAAGGATGGTGTCACTCAGAATTCTGATCAAAGTCAACAGAATTCTAATCAAAGGAGTGATACCAGTTTTTAAATATCATGATTAATAATAAGCATACACACCAGGGGCTATTCTAGACTGTCAACCATATATGGATGTCACCCAAATTAAAAATTGAGGACCTTTTTTTTTTATTATGTTTTTTACGGCAAATATTATTTTTTCCACACAAAAAATGCTGATATTTGGCAATATTTCTGGTAGATTTCTCCAGGACGGTAAGGTACCGTCGCCCATACTTTTTTCCTAGAATAGCCCCTGCACACATAAAAAATACATAAACTAAGTAAATATTTAAAAATCATACTTTGATGATAATAATAAAAAATAAACAAACAAGAAGTTAATGATAATAGTTATAGTAATCATAATTAAAAAAATAAGAGTATATTTTAATTATTAAATCATGTCAATAAGTTAGAATAAAATTGTTCTTAGAATTTTTTTAAATTGATTTTGTTTAAGATTAAGAAAAGACAATAAAGGTGTTTAAAGTTGTAGTTTTTTGAACTCTTCACTATCCATACAAAACTCTTGTTCCATTCACTAATGCACTGATAGACAACAGAATGTTGTCTATCAGTGCATTACCATAATTCAAAATTACCATAATTCTGAGTTTTAAAAGATGGTACACTAAGTTTTCCATTATATATGTTTATAGTAGAGTATGTATTATTCTAATTTCTGCAAAAAAGTGTGTTGTAGAAGAGGGTAAATTTTTATTAAGAGAGTCAAAAATAAAAAGATTAGCAAATTTTACAAGCACTGGAAAGGTTGGAGTTTTTAATTTTTTGATAGATTCTGATGTTTCTGACTTGAAAGGTTGGAAGTTTATGATTCTTATGGATTGAGGTTGAGAGCTATCTTTCACATCAATTTTCATTGATGTGAAAGATAGCTCTCAACCTCATTGATGTGATAGTTGCCGTTTTGACCCCAAATTTGACAACAGTAACTAAGATGCGATAAAAATAATGCACAGTAAATATTCTTTAGTGTGAATTTATTGACATAATGATGAATTATTGAAAGCACGCCATTAGCTTGAGTTTCTTGCGTAGCTCATCAATATGCAAACTCCATGAAAGAATGCAGTCAATCAAAACACCAAGATATTTGATAACTTTTGTAGGATATTTAACAATTCTAAAAATCAAATTTTGATTTGAATTTTAGAATTGCTGTTTAGATTAATTGTGTTTTTTTCTAGAAGATGAAAAAAAGATAAGTTCATTTTTTTTGGCGTTTAGACATATTAGGTTAGCATTTAACCAGTGAAGAATATCTTTTAGATCCGAATTTATGCTTTACATAGAAAGTTATACGATTTGTTGATCTGCAATAGGTTTGTGTCATCAGCAAATAGATGAATTGAAGAGAAGCGAATAGAGTTATTTATGTCATTAACATAGATTAAGAACAAAAGAGGACCAAGAACAGAACCTTGAAGAACACTGCACACAATAGATTTATTAGTAGAATTATAACCATTAATACTTACAAATTGTTTCTGATCGAAACCAGTCATTTACAATACCATGAATATCAACGGTATCAAAAGCTTTTTGTAAATCTACAAAAATACAACGAAAAAAATGACCAGAGTATCGAGAGCTTTTTTGATTTTTTCAGTTATACTTATCAATGCATGGCAGGTAGAATAACCAAATTAAAATTCATTTAAACAGTTAAAAGAGTTAAGAAAAGAGTACACTCTAGAATGCATTAGTTTTTCAAGAAGCTTACTAATGTTAAATAAACGAGAAATAGGTCTGTAGTTAGTACATAAAAATTTAGAGCTGTTTTTAAATATTGGAATAAAAAGATAATTTTAAAACATTCAGAAAAGTTCCATTTATGAATTAAATAGTATGAATAGTAACTATATTAAAGGCTTTTCTTTCTATAGTCTGAAGAATTGCTTCCGTCATAATCATTAAAGACAAACCTTTAGGATCTGAATTAGGTATTTTTCGGATTTTATTTTAACATAAAAAATAGCAAGTATTTAATAAAATTTAATTAACTGGTGTATGTCAACAAGATATAATTTAGTTCGAGTCTTTAAGTAATTAATATATCAATAATAACTGGAATAGCTTCATTGAAAGGACGGATAATTTAACTATATCAAATGAAACTTGAACTTCATTGGGATTTATTTTCCATTGCCTGGCTTCATTAACAAAACTATTCAAATAAATAAGTCTATTTTGTTTTTATTTAGTGCTGGTTGAATAATATTGACAAGATATGCAAATGTTCCACATAGTGTATTGATTATAGATACAACAGGACTCATTGAGTAATTTTTTTCGAGTTTGTGTGCCTTAATCATTCTCTATAATCTAGGTGAGACACAAACTGATTGATACATTTTAAAATAAGTAGTTGTGTCTAGCCTATTACCTTTTCCTAATTTACACAACTGTTAATGAATTTTGGTACTGAGTGTGGGTGTTGGGTCATGATTCTGCTATTTTTACTTTGTTCTTTTAATTTAATAGATGCATCCTTTTGATATAATAATGCAAAACCTGTGCTTTTATCAAATTTTAATTTGTTTATGCCAAAAGTTAAGGAGAGGTTGATGCAATGCAATTTTCAAGCGAAAGTAAAACTGTAAAGCTTGATATATGTTTTAATATGTTTTAACACTACATAATTTGAAGTTTACATACGTTAAATATTTGCATACACTTTTTTTTTACGTTTTCTTATAAAATAACTTTCTTGCCATTACCTCGGTTGCAATGGCTGCCAAGAATTCTGTGTCAAAAAGGCTCAAAAGGGCACTACTACTACTACTACTACTACTACTACTACTACTACTACTACTACTACTACTACTACTACTACTACTACTACTACTACTACTACTACTACTACTATTAAGTTTAGTATTCTTATATAGATAACTTTTTTTTTTCAAACTATGTATTTTTTTATGATAAAAAACTTAAATTATACACACAATTTAAATTTATACACACAAAAATGACTTAATGTTTGAAAATTAACTAACTTGTATTCTTTTTAAAATATTTTTAAATAAAATCATTTACAATCAATGCATTTTTGTTGAACTAACAGCTTAGTTATTTGTTATATAACTAATGTTCAAATTACCTAATAATATCAATAGTTTAAAATATCTCTCGCGCATACAGATTTTCATTTAATTAAAAAAAGAAATTTGATAACATCCAAGTAATTTAATGTTTAATTTTTTTATTAAATATCAAAACAAATTTAAAAAAACTAAATTTTTCATTTAATACTAAATAAAATAGTTTTATGAAATGCTACTGAAAAGTGTTGCTTGCCTCTTTTTATTCACCTCCATTAAGATAGGTTTCTATTACAATTCAATAATAAAAAATAAAAAAAATTAGTGATCACGCAATTGATAATTTATTTTAAATTAATTTTAATTTATTGCAATGACTTTGCATAAGCGAGAAATAAAAAAAAACAAAAAATAATAAAAAGATTGAATGAAAAAAACAAAACAAAACAAAAAAACAAAGTACAGTTGGATGAGAAAATTTTCTTAGTTACATACAAAAATTTTAAATAATAATTTTATATCTCTGATTTTAATGAGCAGAAATAAAAATAATTTTTAATCTCTGCTCATTAAAATCATTTTAAAAACTGCTAATGTTAACTAGTCATTAATAAAGTCATTAACTCTTGTACGCAGATACTATTTAAATTTGACGCAGATACTATTTAAACTATTTACCTGAGAAGACAATTGTTTTATGAAACACTATTATAAAAATTACTAATATTACATAAAACAAAATTTTACTAAATATATTTTTAAGAATCTTATCATAGAAAATTTAAATTTATCTTAAAATCGTTCATTCAATTATTACATTTGCAGCAAAAACTTTTCAGAAAATACATATAAAGATTTAAAGAGAAAAGTGACCAAGTACAGCTAAAAAAAAAATCTTTTTAGTTAAATACAGTAATTATTATATATTTTTATATTATTAATAAAATAGCATATTAAACATTTTTATTAAAATAATAATAAAAAGAGAGTTTCAATCATTTATGAAAAAGAGATAACCACAAGAAAAATGAAAGTAATCTAAGTAAAACAAAAAAACAAAAAAAACAAAAAAAAAGAAGATTAAGATTATATATCTGTCAATAAAGTAAATTAAAGTAGCATGTTGTAAACAACTTGAATCTTAAACACTTTTTTAAAATTTAAATGATTTTATGAAATTTTAGTATATGCATTTTTGAAATTGTTATAATTGTTTGTAAACTTTTTTCAAAACTCTGATTGTTTTTCAACTGGTCAAACATGACCGTTGAAAAACAAACCGGCAAAAATTAATGGGAGGTCAAAATAGCCATTTCAGGTGATTGTTACTTGTTGACCGGCTAATATTTTCCATGCTATCTGTGAATAGTCAAAATGTCATAAAGTTATGTAAAGTCAATATTTATTTAAGGTATCCCTGTGAAGTCAGTATATACAACAAAGTCAAAAAAAAAAAAAAAAAACTCAGAAAAAAAATAACTCACAAATTCTGTTGATGTTTTTTTCCTTGAGTATGAGCCAAATAGCTACCCTAAAAACAAGATACCATTTAATATTTTCATTACTTATTAATTGGGCTAAACAAAAAAGTGAACTTCAAAATCTCAAATTTCACTTTTTTTGCTTAGCTGGATTAGTTAGTAATTCTGCTAGACTTTAATAATACATATTTTTAAACATCTTCACTTCCAACAAGGCAATAAGCAACCACTATTAGAGTTGGAAGTTAGAGGCAGAGAAAAGATAAAGTTTATAAAGCAAGATAACAATCAACAGATAACTTATAAGATTGCAAATTATATGAATCAGGAAAACAAGTTTAAGGGAGCGAATTCCTAAGTTTGATGTTCAAGGAAAATTAAAAAGGATTTTTGGAACACTTAGGAGCAGCCACAGTAAAAGAATGAGACTTAATTGAATGAATAGTAACACTAGAATGAACATTAGTAAATGGAAAGAGACACTAGCTCTTTAAAGCAGCAGCCATTATTGTATAAAAGAGAAGAAAAATTAAAAGAATGTGACAGTGGTCAAAGGTTGGCTGCAAGAGCAGGTCCAACTACAATTACAATGCATTTATAGGAAGATCTAGATTGTTGCAATAAGGATTAGCTGAAAAAAATTGAGTTTTATCTTAGTTAAAGTTCACAAGCCACTGAGAGCACCATGCTGTAGCAGAAGTGAGATTCTTTTCAAGCTCAAATGCCACCTCCAAGCAATCAAAGAGTATTAGCTTCTAATTAAGACAAGAATAAATAGTAAAACAATACCACCTTAGATGTGAGAATTTCAGGAAATTCTTTATTGTAAATTAAAAAAAAAGTATAAGGTCAAGTATTGAACCTTGTGAAAGTCCTGAAATTAGAGGAAATGAAGAAGAGTGCTGCCCATTGAGGACACCTTTTATATAAAGATTGGTAACAAAGGATTCAAGAATCTTAAAAATGTTACCTGATCCACCGCAAGAAAAAAGCTTATGAAGAAGACCAGCATGTCAAACTTTATAAAAGACTTTAGAAATGTCGAGAGTGATAACCTTAACCTCTCCACTAATGTCTAAATAATATCTATCTAATGCACAATAAAACCTATCAGTTATTACTGTTAATAAATCAGCAGCAGAACAAGCAGATTGAAATCCATATTAACATTCAGAAAATAAGTTATTAAATTCAAGATGAGAAATTAAGTGTGTTAATTAAAAACTCAAAAACTTTGCTTATGATTGGAAGAAGACTTATGGGAAAGTAGTTAGATGAGTCAGATCGCTCTCCAGAATTTTGAAAATACGGAAAACAGATGGCACTTTCCAGTAGGCTAGAAAACAAAACTCTGATAAGTACTTGTTAAATAGTTTTGAATGACAATAGCTCCGGACAACACTTCTGCAAAATTATAATAGGTATGTTGTCTGTACAAACTATAGAAGAGTCTAAACAGGAAATTACTTTAGATACAGTAGCTGGAGTGATACAAATGTCAAGCAATGGATCAACCTGTTGTTGGCTATATCAGGTAGGATGAGATTAGTGTAAAAAAGAGATGAGATTGATGAAAAGTTTTTAGCAAACAATTCAGCTTTGTCTTTAGGTGAGGTAACAAAACCTGAACCATGCAAAGGAGGAAAATAAAAAGATTTGCCTTTTTTATAGACACTGTTAAAGGTTCCCAGAAGTTTCTAGAGCCTAATTTTTGAGATGAAATACAAGGTTTTGTGACCTGAGAATAACGGGCTTTAGCATTAGACAAAACTTTTTTACAATGGTTTCCATAATGATAGGAAACAGATAACAAACAATAATATACAACAGTAAACAGTTTTCTGGAGAAAAGAAAAAGAAAATATGAAAAATAATACTGGAAAAAATATGATAATAAACATTTAAAGTACTTTTAAGAATTTCAAAAAATTTACTTTGAATGCTGAAATATAAAAAGATCATATTTCAAAAATAAAAAAACAACTAACTTATTAACCTAACTTTAAAGTGGAATATCATAAAACATTCCCATATAATATCATCTTATTGCGAATCAAATGAATTTTTAAAAATAAAATTTTTTGTAAATTTTTGTCAACTTTTGTGCCTTTCAATTCATTATACATGCACCTAAATTGTTAAAGCACCCAAATTCAATTCTTAAAGTGTACACTTAAGTTTTAAATGAAAACAAATAAATTTTAAAGTTTTGAAATTTTGTACATTTTTGTATGCTGTTGTTACATTTTGTGTAATTTTCATTTCCTGTTGCTTTGTTGAGTAATTTTCCTTTGCTGTTCTCCTATGTTTTACAATGTAATTGAAATGGGATGTTTTGTAAATGCGATGTTTTGTAATGCAATTGAAATGTGATGTTTTGTAATGTAATTGAAATGTGATGTTTTGCAATGTAATTGAAATGTGATGTTTTGTAATGTAATTGAAATGCAATGTTTTGTAATGTAATTGAAATGTGATGTTTTGTAATGTAATTGAAATGTGATGTTTTGTAATGTAATTGAAATGTGATGTTTTGTAATGTAGTTGAAATGCGATGTTTTTGTTGTAAAGCTTTTTTTTTTTTTCAAGTTTTTATTAAATATTTAAATGTTTTTATTTGGAATAGATAACCAATTGTAAAAAACTAATTTACTTTTCCTTGTTGCATTAAAATAGGAGAATGATGTTAAAAAAAGTGTGAAAGCATGGACATTAAACAAATGTGTTGTTTTTATTAACACAAATATAAAAAAAAGGAAAAAAAAAAAGCAAACATCTATAATGACAAATCATGTTGCAAATAACAACAGGAAAAAGACATAACTAAAAAGATAATAGATAAAAGTTAGCAAAGTTATGTATTTAAAATCAAAGTTATGTATTTAAAATAAAAGATATATACACCTTTCATAAAAAAATTCATTGTTGACTGTGATGCAACAACCCATATAGTTAACAAGAATAAATAATTAATATACCTTTTAAACCATAGGAACATTTTATTCAATTGGCAGATGATTCAAAATTTAACAACATTGCCCTGAAACAAGAAACTATTTCCGCTGAATACCTTCTATTGAAGAACTAATGAAGTTCCAGCGAAACTTGAAAATATTTTATTTATACCAAGTTACAGCTGGTATTAGCTGTGTATTTTTAGTCCAAGCATCTGCACAAAGTTGTTCCAATGGCAAAAGACAACATGTTTTTAGTTTTACTGACAATTATTCTGGATGTTTACTTGCTTATTCAACATTCCTTCAACAGCATATTCAAATACTTATTCATCAAAGCTTACATTATACTTATTGAAACAAAAGTCAGAAAATGTAGACATTGCTCCAAACGATAAAATAAAACCATTATTTATTTAAAAATGAGATTTTCTTATCAAAGCATGTTTGTCAAATTAAAGGTGATAAAAGAGGTGAATATATTTTGAGAAAACTTCAGGAACCCTTAAGAAAGTACTGTATAAACATGAGCATACTTCAACATCATACTCTCCCTGTCAAAATGGTACGCTGTACTTTTTTGAAACAGCTAGATAGGTGCAAATTTACTGATTAAAAACTCTTATGGATGTATGCAATAATGACTAAAGACGATAAATCATTAATGCTAAATGGAATTGACAAAAATGAAATCAATAAACTGCTTCAACAAGATCAAAATCAACAGACCAAACCACAAAACTCAAATCAAATAAAACCATAAAATCAAATAAAACCATAGGAATCCAGAGAGATTTAGAAGACCACCTAATTATTGGAACAATTAAACTATTGATAACTAAAAAAAAAATCCATTACATCTTGTAAAAGTACACATTTTTTATAGTCATTCTATCCACAGTAAAAAAGTCCTGCAAATGGAAGAAAGTGATGGATGAAGAAGTAAAAAAAATTAAATAAAAATCTTAAATAAACTCTCACTATCTGGACCAATGATATAAGTATAATTAGAGAAAAATAGATTTACTCAGTAAAAATAAAACCTGATCAACTACTATATAAAACCTAATATATAGTAAAGGTTTTACTACATATTAAATTTATTAGATTGAACTAGAATCTGAAAATATTTGGGTTTGATACCCTCTCCTAAAACCATTATCTAGATTTCAAAATTCAGAGACTCTTTTTATCAATCATAATTAACAAATAATCAGGGGCTATTCTAGACCCTTTTTGAAAATTCAGAAATTGAGGATCTTTTTTTTATACAGCAAATATTGTTTTTTTTTTTTGCGAAAAAATGCCTACATATGGCAATATTGCTGTCAAATTTACTTAGAGAAGGCGCAGGCACTGGGGTACCGCTGCCCAAATAATTTTCCTAGAATAGCCCCTGGTATTGTTTAAAGAATTTATGTTATTACCTCATTATTGTGAAGTGTTAAACAAAGTTTGCACTCATAAGATCCCAAGTGATTTTTCATAAAATAAGGATCCTTAAAAAAAAAATTAATTGTCAAAGTATAAAGAAATAAAAAAATCCTAATATTTGCAACAATTTTTAAAATGTAAATGATTTTTAATTTCACAAATAACTTTAATATAAACTTGTGCTGTGAAAAGTGAGTTATTATAGTTTGAAAATAACCTTGTTTAAATCAATGGTTTCAAGGGCAAGTTGTCTCAGCCTTTCACGACGATCTTTGTTTGTTTCAGACCATGATGCTACTCCACCACTGCCTGTTTTTCCACCCACACGATTCTGAAAATCCATTTTGCTTTTACTTTATAAAATAGTTCTATATATTCTAAACAAAAAATATGTTATATATTAAATATACAATTATATTATATCTATAAACTATATTCTAAACAAAAGCAATAATTCATTATAATAATACATCATATATATACAATATATATACACAAATTAAAATATAAAATTTACCAAACATAATACTAAAGAAATTCTACTAAAACATTAAATCAATAATAAAATAAAGAAAAAACAAATAAATAAAAACATAATATATATCATTAACACAACCTACAACCTTATTATTTTATTCATGTATGATTTGCAGTAGTGTTTTTATGTTAGAGCCATTGCTTTATAAGAGAGGTACCAAGTTTGATCCCCACTATATCTCTGGTAAAGTTTCTTATTTTATGTTTCAAGATTTAGAGAGGGTTATAAGAAGAATTAAGAAACTAAAAATTTATAAAAGTAAAAATAAAATTCAGCTTCCTTGGCTGTAGTAGACCCCTCAGCCTTGAGGTGATAATTGGAATACAGTAAGCTTCTATTGATGGTCCTGCATTGTTTCTGAACTACATTAATGATAATTTCCTTATAATTTTACATTTGTGGGTCTATTTGCTGACTATTTAGTTGTATTCTGTTTATTTAGTCTATATTGACTAAATTATATACTTCTGTCTTGACAAAAAGTATTCACTTTTTGATTGCTTAGAACAAGTATTCAATCGTGCAAATCTGATCTCTCTTCTATAGCATGTGAATTTTAACTTCAACAAAACTCAGTTATATACTGCAAACAATTATTACAGTATTGTTGAAATTCCTATATTGATGAATGGCAACCCTTGCTCAGAGACTTCTACTTAACATCTTCTTGTGATAACTTCTATTGTTATCATTATCAATACTATAGTTATCAACTACTTATTATATATTATTTCACCATAATTTACTTTATCAAAAGAGTATTACTTATTTATGCTTAACTTGTTAAACATAAATAAGTAATACTCTTTTGATAAGGTAAATTAAAAGAAATAAAATAAAATTTATGTTATTACCTCATTATTGTTTTCATAATTCAAATACATTATTTGAAATTAGTACAAACTTAGTACAAGTACCAGTAAAAATTAAAATGGTAATGTAAACTCTAGATTTAGTATTTTAGTTTTACTTGATACTCTTTAGCATAAATCAAAAACTGATATTTGAGCACTCGAATACTCATTAATCAGAAGAGTACTGACACAAGTACTGACAAAATTACATTATGAGTACTCGTGAATCAGTAGTAACTGGTACACGAGTACACACTTATTATAAGACCAAACACACTTTTGTCTGGTCTTATAATAAGATAGTAATAAAAACTATATTTTATAAACAAATGATTTAATAATTTAAAAAATTATTATTAAAATTAACTTGTAATGCAAAAAAGATAAAGGCTTGAACGTTTGAAAAACTTAAACTACACTTCTGCGCGCACAATTTAATACCGATTTTTTTTTTTTTGGAAAAGCCGTTAGTAAAGTCCTGACACCGGTAATGTCAGTGATTTTTGTTACTCCTAAGAAAAAATCTCAAATTAAATTTTAGTTTAGCAGGCAGGCCCGTCTTTAGGTCATCCTGGCCCCCCAGCGAAATAACAGTTGTGGCCTCTTCAGACCCTTCCCCCTCCCCTTCTCAAATAAAAAAAATATCCGTTTTTCAAGTCGATTTTTTTATATGCAAATATAGTACTAATTAAAACTACTGCATTGCCCAAAAACGAACAAGTAAATGCTAGCGTTAAAGGCATTTTTTTTGTCTACTATATTAGAATTGTAGCAATTTCCTTTTTTTCAATACCCTTTTTGAGGTTTAAAAAAAACTTTTCTCCATTACAATTTGTTACAGCAGCAGAGAAAAACATCCTTAGAACAACAATAACGTTTGAGACTGGATTTAAGTTTTTTTTGATTAAATAACCAGAAGTAAATTGAACGATTTATTTTTTTGGATTTACTAATATTAGTTTCAATTGAATTGGAAACAAAGTTCTTGTAATGCAATTTTTTATTCGGAGTATAAATGTCCGCATCGTTTAGGTAAATTTAAAAAAGTTCTTTAACGCACGCTGTGATCATAACAGAATCCATATCTAAAAGAATCCAAAACAAGAGAAGCATAAGCTTGTCTTAACCTTTCAATCTCAGTTACAAGTTGATCTATGGTGACCTAAAATTATAACCTCAGAAATCATTTTTCATTTCCTAATAAAGTCTAATACCTCAATAGACGTCAGTTCGTTTTCCGTTTTACTGGCTCATCAGAGCAGTGACGGATCTAGGGGTATGTCCATTCTGAATCCGTTAAATAGGATTAAAAACAAAGAATTAAAATGAAAGAAACATGAAAAAATAAATAATTAAACAAATAGCTAAATAATAAAGTGAAAGAAAAATATCTTAAGCAATATTACAGTGTAATATATCCAAATGAATAAATACAAATGCATTATTTATTTTATTATGTTGTTTTTTTTAGACTTTTATTTTAAGGGACTTAGTGGTAAGACTGAATTTGTCTTTTTCTTGCCCCAGCCATGTATTTATATATTACACTTTTATTTTTATTATTAAAATTTATTAGAGAAAAATTCGATTCCTTGTTGGCCTGTCTAAATGCCCTGGTCCCGCAGCGGCTGCCTAGGCTGGATATGTGTAAAAACGAGCCTGTTAGTAGGTTGTTAGCAGTTATTTATTTCGGTTATCGTTTACAATTTTTATATATTTCATTTTATCAGTTTTTGGGTATAATCTGCACTAAAGCACTATAAATATTACGAGATTTTTTAGTGATTTTTATTAATATGTTATATGACAACAAATGCATTTTTAACTAAATATGACTATAATTTAGTTTTTGAAAGTTCTGATGAAACGAGGTCTGATAAAAGTGGAATGATAACTAGTTGTTTAATCTGCAGAGATTGATTTTTTTTTAATCAAACACTTTAAACATTTTGAATTACAAGTTGATTATGGAAATTATTACAAATGAAAAAATTAAAAATGCACATAGTTTTTGTTAAAAAATTGTATTAGAATTTGATGAGAAATATGCATTTTTGTTATAATATTTGTTAACTTATAAACATTGGAGAAGATGCAAGTACTGAAGAAACCAACTCTCTATCTTTACATTAATAGTGGTTTGCTTAAATAATAAATGTAATGTTCAACGTTTAGAATATGGGTTCAAGATATAACAACATATAGAGTTTATGTCTATAAACGTTGGTGTTGTAAGCCAAGAAAATATCAAAGTAAAAATAAGAATACCCAGAATTCAAGTAACCAAAATTTTCTCTACTCATTTAATACGGCTTATAAACTTGAATGGTAATCCTCCTAGTGATGGTATCACAATAAAAGATCTAATCCTGATTTGCAAAAAAGATTAAGTTCAGGAAAGTCATCCTGTTATAAAAAATTACTTTAATCTACGTCATATTTAAATAAGAAAATAGCATCATGGAAGTTATATAAAACAATAGACAAAATTTAAAAACTTAATATTGTTAATATCATTTTTATAATGATAATAACAATAATGTTAACAATAGTAAAAATTTGCTAAAATTTTAAAACGCGGGATCATGAGACAATTTTATATCCCGCTATATGGTTAATAAAAATGTTTTAGTTTGTAGTCAATTCAGCAAAAAAGTTATGGAAAAACTGAAAAAACATTTTTATTGCTTTTATGTTTCGGCAGTTTAATTATATAAATATAATTGATATTTCAATATAAATACAGATGGCCGGAGCAAGAAGAAGACATAATTTGTCTTATCGCCAAGCCCTGAGAATTGATTCCGAAAAAGATAAATCATTACGTACAATATATATAATAGGTGCCAATATTCATAAAATAAGACTTTCTTTTTGAAAAGATAAAACAAAAAGTTACAAAGAAATAAATAAAGAGAAAAAGAAAAAAAAGTAACAATAATTATAAGGCTTTGAAAATAGCAAAAAGTTTAAACACTTTTATTTAACTGCAGTGATGGATCCAGGGATGGGTGTATGCATCCCCCACCCCACCACCACCAGAATCTGAAAGCCCTAAATTATCTTGGAAACGGAGGACCTTTTTTTTTTTTTTTAGGAGACGCAAATGTGATATAAAATACAAAAATATTTCAACATCATATTTCTTGGATCCGTCACTGTTTAATGGATCCATTAAACAGTGACGAATTAAATTTCCTTTAAAATATTAATGTAATTAGTAAAAAAAAAAGTAAAACAGCAAATTTGTAGAAAAAAAAGTAATAAATGAATGTATAAATAAAAATTTAAAAAATAGAAAAAAAAGTAAAAATAAAATGTCGGCTAAACTCTTTTAAAATAAATATAAAAAAAGATGTTAATTAATTATCATTAAATATATTTAATTCCTTATCGATTTTGCTTTTGACTAATAATTTTAACTGGTATACTAATTAAAATTATTAGTCTGTGATTGGAGACGCTTGTAACTTATCCAGATTTTAATACTGGTACCACCCTTGCAAGTTTAAGTTTATTAGGAAAGATTTCTTGTTCCAGAAATATATTAAAAGTATACCATAAAGTATTATTAGTATGAGAATCAAAACTTTGAAGATGGTCTTTTCTATTGAAATTTGAGCACCCGTGGTGCAGTGGTTTGAGCGCTTGCTTCCGAATCAAGAGAACCGAGGTTTGATGCCAACACTAGCCTTGTTTGAAATATATGAAGAAACGTGGGTGTAAAAGGTGTTAAATGCTTTTCATTGGTGCTTTATGATAAGACAGTAAGGACTTTTTGGTCAAATAAAACAAACTAAAAAGGATTTAATAATAACCGTTATACCAGAAAAGTAGATTTTAGTAATTTCTATTTACTTAAAAGTATTCAATTTCTTGTGTTAACTTAGTTGGAACAGGGTAAAATGACAAAACTGTTCAAAACAATAATGTTTGTCTTCTGAATTCAGTTTATCACCTTTGTTTAAAACTTATTTCAAATACGTTTTATATTTTAAAGAACCAAATATATCTGCATGTTTTATTTATATATAGTTCCGCTAATAATAACTTGAGATAAAAAATAAAATAGAGGAAGTAAAAAAATCTCATTTGCTTTTTTTTAGTACCGTGGTAAAAATTTAACTCGGGAATAAAAATCTACCTCAAATCCCAAAGTCAATTAGCTATTCTTCATACACACATGCGTTGTATTGTAACGCATGCGCGCATTTTATTTTTCATACATTTCCATTAAATTCAAAGAAACGTCCAAAAAATGCAAAATTTCATTCAATTTTGTTGAGTACAAAAATTATTTATTCATGTAAATTATATGAGTAATATCAGTTCATTATTCCTTTTTTAAAAAAAAAAATTAGTACTTTGAATTACAAGAGAGCTGGTTTAACCAAAACACTTAGTCGATATATGTAAACTCGTACCCACTATCTCTATAAATCAGTCAATGTATGTAAGCTCCGCTGCACCTATCCTTACTTGTCAGTCGATGTTTGTATTGTGATATATCTGCTAAATTAAGTTTAAAAAAATAACAATGATAAAAAGTAAAAGTTCTGTTATAAAAGATCGTACCCATGCCTCCACTTTTATGATACAACCCATTATAAAATTAAATTAAACATTTATAGTTACTTTTCGCGCATGTATGTTGGAAGAATAGCCATTTATCATTGGGATTCGGAATTGGAACCCCGTAAACGTTTTGAAAAATTGTTTATAGAGGGTAAGTGGAGCCAAATTGCCAATTGTTGCGTTATCGATTTTGAATTTCATATAGACATTATGTTGTTATTTCTTCATGTAGCATAAACAAAAAAAAAAAAAAAAAATTAAAAAAATCAATACTTCCATAACTAATACGTCATGAATATGTTACAATAAACCTATCTATACAATCTGATAAAATCCTTATCATTAAATTGATAAGAACATAAGAACAGATACATTATTTATTTAACTATGAATTATTGTAAACGTTGATAAAGTAAACACAAGTCAACGTGACAAACAGTATGTGCTCAATAGCTGCTGCATGATAACTAGCACGCAAAATGTTATAATTTCCAAATGAAATAATAACTTATCATGAAACGAATCTTTGGTTTTATTCAAGACGACTAGAAACAACATGGCACTCATTATTCTTCTTTCTAAGTATTTGCTTTCGCTTTTCTGAAAAACAGATCAGGAAAAATATTAGTTATGTGTAATTAATATTTTTCATGATCTGCCTATCTGAAAAGTAGACGTTTGAAAAACAATTTGTTGTAATGGATTGTGTTTTATTTCATCATTTGAAATAAATGCAAATCAAACGCTATTCTAAACTGGAACAATGATTTTTTGCACCTGAAAGGAAAAACACATTAATTTGTTGACCATCAAATAATTAAAGCAATTAAAACGTTTAAGTGTAAATATTTCTATTTTATTTTCACTCAACCTTTAGTAAATCTCGCTTTAAATGTTTTATTTTTAATTGGTCAAAATTTTTTATTATTATGCTGGTGTAGTTATCGAAATCTCCTTACAGACTTCTTGAGGATATAAATAGACATATCTTACAGACTTCTTGAGGAAGAACGGACGAATCTTACAGACTTCTTAAGGATATAAATGAACATATCTCAGGCTTTAAGGCAATTCCCGACGCATCCATACTCAGAAGTTAGCTAATTGTAAAAGATTCTTTTTACATCGAGAAATTACACTTTTTTTTTTTTTTTGACTACATTTGTGTCTTATGCATAGATGACATTCTTGTATGTTGTTTTGCATGTAATTTTTATCTTATTTGACATTTGTATTTTCTTTTGGTTGGTGGTTTATTTTATCATTTATTTAAGGTTTTGGGTAATTTTTTAATTTTTTATATATATAAAAAAAAAGTTCTATAATCTTAGCTATATTGAAAATTTACTTAACTCCGTAATAACTTTATGTATTATTATAAAGCATTCCTTATACAAAAAATGTAAAATAAAATAAATTATTTCGACTGTGAAATAACCGTTGATTTTAAATTTTGTTATGTCAAAATTCAACAACAAATTCAAAATTTTTACATTATTATAATTATATAAGTAGAAATGAAAAAAGAAGTTTTCCCTTAATTTAACCATAAATTTTAATGATGTTTTAAAATTTTAATTTGACGATATTTATTTTTTTAAGGGACTCTATGAAAAGATTAAGGTGGTGTTGCATCACCCATATCTTCTGTGAGTCCTGGTCCGTTTTTTAAATTGTTTTACATTTTTTACGTGAAACTCTTATGTAACTTATTTTATTAAACGGCAAAATATATACTACAAAAAAAAAAAAAAAAAAAATTGAATATAACCGTTAAAAGACAATGTAGTTTTTACTTTAAAAAATGATTTTTTTTATTCTTAATTTTATCAAATAAAAAAAAACTTAAAGCTACAATTCCTTTAAAACTTTTAAAGGAATTGTAGGAATTGTAGGAATTCTAAGAATTGTAGGAATTTCTATAACTTTATGTATTTGGAAGTTCAAACTCCATGATTAAACTCTTAAAAATAAATTCTATGCTGTTTTTTGTGTTTTTTTAAACTTATCTTTAAAATCTCCCAGGCAATGCTATTCTTGGTAAGACATTTTTAAATTGACACTCTTTCTTATCAAAAAGCATTTTCAATCTCTTTTATACCTTTTTCTTGAACACCTGTGTATAATAGTAACAACAATAATAAAAACAACAACAACAATAATAGTGTATGTAAAGGAACAACCAATAATATATGCAAAGGAACACCTAACAATCTATGTAAAGGAACGCCTAACAATCTATGTAAAGGAACGCCTAACAATCTATGTAAAGGAACACCTAACAATCTATGTAAAGGAACACCTAACAATCTATGTAAAGGAACACCTAACAATCTATGTAAAGGAACACCTAACAATCTATGTAAAGGAACACCTAACAATCTATGTAAAGGAACACCTAACAATCTATGTAAAGGAACACCTAACTACGTATGTAAAAGAATACTAACAAGTTCAAGGATTTTTATCTTAAGAACATTACTTGTGTAATTATTTCATTTTTCACCATCAACTCTTTATTGGTTGTAAAATCTCCACAAAGATTCAAAAGTATAATGGTTAGTTTTTAAGAAGTTTTGGAGATAAAGTCAAGCAAAAAGGGCATTGCAATTTAATTCTGTATTTATTTTTCAAAAATACTCTTTTTTATGTCAATATCAAAAGTTGTAGGACGTCAAAAAGGGGAGTTGTTGTTCTCAATAACTCATATATTATCTCTTGTTCCGACAATATTGTTCCGACAATACACCATTGTCGGAACAAAATATTTTTAAGCTACAGTGCTCTTTTATTAAATTTTTTGTACATTTCAATCAGAATTTGAAAAAACTCTTTCTTTCATTAAAAAGAATATTTGATTTTATGAATAATCATATTCTTTAGTCGCTCTAACTTTGTGTAGGGATAAAGAGTTTCTTTTATAACATATTCAACGGCTGCAGCTTAAAAGATCTTTTTCTTTAATATTTTATATGCCTTCATATGACGCACAGAAAAAGCATGACATGTAATATTTTAAATGCATTATGTAATATTACTAAATATTAAAAGATAACTCAAGATTTTAACTCTTCGGATTTTAAGATTAAAATTCTTAAAAGTTGACAATATATATATATATATATATATATATATATATATATATATATATATATATATATATATATATATATATATATATATATATATATATATATATATATATATATATATATATATATATATATATATATATATATATATATATATATATATATATATATATATATATATATATATATAAAATGAAAACTTTTTCTGAAATTCTTGACTGGGCCGCTTATGCGATATCTGAACAACAAAACCCTTAAATCAAAAACTGTTTTCAGATTAAAATTCAGCATTATCGATTAAGTATAAAAACATCAAAATTTTAATTTTAGCCAACAATCAAGTTTTTCAGACCACTGTACGCAGTACCTGACCGTACTATAAGGCAAATAAGGCAGCCGCCTTGGGCCCCCAAAATGTTGAAAATGAAGAAATTAAATTAAAAGTTTATTATCGTGTTTAAAAGGGATTGTAGTGAAATATACAGTACTTACATCAATTTTGTCATGATTTCCTGTATACATTTTAATAATAAAAATTACTTAAAAATTGAAGAAAAATAAATATATATGTGGGGGGGGGGGCTCCACATCCATGTCTGCCTAGGGCCCCCGAATTGCTCTGTCCGGCACTGACTGTGCGTTGTATAAAATCTTAGAAATAAATTATCATTTTTTTAAAAACTAATAAATAATTTATAAATAAGATCAAGTAAACTTAATTTTAATTTAATTGCATTTAGTAAAATATTTAATTCAGAAAATTAAAAATTGCATTTACAAAAATATTGTTTCTTTTTTTTAAAAAGTAGTTTTATTTTGTAGTCAAAACAAAACCTCTTAGCATGGAGCTGACAAATATGAAATTCTCTTTTAAATTTTTCACAGTTAACTGAAATTCTAATTGATTAGCCAAATCAAGCCCATTTAAAAAAATAAAAAGTGAAGTTTAAAGCAGAATTGTTATTATTGTTTTCTTCCACAAATATTTCAGACGTAGACTCATCAATTAACTCTAATGCTAATTCTTTACCATTTAAACTGTGTTCCTGAAGTATATATTCTATATCTTGAACTTAAATATCTGCAAATCCTTCCTTGCCAAATATTGAAGCAATCTGTATTAATTGTGTTAATGTCTCTGCGATATTCAGAGACTTTAACAGAAAAAAAACAGACTCTTTTTGAACCATTTGAGGTAACAAAGGCCACCAACACGCATTAAGTGTTGATCGTTTAATTTCCGTACAAGCTAATGAAACAATTCGAGTACAGTCTAAAATAAAAAAATTCTTTCCAAACTTCAAGAAGAGTTTTACATTCTTGATCTTCTAATCTTCTGAAAATAACTTGAAAAAATTTCCTATGTAATATATAAACAGAATTATTGTAAAAAGAGTCGTGTCAATGAAAATCCTGGGAATAATATTTGATGAACATCTTAATTGGAAAAGTCATATTACGCTCGTTGAAAACAAAATTTCTAAAACAATAGGCATTATATATAAAACAAAACACTTACTAAGTAAAAAATGCTTAAAAGATATATACTACTCTTTTATTCAATTACATTAGCTACTGTAACATTGCTTGGGCCAGTACTTGCTCATCAGCATTAAAGAAAATATATATAAAACAAAAACAAGCCAGTAGAGTTATATGTAATATGCATAAATGTGCCCACGCCAAACCGTTACTCCGTGAAATCAAAGCTTTAAATGTCTATGAGTTAAATTTGTACCAAAACCTATTATTTATGTTTAAATATCAAAACGACATGCTTCCTAAATTCTTTAACAACCATTTTTCAATTATTTCTTATGTACTGTACTTAACGAAGTGCTCTATTCACAATTTTAACTTACCTAAGTCAACATTAAAAAAAACAGATTACTCAATTTCATATAGAGGACCTCGTCTATGGAACAGAGTTCTTGACGACAAAATGAAAAGTATAACCTTAATACAATCTTTTAAAAAAGTAGTTAAACAGAATTTGCTCGACTTAACAGATACAAACATACTTTTATATTTTTAGTTTTAAAATTTAATTTTTTTTTTACGTTACTTATTTGTTTTTCTTGCTGTTTTTTTTTTTTTTTTTTTCGCTTTTTTCTTTACTTTTGAAGTATTTTTATCTTATTACAATAAAGTTTATATTTATTTGCTTTATATAATGAGTATTTTTATATAATGAGATAATGACACAAAAAAAAATGTAAATAATTATTATATTTATTTTATTTCTATATTTTACTTTAGAAGTCTTATTATAGTATAGCTATTTTTAACTTGCTATATAAAATGATTATTTATTTATTTTGTTGAAAAAACTTGTAAAGCTAATCTTTTAAATTTCTTTACTTTAATTACTTTACTTTAATTACTTTACAATTAATTATATAGTGAATATAAATTATTATATTTTATATATTATGGATACTTTGTAAAAAATATATCACACAAATTGTAGGGGCTTGACGACAAGACTTATGTCTTCTACTTGCTCCTGTCATTCTTTATATTTTGATTTATTTTATTAAACTTGGAATTTATTTTAAAATTTTTGATGATTCCTTGGTCCTGGGGTTGTATTAATGAAGTTCAGTTGGGAGGAAAATAAAGAGTATTTACATTTGGGTGATTTAGCTCCGTACAATGACTATTGGTCAAAGATGAACAAAACTTTGAAACTAAGATTTTTTTCAATCATAAAGCTTTCTACTTAAGTGAAAGAAAAGTTATAAAACCAATCCTTTAATAATTCTCGAGTCATCCACAATTTTTTATTCGCTCGCCAAAATACAAGAAATTCAAGCATATTAATTTTTTTTAAAGCTCAAGAATTTAAAAAATTATTGATGATCATGGGTTTTATCCTGCTAGATTGCTGCACATGTGTATGCTTATAGGTTGGTTAGAAAATTTAAGCCCTGATGCTCTTTTCATTCATTCAAATGTCAAGAAGAAAGTTTTTTTCAATGCAATCCTGTCTCGTCTGATCTGCTACATATCTTTCTTTATCATTAATTTCTGCTTTAACATCAGCTAAAGCCTTGATCAAACTCTCCTTGAAATTTAATATTGTGCAAGGAATACCTTTTTTTTAGGTTGTGAAGCCATCCTGCACTTGCAGAAAGCGTATATTTGTTTTGGTGCAGAGAAAAGTTGTCAACTTCTTTAAAATGCTCATAAATTTTAAGTGCTTTCCGCTCAATAAGATTTTCACGTATCTTTTTAATGACAAGTCTTACAACCACATTATTAATGCTCGTTCCATTTTTATCATAATAACGTTACCGGGATTTTGCTTCCGTTTAAAAAAAGTATGACATTCATTTAAAACAACCATGATATTCATTTAAAACAACCGTTTATTTAACCTCCGTGACAATCAATTAAAGCAATTGCTCGGTGTAGTTAAGGTAATTTTAAAATATCATACCGTCTGTATGATATTTTGTTGACTCTGACATATTTCCGTTAAATGATCAGATCTGTGAATTATGAAAAGACAAAAAAGTTAAAATGATAAATTTTGCGGGATCATAAAATATAAATGTTTGTAGCGAAAAAACACCCAGACCGAAGATTCTTTGTTTTTTTTTTTTTTGAATTTTTTCTTAAAGTCACAATCACTTGTCCAAATTTGAATGAGGTTTTAAATAAATACGTTTTTTAGGTGAAATAAACATCATAGTTTAATAATATGATCTGTTCTGATCGTTTATTGGCAATTTTTCTTAATGATAAGCTCTTTCTTAGTTGAAATTCTAGTATTTTTTGTAAAATTGATAGAAATATTGTATTTTGACAACTATATATAATTAATATTCATACTGAATATTAATTCTGCCATACATTCCGGTACATCGGGACGTATCCCGGTTTTAAGATCCATGATTAGCTAGGTACGGTTGTTTTAATCTGAAGCACAAATACGAAAAGATTCAACAAAGTAAATAGAATGATTCAAGCAGTTGAAGTTGCTTTAAAGTGGAATAAGCTGTATAGCTCTCTTTCTTTTTTTTTTCAAAAAAGTTTATTCAATTTTCGTCAAATTTGAAAAGAACTTATGCTATTGGTGAGCACCAACAAACACTTTGCTGCTGTGACGGTGATGGATCCAAGATTCTTCAATCATCTAAATCATTCCCCTGGATACGTCACTACTCTACTAAGCTTACAAACGCCAATGTGACGAATAAATGTTTATTGAGGCATCAGACTTCATTGGTGGAGAAAAAACGATTGTTGAGGTTAATCTAATCAATCGACTTTTATTTGAGCTTGAAAGACAAAGCCAAGTTTATGCATTAATAATCAGAAAAACAGATTTATTTTGGGAAGGGGAGGAGGGGAAAGTTTGTAAAGGCCGCAACTGTTATTTCGTTATGGGGCTAGGATAAACTTAAGACGATCCTTTAGTTCAATCCGAAAAAAACTTAACAATTATTGTAACAGTTGTTAAGTTTTTTTACACATCTAATTTTTGAAGGAGGGAGGGGGGCTTTTGTCCCAGTTGGTAGTCCGATATTTATGGAGCCCTTAACTAGGATCTATAGTGGGTTAAGATTTTAACTAAGTTTATGTTAACGATGATGAGCGAAACTGATCTAAAGACTCCAAAATGACGTTCTTTAGGTTCACTATTAGGAGTAGTAAAAAGGTTTTGATAATTATATATGCATAAAAAAAGTTTCTTTAAATGTAAAAAAAACTGAAGCAAATAAAAATTATAACTTCTAAAGCTCTTGTTTGGAGATAATACGCTTTTAAAATCATGCTAATTCCAAATAAAAGAATTCGAATAATTTGTAAAAACGCCTTTAACTACAGCGAGCGTGATTTCCAATTAAAACATCTAACGCATGCGCAATCTCTACATTCTATATTATTAAAAAAAAAAGGTTTTATTTATATATCTATTTATTTAAAATTATTTAAAATTATTAATTTTGTATAAATCTATTTTAATTTAATGGAGTTTATTTTAATTTTAAATGGATTTTATTTTAATTTGTTTTAAACGGATGCAAAACCCGAAACTTAGAAAATACACTGATAGACTTAAATGGTATGAGACATATGTAGAAAGATGTGTATTCTATAAAAAAAGAAAAGGTGAATGGTGTCACAGCAAATATATGAGCCACGAGATATAAAAGAAAAAAAAAAAAGTTGTCCAAATGAGGATTCGAACCATGACCTTTCCACGTATGAAGAAAACGTTTATGAAGAAAACAAGCTTTTACTGAATAGGTCGGTTGAATAAAAAAAAAGCAATTGCTTTTGCTCAGTAACTGGTCAGCCTTACCTGAATAAATATTTCCTAAAACTTTTAAAGCTGAGTAAAGCTGAGTTTTTGTAGTAAATTGCTTAACTTGACGTGATTTGAGCGATTTTAGTCAATTTTTTGTTTACGTTAAGCCATGGAAGTATAAAACAGATGGAAGTTCAACTGCATCGAAATTCTTCGGGACTATGCTTGTAACCTTTTGTTTCGTAAACAATAAGAAAACGACATCAAGACTGTACTTAAACGCCTAATCATTATACGTTGACGGAAATAGGTACGTTTATAATAACTTAAAAATAAAGGTTCGCCAATAATATTCAAGAAAAACATTTAAAATGGCGCAATAAAACAGCAAACAACAACTTTTTTACAAACTTCATTTTTAAATGAATGGAGTACTACAAGAATGAATGGAGTTATGATATACAGCTAATAAAACTTTAAACTTTAGTTATTTATAAAACAATTTTTTTGATTTTTTAAAAATTGTTTTAGTTGTCTTTTTAATCAAATGTCATGTTATGACTTAAAGCAAGAAAAAAAGCTTAAACTAACGTATGCTTTTAAAATCAAGTGGTTCTATTTAATTACTGAGTTTTAATAAACCTTTTGTTGAATAATTGCAATTACTAACGGTTAAAAATTTGCAGCATATCCCTAGAATAATTTATTTTTTGATGTTTTAATAAAAATAATTTAAAAGTGAATTTTGTTGTTTTTTTATCAAATGAAACTTGTTTTTTCTTTTATTGTCGGTTACAAGCATACTCCCGAGACGACTTGAAATTGCTTTGATGCTTGCGGCCCGATGAACTTCCATCTGTTTTAAACTTCCATGGTTAAGCTGAACAATTACTCCAAAAACGCTAAGTAAAAGCAATTGTTTTATTTTATTCACCCGCCCTAATGAGATAGAAAAAAATTATTATATAATAAAAGGTGTTCATCAGATGTTTTAAATGAAGGTTATGATTATTTTAAATGAAAATCATGGTTGTTTTAAATGGATGCAAAACCCGGTAAGGGATTCTTAATATTTTTTGGTTCTAGGAAAAAAAATACCCCCCGCAAAAAAAAAAAATAAAAAAAAAATAATGCTTTGAAATTGATAGATTGCCTGCCTAAACCAAAACCCTCAGTCAATGTAGCGGCACTCCTTGCATGTTATACCTATTTGTCAGTCAATGTTTATACATTCCTTGCGTGTTCTACCTATTTGTCAGTCGATGTATGTACACTCATTGCATGTTCTATCTATTTGTCAGTCGATGTTTTTACACTCCTTGCGTGTTCTTTATATTTATCATTCAATTTATGAAAAATCAAGGATTAAGGTTCTGTTTGTATTATAATACATATGTATAAAATATTTATATTATAAATAACTATTATATAAAATAGTTATTTATCTAAATATTATATAATTTATTTATTTAACTATTTATCAATATATTGATAAATAGTTTCTTTTATGCACTGTTAAAAAAAAATGCAGGGGGATTTTTTCACCTTAATATGATCTTTAATCATATTAATACACAATTGAAACTTAAAAATAATAAAAAAACAATAACAAAAAAAAATCCAAACACAAACCACGTAGAGCGATATCTGAAAGCGTTATAGGAGAGTTGACTGAATATATATTTTTTGTAGTTATTAAAGTGTTTTTAGAAGTCCTTACAGTCTTATCGGAGAGCGTCGCTTATTAGGCTAGAGTCGGCGTTAAACTTCGAACCTCTTTGTTCTTAGCCAGAACTCTAAACACTGCGCAACGGCGGCACTTATAAATTTAATACTAAATATCATTTAAGATTTTCAGTATTTATGAATGGATTAGTTCGATACATCATGCCACCTGTTTAATTTATTTTTGATTCGATATATTTTACATGGGGCAGTCAACATAAGTTTTTATCTATAAATGCTTTGAAAATTTTTTGTCTTTTTTATTATCATTTATAGTTTTGTATATCATTTATAAAGAGATCTTGCAATTTAAATAGCAGGTTTTCTTCTTCCATCTTTTTAATAATGCAATATAAATTAAGTTTTATCTAAACTAATATAGAGTTTGTTAGCATTAATTGCTTTCATCAGCTCTATATTAGCTCCATATAACCAATTAATATAACTTTATCACATAATTAAATTTAATTTTGCATTAAATTTAGTTTTGTCTTAATTATGCATACATTACTAAATTTTACTTAAATTAGAATTTTGCATTAATTTAATTATGTATGTTGATACATAATTACATTTTTTATAAAGAAGTCGTTCATATATATATATATATATATATATATATATATATATATATATATATATATATATATATATATATATATATATATATATATATATATATATATATATATATTAGAAATAGGAGAAGGCTGAGTAATAAAGCTTCCAAAATCCAACACCAAATTTGTGTATGAGTTGATACTGTTTTTGGTCATTAAAGCTGGGGGTTTGGGTTGCGCAGTGATCAATAATATCATTATTAGTATTATTGAGAGGAAATGATTTTTATACTTTTATTGCGATCCCTGTAGCGTTTTTAAATTACTGCGTTAAAATTTTACTATGTTGACAGTATGATTTTTAAATTACTGCGCTAAAATTTTACTATGAGACAGTAATATTTTAACGTTATAATTTTACTGCGCACGTTATAATTTTACTGTCATTAAGTAAAGCGATTTTCTTTTATTGTGCGACAAAATCTAATCTCAGAATAAATTAAATAGCCTAGCGATCCATAAAATCACTTCTGTATAGTTTTATTACAAACAAGTTTATTTACGTTTTTTTAAGTTGTAAAGAATATGCAAACTTGAGCAAATTATTTATTTTTTTATAACAAACAACATGTAAAACAACTGATATACGAACTTCATTATAGTTCAGTATAAACATCATTTCATTTACAAAACTTTTAGTGACAAAACAACATTATAATGATTGTTTTTATTTTCTAAAAGAATACTATGAACTGTTAGTTGGTCGAGTTTCATGGATGCTGGATATTTGAGCCATGCTAGTTTTTGTCCAGTGACCACACAGCAATGTCAATTCCAATAAAATTTGCAGTACCAAGGATTTCACCATCTGTAGCCGGACAAAAGACTGGAACAAGGCTTTGATACCATATGTTTAACAACAACATCACGAACACGTGTATGTTGACACTCAGAACCTGTCTGCAAAAACGAAATTGCTCGAACAATTTCGTTTTTGCAGACAGGTTCTGAGTGTCAACTTACCTCGCCAATACCTTTTTTGCAATACATCAACTTATTGTCAACAATAACGAAGGTTTTACACTGCCGTTTAAAATTTGTTTTTTTTCCTTTTTCATTCACATCTTTAAGAAAAGCATTGTCATTTAAATATTTCCTGACATCATTAAAGTTAATATTTTTGTACATCTTGACAAAATAATCTATATAAATTGTAAACTAAAAAGCCAGTAAAATTATAACGAGTAAAATAAAATTTTAATGTTAAAATGTTACTGCCTTAGTATAATTATTTTACCGCAAAGGAAGTTTGAACGGTTGAAAACTTCCGCGTAATAAAATTTGATATAAAAAAATATGGAATGTAATTTATAACACAATGGGGGTACCCCCATTGTGTTATTAATTACACTCCATATTTTTTAGATCAAATTTTCATTCAGTAATTTTTTTTATAATGAAAATGTTTTTTTACTTTTAGTGTTTATTTGTTGTTTTTAGTGTTTATTATGTATATGTTTTCATTTTCCATTATTCCTTCTTTTTTTGTTGTTGTTGTAGAGTTTTTGTTCTTTTCTCGAACATTTTTATAGAGTTTTGTTCATCCAAAGGTTTTATCATTTCATAAAGAAACGTTTCATTATATATATATTTATAAACTTATTTAAAAAGATACTGCATCTTTAATTAATAATATGTAGGGTTGCCAGATGTCCAGCTTTTACGAAGGAGTAAACAATAGAAAATTTTATTTTTACAGGTTTGGCGTTTTATTCTCCTCCGTATAAGACGGACGTCTAAGAACCCTAATAATATGACATTTATAGACTTTAATCCGTTTCTCTTTGTATAGTTTTTAAGAGAAGTTATTTCATTGTAACATTGGTAGATAACGTTTTTTTTTTATTATTAGTACGGTCAAAGTAGTCGAAAAAATAGTGATAGGTTTGCAATAATTCGCATAGAGCTGAAAATAGGTACAGATGTTAGGGACATTATTAAATATATATATATATATATATATATATATATATATATATATATATATATATATATATATATATATATATATATATATATATATATATATATATATATATATATATATATATATATATATATATATATATATATATATATATATATATATATATATATATATATATATATATATATATATATATATATATATATATAAAAGTCCCCACCGATTTCACATCTGCAAAAAAAGTTATTCAAGGGAAAAGGATAAAAACTTTTGTCATTTTGTTTGCGCATTTTACTATCTATATAAAAAAAATCTTGGACTGATCTTGGACTAGAACAACAAAATATTGCAAAGTTTTAGGGGTTTTATTTTTTGTTTAGCCATTCTAAAATAAATTTACCATTAATTAAATTTATGGTTCTTATAATTGTGATGTGTTTTAAATAAAATTTCCGAGTATTAGTTTAGTACAATTTTTACTTATTTATCTTTTTTAAATACAATTCTTTTTAAAAGCCATGAACCCTGTTATGAAAAATAATAAACAAATATTCTTTTGCAAGATTTTTCAAACTAAATTTTCTTTTTCAAACTTAGTTTTAAGCGCTAAAAGTATTTCATCACGTTATACCAAATTAAGTTTGTCTTAAACGATATTTCGTCTGGCTTTTACAGTTAATAACACGTTTGGTTATTGTTTAATATTTCTCATAACGATTTGTGCTTGTTAATACTTTTTTACAATTGTCTCAATAATGTTTTATTTATAGTAAATCTTTAACAGCAAGTGAAAAAGTTCTTGTCGATTGTGTAATAAAGACTTTAACTGACTCTATTTGATTGGAAGAAAATTGAATTAGCATAAAAAAAAAACAACATTCCGATACCACGATCGATATAACCAGTAAATAGCGCCAATATGGCTATAACGAACTAAATAACGAGGCGAATATTTGAACAATAGTATTTTTTTGTTATTGAACGAGATTTTTGTATAAATAGAGTTTTGTTGTTGTTGTTTTTGAGATACAAAAATAAAAAGAATATAAGTAATATAGTTAATGCAAAAACGGTTAAGATCTTAAAAATATAAGTTATAATACATATTTGGTATTATTTGTGATCGCCATCGGATCACTAGTGTTGATGGAAATGACTGGTTCCTTGAGTACCTGAAAGGTCAGAAGTCTGTGGCAACTCATGAGCAGTGCCGGCACCGGACCAAAAAAAGACGTCTTTTGAACGTTCAAAAGACGTCCAAAACGTTCAGAAGACTTTCCAAAGGCGTTCAAAACGTGTATAAGACGTTTAAAAGACGTCTTTTTTACGTCCGTGCCCACTGGAAAGATGAATCTACGAATGATTCGATAAAAGAAATATTTAGATACATTGAAAATAGTGTTGATTGTCAGTTTTTATTGGAAGAGTTAAAAAGTATTTGCAAAAATCCAGATTTAGATAACAGAATAGTTAAGATATGATTGAAATTCAAGTATGGTAACAAATTTATTATCACTGAAAAACCGAACAGATTAACTTTCATTTGTTCTTTTGACAATTATTGCGATATTTTTAATCAAACTTAACATGAAAAAAAAAGCTAAAATAAAGAGGAAGAATGAATTTCTGACCTTTTTTACAAATTAAAAATAAAAAAGTTTAGCTGTAATAAAGTTCAAATAACTGATTCATTTGGATCTGTCTCAGACTGACTTTTTGTGTTGAATAAAGACATTATTTTTTGCGATGCAAGTCTTGCACGAATGAAACTGCAAACTTGATCTGAAGCTAAATAAATTGATTTCTGGAATACAGGTTCTCTATATTAGAAATCAATTTTGATTTCTAGTATAGAGAATCTGTATTATCACTTATACTCATATTTTGAACCTTCAATTATCACTCATATTTCATATGAAAATCTAATTGAAATGTTAACCAAATGTTTATCTTGCAGATGTGCAGCATTTTCAATACCATGCTCAAGTAGCATGGCATGGGAAATGCTATGAAATGTAACCGTAGCTTCAGATCAAGTTTACGGTTTGGCTAGTTGAGACGGCTTCATTCGTGCAAGACTTGCATTGCAAAAAAAATTTATTCAACACAAAAAGTTAGTTTGAGACAGATCCAAATGAATCAGATGGTTGAATTTTATTACAGCTAAACTTTAAACATTTTTCAAAAACATTTGCTACTCTTTTAAAACTTTAATTGTACATTATGGACTGCAGAGACTGTTTGTCAAAAACTCATGAAACAGTGTTTTTTCGTAAAAACTCAGCTCTCTAGCGGCAACTGAAGACTTTTAAATATTATTCTTGCCATATTTATTTTTTTACTACAGATATAAATGACCAGATTGAAAAAATTGATCATGTATTGTGTCAAGGGCTGATGTGAACCCTCAAAAAACGACACCGATGACAGGACACTAAACCACTGTGCTTACGAAATTATGAATGTAAGAAAAAAATAAACAATTTAGTAAAAAATAAGCTCTACGTATGCGGAAAAGGTGCCTATGTTAATTTTTTTTGCTCTTAAAGTGATTTTTTAATAAACTGTTTTTCTACTTGACTAACAAATATTAAAGTAAATAAGTATAAAAATGATTGGTGTAGAATAGGTAAGCAAAGAAACGGTCGGTTCGGTGAAGTACCGTATTTTACGGTTCAGACAGCTAGGATATATATAAGGAAAAAGTATAGAAAAGGTCGGTGTGGAATAGACTTCCAAAGACACGGGTTCGGTCAGCTAGTTTGAATGTTTTCGAATGAGTATAATTAATCTTAATTTTAAATAAATTATTTTTTAAACAGTCTTAATAACATTGATCTCAAAATAAATAAAATTTACAAATCATTTATATTTATAAGTTCAGGTGCTAATTCACTAATTAAATGTAAATGGTTGCTAAAAACGGGCGAACGTGCGCACCTGAATTTAATATTTATTAAAATGCGTGATATATAAATAAATATATTTCTTTGACTTCCCCAGCTTTAATTCACTTATCAAAATAAATAAAATAGTATAAATGTAAAATTGCTGAAAACAGGCCCTTTGAGTGCCCCCCCCCCCCCTGAATTTACTAGTATATTATGTTTAAATTATAGGAAGATATTTTTTTTTTGTGATTTTTTTTTTTTATTGGCCAGTGAACTTAAGTTTATATTCCTGATCACATACAGTTTTTGTTTATTATGACTTTTATTATGAAAATTGAAAACACCACTCCGAGGACGGCATGCGTATATAATGACAACAATTTTACTATTGTCTATATCGTTAAACATTTTTAATTATTATTGTTTAAGCATGATTGCTTTTTAATCTTTTATAAATATTTACTCTGTAACGTGAAACAAAATACTCCGTCATTTTTAACACGTCCTCGTGGTTGACTAATTATGCAGTAATTTGGTTAAACTATGTTTGAATAGCGTAGGTTTGCGTGACTAAAAATATAATTATTTTATTTAGCGCAAGTGATTAAGGAATCAATATGCAGACAAACATTAGTGTGAAACAATAAATTTTCTAAATAACGCAAATTATTGTGATATTGCTATGTGGACAAATACATCTTGTGACGCAGGCAAAGCCTTACGCTATTTAGTAGAAGTATCTGAATCATGCCAGAAATATGATGTTAAATGTGTATTTTATGATATAAAAAATTCTTTAAATTTTCTTAAAATATGCTTTTCGCATAATGATTTCGTTTAGAGACTAAACTAGAGCAGTTTAAAATTTTGAAATCATAAATGTCGGTATATGGTGCATTCAATAAATCCATTTGAGTTTAACGAAAATTGATTTTCGTCAGAAAAATTAGTTGAGAAATTATTCTCAACTAATTTTTCTGGGCAATTTTTATAATTCTTTTAAATTTTTATTTAATTTATTATATTGTTTTGTGTTTTAATAAAAATAAAATATGTGCTCAAAATATAATATCAAACCGATCTTCCCTAGGGTGTGGTCTGTGAAAATATTTTTTTGATTTTTTTTTAAATAAGCTCATTAACTTTCAGACAAGCCGAAAAAGGAGATTATGAAAAACAGATGATTAAAAGTTGAAAGTAATAACAGAGAGTGAAACTACTTTACCTATTACGAGTCTAAAAGATTTTTTATTGTATTAATAAATATATACTTTTGTTAATCCTTGATAATAACTTTAGTGTTACAAAATGCATCGTAGTATTATTCTATACATATTTTCCTCCACCTAATTGCCCTATAAATGCCATATGCTAAAATTCCTAAAATCCATACTCGTTATATTTAAATTATATTGTATATTATATAATATATATTTTATATATATATATATATATATATATATATATATATATATATATATATATATATATATATATATATATATATATATATATATATATGAATATGAATATATATATATATATATATATATATATATATATATATATATATATATATATATATATATATATATATATATATATATATATATATATATATATATATATATATATATATATATATATATATATATATTGTATGTTATATTTATAAATTATATTAAAATTATATTTATATTTACTCGTTCAATTAAAATAAACTTAAATGTGTAATAAAACAAGATTAACATTAAAACAATTTAACCAGATAAAGTTGATCAAGAATATTTAGTTATTTACAAATTTAGTTAATTACAAATTATTATATAAGCCTTCACTTTCTCGCTTATATTGATTTTGTTATTATTTTTACATTGCAAGTATTTTTTATCATTTTTTCACTTTTTATTTACAATAACTTCATTTGCTTACATTTGTTTTTTAAATTTACATTGTAGATCCTTTATTTGTTGTTGTTATGTTTTGTTTTTTTAAGATTTGTTTGATAAGAAGTTAATAAAGTGTGATTTTTATTTATTTAATATTTTTTTATAATTATTTATTTCAATTTTAAAAACTAAAAGATTTTTATACTTATAAAAAATTTTATAATTATTTTTATTTATTTTATTAACGCACTTTACACTTACTTTAAACGCATTTTACACTTACTTTACACGCATTTTACACTTACTTTATACGCAGTTTACACTTACTTTATACGCACTTACGTTACGTTGATAAAACCATGGAAGTATAAAACAGATGGAAGTTCCACCGCATTGAAATTCTTCGGGACTATGCTTGTAACCTTTTGTTTCGTAATAAACAATAAGAAAACCACACTGTAGACTGTCTTTAAACGCTTAATCTTTAAGGTGAGTTTCCACTCATCCTTTTTTCTAGGGGAACGGGATAGGAAAGGGAAAAAAAATCACGTGAGCATGCTTAGGACAAATTAAAACTTATAATACGCATGCCCACGTGATTATTTTTCCTTTCCCTTTCCTGTTCCCGTGAAAAAACGGATGAGTGGAAATTCACCTTTATACGTTAACGCAAACAGATACGTTTATAATAATTTAAAAATATTGTATTTTGATGATTCGACAATAATATTCAAGAAAAACATTAAAAATGGCGCAACGATACGGCAAACAACAACTTTTTTACAAACTTTATATTAAATTAATGAAGTGCTAGAAGAACGAGTGGAATTATGATATACAGCTAATGAAACTTTAAACTTTAGTTATTTAGAAAACAATTTTTTTGATTTTTTAAAGATTGTTTTAGTTGTCTTTTTAATCAAATGTCGTGTTATGACTTGAAGCAAGAAAAGAAACTTAAACTAACATATGCTTTTAAAATCAAGTGGTTCTATTTAATTACCGAGTTTTAATAAACCTTTTGCTGAATAATTGCAGTTACTAATGGTTAAAAATTTGCAGCATATTCCTAGAATAATTCATATTTTAATGTTTTAATAAAAATCATTTCAGTGAGTTTTGTTGTTTTTTGTCCATTGAAACTTGTTTTTTTTTGTCGGTTTCAAGCATACTCCCGAGACAACTTGAAATTGCTTTGATGTTTGTGGCTCAATGAACTTCCATCTAATTCATACTTCCATGATAAAACTAATCTATTGCCGTGTACTGCTTTAGAAAACACACAAATAAACAAACAGAAAAAAATCAAAAAAAGTAAACGTTTAATGATTTTTTGTTAATTAAAATTTTAAATAAATTGGATTTAAAATACTTTTCTCTATAATGTAGGTCAATGGTTTTTAAAAAATATTTTTTATTTTGAGATTATGCCTTCAATATAATTAATATATGATCTTTACATTTTTGTTACTGGAGTGCGCCTAAAAATTGGAGAATAATATAAAATAAAAGTTCTCTTTTTATATAACAATTATCCAAGTCTCATTTTTAATCTCAATAAAAAATAAGTATTCTTTGATTTAGTTAAACCTAGGGTGGAATGCAAGAAGCGAACTTGAGTCAAGCTCGACTCGAACTTTACATTGCAACCAATAGCGACAGAGTATGGGTTTTCCGCTCAAAAATACTCTGCCGCTATTGGTTACAAAGAAAAGTTCAAGTCGAACTTAACTCAAGTTTGCTTCTTGCATTCCACCCCTAGTTACAATATGTAAGAAGTATTTCAACCCAAGTACGACTGTTAAGCATAGCCAGGTAGATTTATTGAAATTCGGCATCCTTTTTTGACATGCTTTTTACTAAGGATTTAAAAAAACATTGCATAAAAGCTGTACTCGGTGTGGAATAATACAAGAGCAAAATCTTTGCTTTGTGTTTGTTTGGTTTTACACAAGCAAAAAAAATTTTGCTTGTGTTACAGTTAAACCACCATGTTCAACTGTAACACTTTTGTATACTTTAGTTATTTAAGAGTTTTTGAGAAGTAATTGTTTTTTCTAAAAAAGTTTAAAGACGTTTAAAGGCTATTGCTGCAATTTTCCAATTAACTTACTAAGTACATTTTTCGAGATTATCTGTGTTTTATTGGTCTGTGTTTTATCATACGGTCTTATTTTACAAGATTTTTCATTCCGTATTTTTTAACTTTTTTTGCTTACAGAAAAAGATTAACATAACCCTAAAGTAGGTCAATATTTTCGCCTACTGCATTTTTTTATTATTTTTAAACTTTGCGTTATTAAATAAAATAAAGATGGCTTGAGTAATAGAACAGAGCAAAAATTCAATAAATTCAAATTTAAATAATCCACAATGGCATCTGCATATATGCATGCTACCACTAGTAGTACTAAATCTGCATATATGCATACTACTCACTAGTAATAGTACTAAAGCAGCTGCTTGAGTATTATATACATAACACTCAAGCAGTGATAGAGACAAAATGTTTTGTTGTACTTTTTAACCAGAATTCTCTTTTCAAGGTACTTCTTATTACTACGTTAAAGCTGAGATTCGTTTTAAGTTTTTTTATCACAGTTTTTGAGCTGATGTATTTCACCGTACTTTCTATATATCCCAGTGGACACGGGCGCAAAAAAGACATTTTTTAAACGTCTTTTACACGTTTTAGATGTCTTTTAAACGTGTTTTGAACGTTTTGGACGTCTTTTGAACGTTCAAAAGACGTCTTTTTTAGGTCCTGTGCCCACTGGGAAGCTGGATTCAGACAGCCATATTAGCTTTCCCTCTCATTGGTTCCTTTGCAGCTGTTACTTTTGATCGAAATCTCTTCTTTGAATTTACTCACAAAAACAACTCACATGAAACATGTTTTCATAATTGCAAGAAACATTCAACGTTCACAGTTTTATAAAAGCATTTTCTAGAACTTTATTGAATACTCTTTAAAAAGTTTTATCGTTAGATGGAAGTGGTGAAGTCTCATGTGTTAGATGGAAGTGGCAAGGTCTCATGCGTTAGATGGAAGTGGTAAGGCATAATTCCCTGTAAATAAAAAGTTGCAACATACGTTAGATGGAAGTGGTGAGGCTTCCCTGTAGATAAGTCTAGTAAAGCTTGTGAAAATGGTAAAAGTGTAGACAAAATTACCTTCTCATAATAATAAAAGTAAAAAATGTGTTTTATCAGTAAATTTCTTAGTACAACAATTCTGATAAAGTTAACTAATTTTTCCTAAACAATTATGATTTGGAATAGTATTACTTCTTACAATACGATGCATTTTCTCACAATTAGCTGTACTTTGTACATTTTGTAAATAATTATTGTCTAAGCCTATATCCGTTCATTTTAGTGAAAAATATTTCCAACTGGTCTAACCAAAATATCTATGTTTGAGTTTAAATTACCTTCATCTAGTCTACAAGCATCTTTTACATTTTTTAGATGATTAATTTAACCTTGCCTAGGATCTTTTTTATTTTAGGTCTATTTTTAAGTCACCAAATAGTATTTTTATAGTTTTATCCACAAACAAAATAATAACAATCTAGCCTACCATTATTATGACTATTTTCAACAATATATGAATTTTTATTAGAAATATTAATATTTCTAATAATGTAATATTACAAAAAGAACATTTTAAGTTTTGTTACAACTGTTAATTAACTGTTGTAACAAAACTTAAAATGTCCTTTTTTATAACCTTTTTTATACTACTCTAAAGTGCTTTTTTTTGTACTATTCTTGGATGAAATAGTTATTTAATTTTATAATTATGTGAAAAATTTAGGAACTTAAATTGATTACAAAATTAATTTTACTGAATTTGTTAATCATATAAATTTGCAAAGAAATATGATTATTTTTCTGAAATAAGCAAATATTTAATTTGCTTAGCAACAAGATAGAATAAGCAAAAATTTAACTCGACAGATTAAAAAGGTCTTTTGAGCCATTGTTGCTCCATAGCAACAATATTAGCATTATCAAAAAGTTCGTATAATTTGTGTTTTAATATTCTTGCCAATAAAACTTTTTATAGATATCCTTAACATTAACTTATGTGCATATAAAATAAAATTTAAATCATTTGAATTATTAAAGTTATAATGCAAATTGACAAAGTTGGTATTAGTATTGGTATTAGTTAATTGAGACTTGTCGTCGTAATCAGAAGTCTCCATTTGATGCTCACAAATTCATAACTACTGTCTGGGATGAAGATGCAACTTTCATTCAAACAGTATACAAGTACTACCAAAAGTATTCTACATCAAGCATAAGTGATTATAGTTAGTTTTTAGATGAATTAAGGTCAGGTAGACCCAGTACACGCAACAACAATGGATAACATTGATGCAAAAAGTATGGTGATTTGCGCTAGTATCATTTGACGGCAAGGCCTATGTAGAGGTACTTCCAAATGGACAATCGGTCAATTCAGAAGTGTATATGCTTTTTCCATCGAATATTTATTCTAATTTTGTCAACAAAGGCTCAAAAAGAGTAACATGGAACACAATACTCCTTCAGCACGATAATGCCAGGCCTCGTGGATTTGCTGCAGTCAGAAACTTTCTTGATGAGAAAAAAGTCACACGTGTCATTCAACCTCCATATAGCCCCAACTTTAACTTGTTGTGCAGACATGCTTTCTCTTTATTTGATTTTTGTTGCAAGGATTTTGATTTTCAGACAAAGCAAGAGGTTGTCATGGAGACAAACATAAGATCACAATCACATGATCATATGCAATGGCAACTGGAAAAACTGAAAACATATTTAAACGAGATTATTTTGAAGCAAGGTGCCTACTTATGATCCACTCTTAATTTAATTGTTCTACGCTTATAATTTGTTATAAATAAAATTGATTATATTAATTTTTTTGATTGATCCTAGTACATCTATTAGCACCTAATTTTTTATAGAGAAATTTATTATTTTAATACCAAAAAATAATTTAAACTAAACTAATGCAAAACTGTCATACAGTTTTGAAAAAAAAAAAAAAAGTTATATCACAATTATATACTAATTTAGCATCCCTTGTCAAAGAACAACCAAAACTAATCCACAAAACCACAAAAATTAATCTATAATTTATCAAAATTGGTTCATATTTCTATCTAAATGTTGCAAATACTAAAATATTACAAATCGTGCAACGAAATGACTCTAACTTTATAATATAAAATTCAACTTTATAATATAAAATTTATAATATAAACTTTAATATTACTTTATAATGTAAAATTCAACAAGTCAAGAAAATGTTTGTAAAGTTGAAATACGAATATTATTATTAATTTTGCAAAGCCTTGGTATTAAACGTTGGCATTTTACGTTGACAGCTTGAATGACAGCATGAAAACCTGGGATAATCGGCAACAATTGATTTTCCGGTAATAACAATCTCTCTAATAACTTTTGATGATCTTAGTGTTTTATGAATTAACAAGATAAATGTAACCGGATTTATTGTAATTTAGCTCAGAAAAATAAATTTTCTAATTTTGGTAATTCGCTGTCACCTCGCTTAAAAAATTCTCTAAAATTCCATAACCTAATTCACGAACATATTTTTACTTATCTGTAATCATTGTAAGAAGAATGTTTTCATGATGAGCAAAGTAACCATTTTGTTTTACAGCAAAATTGATAATGTATTTTAGTTAAAAATAAAGGTAACGTGTTTTCCACAAGTGCATAGCTCCATACTTATAAAAAAGGTTTAGATTTAATGTAAAACTAAATTGGAACGTAAACTCGAAAAATATAGGAAGACAAAGTTCTTAGTTGCTCTAATGGCTCTAAGATTGACATGCACAAATAAAACACAAAATTTGCCGTTGTTAGCCATTTTGAATAATATAGAGCTCCTGGGAGCAGTTTGGTCAAAGCTAAAGAGCATTCACTCAAAAAGCATTTCACCAAAAAGAGACAGAACTTATGGTTTCCTATAAATATTTTTGATCTGTGCTGAGGTTTTTTAAGCTTTTATTGGTCTTCCTACTTCTTTTACTATCAATCTGATAACGCTATTGGATTGACTGGTGTTAATATTTGTGCAATTGCATTCATTTGCTATCAATTTACTTAACTAAATTTTATTTGCACAGAAGTTATCTATATTACTTCACTTGATTTTAAATGCTATCCTATTAGAAGGTGATGTTTGACCATTGCACAATGAACCAGGCTCTTTTATTAACAATACGTGTTTTTGTGTAGTAATTGTTTGAAGGTAATATTTTCCAGCTAAACTGCTTTTCTTCATATTCACTTAAGTTTCTTTTTTGCGTCTATCAAAACAGACGCATCACACAACATTTAACTTGTCTCGCTCTTGTGATATTTCATATCAATTCTTAATTCTCTCACGTCGCACTTTATTCTGGTTCATTGGTTCTTTAACACTTTATTCTGATTGGTTATAGTTTCTGCTGTTACTAATCTAGAGTTGCGGCATCGTTTGATCTACCAAAACGTCCATGTCTGTTGCATGCTCTTGCCAATTATTATATGCATTGTTGAAGTACTGGTTACTGTACATTAGAGTGATATTAGTGCCACGTTAGGATCAGCTTCACTTCAGTGCTTGTGTTATTAGTATAGATATTTTCTGATACTTTTCAGTTCTTAAAACTTCATCAGCTTTTCTCTTCTGTTTTCTGATGGTTTTTTTTATCACTTTGTTTTTTGTATCAATAAACATTAGGCGATTTGTTTTGCTGGTCAATTAGAAGTTTTTACTCTGCAGTGAAAACCTTACGTACTTTACATGGGGAGGGGAAGGGAGGTATCCAAAACTAACTTTTTATAGATTTTCTGTAGTTTAACCGCTTTTCTTAATTAATTTTTAATGTTGATTTAAAATTACTTAATACTTTTTTTTTTACGTTATAAATAATTACTTTCTACAATTTCAATAAAAATGGTTATTTTGACACAACAATTAATGGTCAAGTAAAATGAAATCACTATTATTATATAAGTAGAATCCGTGGTAAAACTTTTTTTTTCTTTTATCAATAAAATACGTACTCATTATGTGTATACAACAAAAAGTTTGGCATTATACATGAAATTAGTCCATATAAGCAACAATTTGTAACAAATACTAGTAAAAATACCAAATAACTTCATAGCAACCGTAGAGTTACAAATAACTTCATAGCAACCGTAATTACCATATAAATAATCTTAATTTTACAATTAATTTGATATTCAAGTATATTACCACGAATAATTAATATGTACCGTCAATTACAAAAATAATAATTTTTGTAATTGACAGTATTTCCAAAGCCGATTGCAAAGAGTGGTGACGTTTAAGTTCTTTGTAATTTGTAATTGTTTTATCTGAATGCAAAAACTTGATTAAAAATAAATTTAAATTTATTTTAAGAAATAAACGATTGTGCCCTTTCACTTCAAAACTTATATTACTGTAATAGTTATAATACTGTATTTAAAAATGTATATAGTTTAAAAGTAATTTAAATTTGGAATGTTAAAGTAACGTAAAGACCAGGTGGTCTCCTATCCGTGTTTAATTTTATTTATACAATAGACTTTTTACTGAACTTTATTTATTTTTAATTAATAGCATTGTATTAAGAACTTTATTTACCTTTAAATATTACATTTTATTTGGTAACAAAAAAAAAAAAAAAAAAAAAAATTAATAAAAAAATTTTAATAAAAAATAATAAAAAAGTCAATAACAATATAGAGAGTAAAATGAGGTCAAATGGAATAGTTAAGGATCTTAATTATTAATTTTTTACGGAAAAAAGATTTTTCCTTTTTTTTTTTTTAAAGTTGTAGAGAGTATTGAGCTGTATTTAAATATATAAAAATCTAACAATTTTTTTGTAAAGTTTTTTATGAAACTTTATTTTATTAAAAAAAAATTATTCCATTCTACACTGACAATCGGGGAGAATAAAATACGCAAATATAAGTGTAATTAAAACAACACTTTATTAAAAAAACAAAAAGCAATCAGCAATAACAATTAAAAAAACCAATCAAATAAAATAAACTTTTTTATTCTTGTAATAAAACTCAGCGCCTGCCAAACTTTGCAATTTGAATTTTCACACTGGTACCATCCCATATTTTGACTTGCTGAAGTTTTGCCCAAAACATTTTTTGCACTTTTTACACTTGAATTGGTTTGCAGCTAATATTTTTGTTGGACTTTTTGAATGGTTTATTTCCTGTTCTCCATTAGAGCTAAGCTTACGTTGTTTTTTAGCTTGCTTTGCTGCTTTTTTACTCCCAGCATCTTTCAACCTTTCAGGTATTTCAGGTTTGTTGAGACACTTTCCTTGGAATCTTGACGCATCTACATTTTTGTGTGTGTGTCAACGTGTTAGATACGAAACATTTGTTGCAAAGCTGCTGCAAGTGATTGGGCTGATTGCAGTTGTTTTGTAACCTCTTTTTGAATTTCCTTTTGAATAGCCGGAGTTACTACAATATTGAAGGTTGTTTGCAGGCAAGGTGAATTTTGAGATGACTTTGGAGCTGGTGCTATGTGACATTTACTGATGCTAGATGTTGTTGGTGTAGATTCAGAGGGCAGTGGCTGATGTAGTGCAGTTCCTGGTGATAGATTTGGTGATAGTACTATCACCAAATCTACCACCAGGAACTACACTATGGGCACTATGGATATACTATGGATCCTAGTGGTTGAGATGATGAAGGCTCAGGTTCAGATATCGGTGTTTCAAATGTATTAGCAATTTGCAACTTTGATTGATCGATTTTATCGATGTTGAGTGGAAACAAGCCAGTATTCTGAAACCCAGAGACTATCTAGGTACGTGTAAAAACTTCACCAGAGCTGAAAAGTGTTTTTTGCAGGTGACTGAAACATTCTTTTGATAAGTTGCTGAACTTTGTCTCTGCATAAAACTATTGTAGTAATTTCCACCAAACTCTTTTGACATGGCAATAAACACCTACATCTAGTGGCTGCAGAAGGTGCGACAAGTGAGCTGGTAAGCAAATTAACAAGAGAGTAACTAGCTTATTTTATTCATTTAGTAAAACCATTTATTAAATCCATTTTATTTTATAAAAGCAGTAAGTAAAAGGCATTTAAATTCAGTTAGAAAATTTCGTTCATTGAAATTTATACAGAAAATTTATAGTTGGAGATTTATTAGTTACTTCAGACCAAAAAAAAAAAAAAGCCGCTTTTAAGAAATAAGCTATTGCTTCGTATTTATTTATTTATTAGCGTATTTCATTCAACCCCACAACACTCCGTTTCTATTTTAAAATCATTTTCCGTTTTAAACTTTTTTTCCTAAATAGCAAATTTAATTTTGAAAAAAAATTCTTGATCAGCGTAAAAAGTATTATATTTTAGTAAGTATATTTTAAGTTCAATGATATCGAATTTAATTTCCGAGAGTTTTAAGTTCCTTTTTTAAACAAATATAAAAAATCTTATTACGCATTCCAAAACTTATAAATTTATAATAAATTTTTTTTATCAAAAAAATTTTTTTTATTCAATCTTACTCAGAAAAATATTCTCTACAATAGAATCAAAAAATAATTGCAAAAAAGTTATTCAATAGTTAATTAAGATCGAAAGAATAAACATTGTCATAACTATTTCGTTCTACCCGCTATTTCATTTTACCCTGTTTTACTCTATAAGAAACAAGTATAGTGAACGCTCTATCCCAGTGGGCACCGGACCAAAAAAAGACGTCTAAAACGTGTACAAGACGTTTAAAAGACGTCTTTTTTACGTCCGTGTCCACTGGGATATAAGCAACTCATTTGAACCAATTTCAATAAAAAAGTTTCTTATTGGGAAAAGTTGCTTATTGGGAAAAAAAAAGAGTATAATAAAGCTTACCGTTATTTCTTTTACTAACTAAACTGCGTAAAATAAATAAATTCAGTTTTATTTTGCAAAAGAAAATACTTTATTGTTATTATTATTATATAAGCAGTGGTTGCAATAATGGTGTGTTATTATTATGTTTTATTAAAGGGAAAAAACATTACTTTGAGATTCGGGTTATCAGTAAAATTATTCTCAGACCCATGTCACTATCTACTGAGTGAAGGGCTTTTACAAGAAGATTTTTAGTTTCTAAGTGTTGAGTTACTAAAGGTATGAATATATTTTATACCAGTCGTTAAAAAGTGTATAAGTTTGCCAAGCATTTTTCGATGATTTGTAATATACTGGCAAATTCAAATTTTTGAATTAACAAAGAGGTTTTGATTTCCCTCTTATCATCAAATCTAGTTTATGCATAACTGTAGCGTTTACGCATAGCATAATTGTTACTCTTTCTTTTATTGCTTTTCTTCCAGCAGCGGATTTTTCAAAAAAATTTTAAAATTGATTTTATTAGACAACCTTTTATAGACGAGACCAGTTTTGTCGCAATTATAAATTTATTTAGGCAAAAAGCCATTTTCAGCAATATAATTTTAAAACTTATTTTGAAATGATCTAGCTAGTTCCACATTGCATGACATACTCTCTCCACTGTGGAACTGTAAAGCTCGGTCTCAGAGACTCCACAAACAGACGATATCTGTAAACCGTGACACTTTTTAAATTTTGTTAACCACCTATCACTTGCAAAAAATGTTTCCGGTCCATTATTTAATCTATTTACTTTCAGTGCTTTTAACTTTATCATTTTATTTGGAACTAAATTGTTTTATTGTCGCCGCTCCAAGAAACAAAAAAATCACTGTATCGTCGATTTCACTATATTATACTGTCTTTATTTGCTAAATCTTACTCTGATCAACATACGTTTTGGTTGTATGTTCTTCTAAATTTTCTTTATTTTCTTTTACTCTACTTATAGTAAATTTAGCAACTTTATATTCGTTACAAAAAATCCTTTGTTTTCTCGCCATTTTGAATATCTTTTAAATGGATAGTTAATCTTTTAACAATATTGAACGTCTTTTTTTCTTCTGATTCAAATTTTATGGTTGAATTTTAAGTACAGAAATATTAATTTATTTGCTATCTAACAGACACTAACAGAGCTCATGTAACTAATCTATTTAACAGAAGTTCTGTTATTGGAATATGTTTGTGTTTTGTACTGCCAATACTGGCAGCACAAAATACAAACATATTCCAATAACAGAATTTTTAATGATTTGAAGTTATGTTGTTGTAAACAGCTGATTTTACTTCTTGTTGTTGTGAACACTTCTAAAATAGCCTAAACTTAACTCAAATATTTAGCTTTAAAAAAACAAGTTGCTTATACAGAACAGTTGAACTAAAAAAAGTTGCTTGTACAAAGGTTGCTTATATAGAATGTTGCTTATAGAGAGGTTGCTCATATAGAGCGTTCACTGTATTAATTTTTTTTTTAAATAACAATGATATTAAACGGATGAATGTGTAAGGATGTGTATCTTCAAATGTTTTTTATGTATTATTATTGGAGGTGAATCATCCTTTTGTCGGCGGAATCCTAAATGTAATCGGAATCGGAAGTCTAAACCTTTTGTAACTTAATTTAAGAAAACCTTTGGACAATCTAGTGTATTTGGAAGTACAAAATCAGTGCAAAATTAATTTTTATTATATTTGACGATTTAAGATTTAATTGATTATATTTTTTTAAATATAACTCAATGGTCGCAAAATGTGTTATTTAGAAAAAGATGTGTTATTTAAAAAACTATGAAAATTTTTTATGTTAAGTGAAATTTATTATTACTGTTCAAATAAGTCAGTGATTCAAAAGAATTATTAGTTACACCACAACAAAAGAAAAGTTCAAATTTATTTTATTCAGACTTCTTCAACATCAGTTCCCTGTGATAAGACTTAATTGTCTTTTTGAGTATCCGCGTTCTTTATTTTTATTCTTTATATTTTTATAACCTATAGTTTCTCTTTTTTATATATAAGGCCCACGACACGGGTTTTGAAATAGAGGGGCACAATCTTCAATTTCTTAGAAAAATTCATCATATCTAGAATTTTCTATAAAGAAAAAAAAAAAGGAACCTTCGATTATGCTTTTTTAAATATAATTTCAAAAAATTAACACCGGGGCCCCCGGCCTCCCCGGTGTCGTCGTCCCTGTTGTTTGTAACAAAAATAATCTTGAGGATGCTTAATCGGACAAACAAAGGAAATGTGAGTTTCATCAATACAACCAAAGGCTAGGATCATACCAAACTTTGACTCAAATATTTTTTCTCTTATTTGATGTTTATTTTTTGGTAAATAAACAAACCTTGGTCCTAAATACTTTACTATAGCATTATAAACTTTAAAAATGACTGCTGAAGTAGTAAAACCTGCAATTCCAAAGGTGTTTGCTGTCATGTTCAATGTACCACTGTCTTTTAAATAGTATAGTGTTATAGCGACTTTTTTATCTGGTGTGTAAGATATTTGGTGAGTAAGAATCTGGAGATATATATAAGATTCAGTAAGAGAGACAAGTTCAAAAAAGGAAGTTTCATTTAATCAAAATATTTTTTTCAAGATTCTTCAGGTGTAATATATAACATGAGATTTTGCCACTACATATCTGTGCGTCCAAAATAGAATCAACAACTTCTTTTTTTCGTATTTTTTTTTTTTTAGCTAATTTAAATCTTTTTAATATACGACGTCTAGAACTCAATAAATCAAGAATTGTTTACTGATTAAAATATCTTTTATTTTTAATAGCCTTTGTAAATTGTAGTAGATATTGAACATTAATAGCTTGTATATTGATAGTTATTAAAGTTGTAAAGGTAAGAATTTGTTTATGTAATAGTAAGGAATCCATTTTTTAGATTTTAATTTTATTAACTCGTCACGTGATGTAAACAGATGTTTTATCCCGGTTTAGCAGGTTAGAAAAAATCTATATAAACCCAATAACAATATTCATCTCACCGAGGTGCAAGAGCCCAGCTGACACAGTCAGCCCGATCCATATAAACAGTCACTTAATAATTTAAAAACACGAACAACAAGTAGAATAACAATTAAAAGATTCTGCTCTGAGAGCAGCCGTGGCGCAGTGGTAGCGCACTTGCCTCAGAAACAAAGGATCCGTGGTTTAAACCCCACCTCTGAACAAGTTTTGCGATATCGGTTAAGAAGGAGGCGTGAACTTCCAATTAAATGGTCATCCGCGGTGCTCTGTGATAGGACCGTAATTACTTCTTGGGGCACCTAAAAAAAAAAAAAAGAAGCTATGTACAAATAATCTGTTCGTAGTAATAGTCTATGCGATAGTTGTTTAATGGTAGCGTTTGCCTCAAAAGGGAAAGGTTCCGAGTTTGATCCCCACCCCGTTCCTGGTAGTACCACACTTAACTTATTTCTTCGCGCAGTTACCTTATTTAAAACGTCATTGTTTCGGAGTTATAGAATTAAGAGAGGGTTATAACCACAACTAAAGTAGCTTCTTGACTGTAGTTCTTGGTCTTGGGGGAGATAAATTAACATGAAAAAACAAACAAACTGCATTTTATGTTTTGTGATACAATTATATTATTGAAATAAAATACGCTTGAGGTATAATGCAAACACAAAGAGGTTCGATAGGTAGGTAAAACAAACACTTTACAGACACAAGTTTTGTTTTTTACGTGGTTTGAACAAATGTTTTTTGAGTAAAAAAACAAATAACATAGCTTACAATAAACCTAAAGTAGAATAAAAAAAGACAAAATACAAAATATGATGTATTTAGCTCAATACATAAGTTACAATGAAATATATTATAAATAAGTAAATGGCTCTAGTGGATTTAATGTTGAGACGTCGAGGCCTAATCTAAAAAAAAAAAAAAAACTTTGATTAGAAACAAAATTTCACGAGATTTACAAATTTCAAATTATTAAACTTAAAATTAACTGTAAATAACACGCTAATTATTGTTACATAAAACTTGAAATTATATATATATATATATATATATATATATATATATATATATATATATATATATATATATATATATATATATATATATATATATATATATATATACTTTTTCTAAATGCAAAAGCAGTGAAAAAAAAAAAAAAAAATGTGCTTGTTCATTAATAAATATAATTTAATATGAAAAACTAGAAGAAATATATATAATATAAATATATATTTACCGTCGTCCATTAGCCATAATTAAAGCATCGCTAATTAATCTGTACTCCCTATAAACAAAATGAAAAGCATAAAAAACACAGAAAAATCATTTTTTAATAATATTATTTTAATAAAAATTGTGATCGTAGAACTACTTCTTATAGAATCATGTAAAAATCGTAAATTTTAAAAATAAGACATTTAACGGTAAAATAAACTTGCTTTGTATTTTCTTTACAATAATTGATTGCCATTTTAAAATTGGCGTCAAAAAGCGTTACATCTGCTTTATTTTTTAGCAAAACTTCAACCAAATCCTTTTTTTTTTGTCAGCACAGCAAGCATGAGGGGTGTTCTGAAAATTTATATTTTTAATTATTTTAGATTGTTATGACGTAGATGGTTTTCATAAGAAATCAAACACAACTAGTAAAAGTCCTATAAAAGTATAGTTTCTAAAAATATTACCTTTCATATAAATCTGTACTATTTACATTTTCATTTTCAAGCAGCATTTTTGCTACTTTGATCACGGTGACGTCTTCTCTTGCATAACATAACTTATGCAAATAATTTAAAGTCTCTGCTTTCCGTGAACTTTTTTTTAAACGATCGTACATACTTTTTATTACCTCTATTTCTTGATCGCCGTAATTCTGCATAATATAACCGAATGCAGCCCGAATTATATTGTTTTTGATGTAGTTGTTCTTCATCAAAACTTTTACACATTGTAATGCTCGAATTTCAATAGCCTAAAGTATTTACAAATTTAGTTGAACAAACTCTAAAAATTTATTATATAACATGAAAAAAATTAAAATGAACAAAAAGTAGTGACAGACTGCCCGGTGACCTCTTGAATTATTTTGAAATAATACACAAATTGAATTGTGTCTCTATAGGAAACTAGACCTGATCCAGTGACTTAGTTAGTTAGTAACTCCGGAAAAATATCAACGGGTCACTTAATATTTAATATAAATTTCTATCTGGTAACTAGTTTCCTACTGTAATTTCAAGTTTTGCACACATAATGTGCTATTAAAAGTTATGTGTAATTTTAATCAATGGCTTTTAATCATTGGTTTTGATTTACAATACTGTCTATCAGAAAGTATGACGGCGATGACCTGTCATAAAAACATTGATTGTGCTTCGCAAACTTTTTTGGTTAAGGATATTCATCAAGTTCGACGGTGTTATTTATTTTAATTTCTTGGTTGTATAGTTAATGTTCTTTGATTGTTTTATTGTTAAAAAAAAATTACCATCCCCGTTATAATTTTTTATTATTTAATATTTTGTAATTACGTCTGAACGAAACATGATCATCAAAAATTTATTGCATCCTCAATATTTTATGCTTATCTACTACTAATTCCATGGGTTACATGAGATAATACTTAAGCTGTTGTCATGCTATTTAAATTATAATAGTACTTGGTGAAGATGATACGTTTTTAGAGGCTCAAGTTGAGATGCGCCTTTTTTATTAAGAAAACCGCGTTGTTTTAAAGTTATCTCGATGGAGCGTTATTTTAGTATTTCAAGAGCGAAAGTTTTTTCAAAAAGTAGTATCGCAATTTTTTTTAGAGATTGGAAAGATTTTTTTTTTTATGATTGAGATAATTAATTTTAACTTAAGTCCTTGAAGATACAATTTTATTTAATTTTTTTGTGATTTTTTTTTGTTATTTTGAGTTTTTTTGAGTTCCATTAAAAAAAGCTCATCTTAGGAAACTGGTTTTTTAAGATAAGATGATTGGGTGTGTTATAAATAACGCAATTTTTGGTATAAATCTTTTTTTTTATGAACTATTCATTTATATTCTTTAAGAGAAAAGATCAAATCACGATAATCTGCAAAAATAAATATAAATATTATAATATTTTAGCTGCAAAAAAACAATACACTGTTAACATGCTCTACATACGCAACCTTCCCCTATATGTGATGAACCATTTTAAAATTGCTGTAAAATGTAAAACTATACCTTGAAGAACAACATTCCATAACTATGCCAATTGTCGATATTGGTTTTTTCAAACATTGTGCAGCCCGATGATGCACCGAATTGTAATAAACTATAAATAAAGCATTACATGTTAGATTTTTTATATCTTAACAATTTTAATTATGATTTCTGGATCAAACTTTTTTTAATAAACTGATAAAATCATCAGTTGGAACTAAACTTTTGAAACAATAATAACTTCATAAATTATTATTACAACCTGACTCAGGTTACCTGAGGTATTTATTACAATCATATAAAATAATTTTATTTCTCATGCAGTTTAAAACTCTCAATTTAATTTATATTTCTAAATATATTCAAAATATTATATATATTTGACTTTTTTGTTTGAATGAACGTCTTTCAGAGAAAGTATTAAGTTTTCATACATAATTTGATAAATAATATAATAAAATACCTGAATAACTTCGGCAAAGAATATTCCTTGAGCGATTTATTGGAATTACTCCTCCAAACAACTTTTACTTGATTTTTTTTTAAAAGCTGATGTTTTCTCTCGTTCAGGACATCTTGGTCATCATCTTTTTGATTTGTTTTTAAATGATCTTTCGTTGAAATATTTTCACTGATGAGTCTGTAGGAAACCAATTGAATATTTTTGTACGAGTTTTTTTCTTCGCTCAGAAGTGATGGAATTTCCTTAAAAGATTCTAAATCATAATGTTTCTTTTTTAACCGAATGAATTTTGATAAAAAAGACTTTTCTTTAACTAAAGAGTACGTTTCTCTTGAAGAACGCAAAAATTTTATAATTTTCATGTCAAACATTTAAATAGTTTTCCAAAAACTAAAACTTTAAAAGTTATGATTTTTTTAAAACTTAAAAAAATTTGACGTCACTTAAAAAATAGTACAATATACAGTGACTTCAGTTTTCTTATATAATGATGTAACTTTCAAAAAAAAAAAAAAAAAAAAAAAAATTAGAATAAAACCCAAACATTTTGCCAAAACCAAAACCAAAATTTTGGCTGAAAAAATTAGTTTCATTAGAATTTGTTGTTTATCGTGATTTTTTTATGACTTCTTTCATCTTATGTACTAATAATAAGTTATAAATCATAACTAAATCATACGAAATATAAAATTACTCATAGAAAAATATATAAAAGAAAAAAAAGCTTACTTGCACAAAATAATATCCTTCTTCACTTTCTATTTAAACCATTTAAACTTGTTTTATTTAAACGAAACGTTATCGGTGCAAGATTCGAAACAATATGCGCACTGCAATGGTTTCATTATTTTGGGGTTTTGATATTTTAAAGCAGCGCTTTAAATTGCGCTATTTACTAATTAAAAAGTCAAGTAATTTGTGAACGATGGGTCTAAAACAGTGGGAGATCCAGGATGGGGAATATGGGGTATGCATAAGCAACCAGAAACGTACCTTACTCTTAAAACTCAATAAGGCCTTGAATAAATTGTATTATTCTTCGTTACTTATCTAATGATTTTAAAAGATAAGGATTCGCTTTGCAAAGACATCGCATCGGAGAAAGTGTTTGTTTTTAAATAAAATAAGTTTGATAAAGAAAAAATAAATCAAAAAACATTAAAAGTTTAAAAAATACGTGTTAAAACAAAAATAAAAGATTAAAAAAAATAAAAGAATAAAAAAAAATAAAAATAATATTAATAATTGCAATAATAATATAATAAAAATAATAATAATAAAATAATATGAAAAAAAAACGTTACAAATAGTAGCTGTAACATGATAACTTTACTAAAAATTATACTAATGATAAAAACTACAGTAAAAATAATTATAGTAAAGTTTATAACTATGACAGAAATAATTAAAATAAAATAAAACAACAACCATAGAACCATTAGTACAATTGAATCACTATCATTATAAATAATATCAATATGATTTATAAAACAAAGGTAATTTAATGATAATAGTAATATTAGTAGTATATTTAAAAAAATTATTTTCTTGTGCCAATAATTTATGGAAATAAAAGAAAAAAAACAATTTTAATTAATATTGTACATTGTTTATATATCGTGTATTATCTATATAAATTATGTTAAATATATTTATTTTTTTGCATTTTTCTCTTTCGATTTAGTTGTTGTTACACTTTCTATATCTTGCTATTTACTTATGTTTATTTAATATATGTAACGTATAATATAGGGTTTAATCTTGTATGTAGTAATTCATGTTCTTAAGTTTGCTTTTATTTTGCTTTTTTATATTTGTCTTCGGAAATATTTTTCTCTCACTCAATCTTCTGAACTTATATTATTTAAATTTGTGTTTTTTCGTTTATTTTTTTCTCACTAATCTTATCTCGCCCGTTCATTCTCTCTCTTTTTTTCAATTTGCTAGTCTTACTCTTTTATTATTTTTGTTTTGATTTCAATTTTTTCTAAAATTATTATTCCTATCAGTTTTTTTTATTACTTGTACTATTATAGTTTATTCTCTTTATTATTTCCTTGTCTTATTATTTTTTAATTTTATTTGTTTATTTTATTAAGGTGTCACCCGATTGACTAGTTTTTAAATATATGAGAGACACAAAATCTAATTTTGTAAACTATAATTAATTTTTATTTTTATGGTTAAATAAATTAAATAAAAAAAAAAAAGAATTACTTAACGTTTCATTCATTTTTTGTTCACTCTGATGTAACCATACAAAAATGATACCATTGTATTGCATTAAACTTTTTTACTCTCTTGTATTCTTTTTATTTTTTTTTATTTTTTTGCGCACTTTATTATTATTATTATTGTTGTTATTATTATTATTATTTATAAGGTTAAGAATCGGATTTGTATAGGCATGAATGCCTTTCAACCTGTCGTTTGTCTTTAAGTAAACAAGGGTTATATACTGACCCACAATATTCTAACTACGGTCGAACTAGTGCTGAAAAAACCCTTTTAAAACAAAATAAATTTAGATAAGAAAAGGATCTTATTATTAGAAATAGCATTCGCATTGCTTTATTAACTTGTGTGGAGGTATGTTTAGAGAATAGTAATTTATTATCAATATTTTCACCGACGTCAGACTCTGAGTTGATAGTGTAAACATTAGAAAATATTTTTATAAGGTATCCTATAAAAATATTTTCTAATGTTTATAACATTTTCTAGTATTCTTAAACATGCTGCAAAATACAAGATATACATAAGATACATATCATAAGGAGCTTAATATTTTTATCCCAAAATTTTAAAATTAAGTTATGGAAAACAAAAACGGTGTTAACTTTTTATAACTCAGTTATAATAAATAAGCATATGGTCATGATCTTTATAATAACTATTATTTTCTTTTAGCTATCGTTATTTATGTTAAAGCTATCAAATTAGTTTTATAACTTTCCTTTAATAATGATATAATGAAAAAATATACTGAATTTGTTAAATAGCACAACCATATAAATAAATTTTGTAAATATATATATATATATATATATATATATATATATATATATATATATATATATATATAAATAATAGTTAACTATTTTCTGATATATATATATATATATATATATATATATATATATATATATATATATATATATATATATATATATATATATATATATATATAATCGTAATCCCCCCCCCTCCTTTACAACACATGTCCTACGACTCGGGTTTAGAAGTGGAGGGGCACAAACGTGTGGTGGTGGGTGCACGTGCTCCCAGGTCTCTCCGGTGTCGTCAGCTCTGCAACAGTTGCTATCTTCCGAAGCGCTCTTGCATGCTACAATGTTGAAAAATTTAATTTGTTTTGTCTAAAGTATCAAGGCTTTGCTTTGTACTTTAAAAGTCAGTTACCTACATTGGTCGTGGTAAGCCGTGATTATTTTTAAAACCGGCGTATGTGATAACACTGGAATAGACAACTTTACGCAAATTTTATTATATGTTTGCAGAAACCTTTTCTACTATTTCTGATAGGGTTGGTATCATTTAGTTGGTGTCAATATTACAAATGATACTTCAAAGTATAAAGAACAAATAAATTTACCATTATGGATTACTTACCTTTTAAAACCAGATCTATCAAATGATAAAATTGTTAAAATGTGTACGTGGGCAGACTCAAAGTAAAAATGAAAGTCTCAATGAATTAGTTTGATCTCGTTGCCCTAAAAACATATTTGTTTGTAAACAAACCTTTTAAACGATTATTAAATCAGCAATTTTACACTATACTTAAGGTATTAAAATGTTTTATTTTTATTAGGGCTATTATGAGTTGTTATAAATTGTTATAGTTGTTATAAATAAGATTACAGAGCCTACAAAACCACGCATGTAAAGCAGTTAACTATTTAAAGAGATTAGAAAACCCTTCCCCTGTAATGAAATACATGAATGTTTTAAATATATCAAAACTTAATTTGCTTCAAATATTAATATTTATGTATAAATATAAAAATAACTTGCTGCTAAAAGTGTTTTCTGATATTTTTACATCAGCATTTTCACAAAAATACAATTTTCGGTCAAATAACAACCATAACTATCACTTGAGCATAGTAAAATCGCAAGTGTTGAAATTCTCAATTATTAGCCAAGGCCCGTCATTATGGAATCGATTAAAAAATAACAATATAAAAAATTCGAAAAGCACTTTCTCTTTTAAACGACAAATGAAACTGCATCTCCTTAATTTCTGACATATATGTAAGTATGTTTGTATATGTGTGTATAAATGTATATATGCATATATGTATATATGTATATATGAGTATATATGTATATATGAGTTTTTCTTTATTCTTCACGTAGTATTTAACAGGTAAAATATTTGTTGTAAATTTTCTAAAGCAATCTGGGCTTTAAATGATATTGTAAAGAGGCTCTATGAAAAGATTGTGGTGACACCAGTCATCCTTATCTTCTTTGAGCCTCTGTCTGTTTTATATATATTCTTTGTGTAATATAAAATTTTCATTGTAATTTAATTATTTTATTTGTTATATAAACAGCGAAATATATTAAAAAAAAAAAAAGTAAATCTTATGAACAAAATATTTCACGTGTAAAGAACATGAAGATAAAGTAAAGTGAAAAGGTAAAAATAGAAGAAAAATTCACAGACCAATAAAAAAAAGAGACAAAAAAAAAAAGACTCAAAATAAAATATCATTTTATTTATCCGAATAGTTTTAATGTATACATATTGTTAAATATATTACAACTTTCTTTTGCAATAAAACATTGAACTTTGATTTTTTGCGAGATTTTGTAAATTCAAAATAAAATATCTCAAGCTAGAAAAGTTTAATTTACTTGAAATTTTCATAATATAATTAGTATACATATAAAATTCATTTAAACTAAAATCTTATAATAAGTATTTAATGCAAAACTATTTGTTTTCTATTCTCAATTTGGTATTTTTTTAGTGCATCAGTAATAAATGATGCATATTTTTATTCTATTAAGGTTTCATGTCATTTTAGTTGAAATGAATTATCTATTATTGAAGAACAAACCTGCAAAAATTGATTGTGGTTCGTTGACTAGATTTTGTGATACTGTGTTTTAAATTTTCCTCGTTTTTGGGCTTCTTTCTAAAATAAGAATGGATAATCGAGGCAAATTATTTAAAAAAAAATTGTCAGATGATTTTTAATATAAATTCAAAATTTTTCAAAAACTCTTGGGAAATAATTATAGGTTTTAAAAGAATTAGATTTTTTCTAGCTATACCACCTTTTACCAAAGTTTTTTTTGACCCTCTCTCCCCCCCCCCCTCCCTCCCCTCCCCCATCCCTCTGTTTTTTATTTATTTTGGAATTTGATAATTTTTGAGCGTAGCATGCAAATTGTGCAGCATGGAAATTGTATGATAAGTTTATAATGTAGTAATAACATAAGTGAATCACGTTGTTAAGCGTTGCAGAAAAATGAGAAAAATTCAGAATATTACGTGGTTTATATGATTATAGTGAGATGAGAAAATAATAGATAAATGAGATGAGGGTATAATAAATAAGTAAGATGAAGATATAATAGATAAGTGAGATGAGAATATCATAGATAAGTGAGATGAGGATATAATAGATAAGTAAGATGAGGATACAACAGATAAATAAGATGGGAATATAATTTAGAAAATTCTGTTTTATAGTGATCAGATTAGACAAAGAATATATAAAGAATATTGTTATTTTCTTCTCAATAGATCTTATAATATACTGACACATCATAATAAAAAATTAGTTAACAATAAAAAAGTTGCAGATCATTTTATATTGTATACAACCACGGCCCTCCCGAAGAAATCTTATAGGAGGTAAGAGAAAAACATCTTTTACCGAGTAAAGGTTATACATTTTTTTGTGTAAACTAAGAACTTTTAAAGAAAAAAAAATTCCTCGTTGGCTTTGCCAACTGCCAAGTTTGCTAATTAATCTATTCAACAAATAAATCAATTAGGAGACTAGACATTCCTACACCACTCCTTGGGACGGCCCTTTATACATTAGACAATGCAAAAAAACAAAAGTGTAGTTATTTTATATTTGAGACAACTTCACAAGTACGTACTATGTAGATGTCTTATTTTTTAACAGAACCAGCACAATAGTTTATTTGAGTTGATTTTTTTCTAATTTTATAATAAAGTTTGTATAATAGATTATAAGTAAAATTGAGTTGGTTTTTTTCTAATTTTATAATGAAGTTTGTTTAATAAATAATAAGTAAAATTATAAGTAATTAGTTTAGTTGTGTTTATTCAAGGTTAATTACTAATGCCAATCTTGTAGTTGTGTAAGAGCTTAAATCTTTACAACACTTGGTGTAGGCCCTAGCAATGGTAAATTTGCTGCATATAAGTCAGGAGAACATGTCTATATAACTTTCTTATTATGAACTTACCAAAATTTGGAGTAATAGTGTATTTCTTGGTATACTACACTTATTTTATGATTTAGCCTGTTTTACCTACTGGATACATTCGAACGTATGGACTAGTACAGGCTAAATCATGAATCTAGTAATATTAATTAAAAATTGATGCTTAAGAATATTTATCGATGCTAACAAATATTTATTAGCACCAATTTTTGAACTTTGTCAACGATCTGAAATTGAGCATTTTTTAGTAGTATCAAAATTTTAATTAAATAAAGAAACAGTAAAAATATTTAATGCAACTATAAAATATAAATTAAAAAGAAAAACGTTACAAAATATAAAAAGAAATACATCATTATGTTACTTAAACAATTTTCGTTTTTCCAATATGCAACTATTTCTTCAAATTTTAACAATTTTGCGCAACCAAAAACCGATATGACCATATCGGCTCAAACTGACTTTTTATATGAAAAATAGTTAAACTTCAAAATAGGGAACTCTACATAAAAAAAAACTCAATGACCTTTATCTTTTTACTTATCTTTTCTAAAAAAAAACTAAAATTTCTTTGATCCTTTGTGTATTTTTAAATACCCTGAACGTCGATAAAGTGCCCTCAAACGTCGATGATCTTAAAAATTAATTTTATTTCGCAGGGTTTTGTGAAAACATCATTTTTGAAAACAAAAGAACAACGTTTCGACTGCAAGATAAACATTTTTTATTTAATTAAAGTGGGTTTGCACGTATAACAACTTATACAGGTTATATTATATTTTACTATTGTAATTTTCACGGATAATAGGAAAATCTATACCAGATCTCCGTGTATTAAAATGTCTAGTTTCCAACCTCCTCAAAATGAGGGGGGCGTATTATTATTTACTCTATAAATACTTTTTAACTTGGAAGTAATAACAATAATAATAATAACAACAATAATAATAAAAACAGAAAGTTCAACTTATTACTTTCATATAAATATAAATAAATATTTAAATAAATATAAGGTTAAAAAAAAATGTTTATTATAAAATAAATTTTTTTACGTAAAACATTTTTGTTACAGTTAATTTGCTAAACCTCTATATAAATATATACATATATTTCAACCAATTATAAAAAGTATATCTAAAAATTTGTAATCGTCTATATATTATTTTAGCATATAAAAAGACGTAATTGAATCAGTAATTGAAACTGCGCCGTTGAAATTAAGTCAAATATAGTAATTGAGAAGGGAACCTGAGTACAAAAAATTAGATTGCAGCGACGCTGCTCTAAAAGTATTCTAGAAACTTCATTGCTTTTTAAACGGTTATAAATTTCATTTGAGTCAATTACATTTATCCGTTTTATAATAGTTTATTACTTAGTGAAAATTTTATTCTATTTTTATAAAAAAAAAAAAAAAATAATGATAATAATAAATGAATGAAGTTTCCTTTAGATTATCAAAGGGGTGGGTGCACTGAAAATTGTTGTATAAATTGTTGTATAAATTATCGCTAAAACTTATTTTCAAAATGTAAAACTTACTTATAAGAAAATCAAAGCGGAGAATATTATAAGAATCTTGTTTGTTTTTTGATATGTTCATGCGCTATATTTTAAAATTTAAGATATTAACTTGAAAGTTAAACTTTTATCCAATACTGGACAAAATACTTTTTAAATTTTTACTTGTCTTTAATTCTGCTCCTACATCGCGCCTAGTTGCTCCCGTTTCAGACTCTTCTCGTTTAAAAAATGCATCTAGGTTAGTATCGCCAGCGAGAGATTTCTCAAAAATGTAGTTTTTTTCGTTTTCACTATAATAATCTGAACGCTTTTCTGGCATTAGTTCCTCGAGTTCTTCTTCATCTGTCAAATGGGATTCTACAGCTGCCAAGTAAGTATCATTAAATAGAAAATACCTAAATTTAAGTATTTTAATTCTCTTATACTTTTCATCGTCTTTGTTTTTTTGTACAGCTTTTTTGTCTACGCCAATATGCATTATTTTTGCTGGAGAGATTGCACCAAGAGCTAAATCTCCAGGAAGATTTTCGTTTTCAGGTAAGCTAAATCCCAAGCCATCTGAGTATAGCTGTATTTGCATGTCAAGCGCTTTTCTCCGAGGGAATGGCAAAGTTACAAGCAAAAAGGCCCCAGGACCAAAATTAGAATCTCTATGAATCCATCTAGAGCTCCCGTGTGAAGTAAAGGTTGTGGAAAAATTAGCTGTTGGAAGTAACGATACATATAACGCAATTGTTTGATTTCGGTCACGTAAAATTGAAACTTGATTTATAACAGGACCATATATTTTTGAAAGAAGAGTTACAGGCGAGTAATCTTGAAGTTCAATTAAAAAAGCTAAATTTTTTTTATCGTTGTTTTTTGTAATAAAAATTCTCATATTACCACGCTCAAATTCTTCTAAGTTAGGTGAACCTGGAAATCAAATATTTGATTTTATTAAATTTGTAAAACAACTTCCCATTGGGCATGGGCATGGGACGTCTTGAGATCCATAAGATGTCAAGACGTCCGTGCCCACTGGATTTACACATTTTAAAAACATTTATATATAAAATTGTATAAATTTCATATACTTAAAAAAGCATATAATCTATACAAAAAGTATCTATACAAAGTATCTAAAAATTAAAGTATATTTGTACAAGATTTAATTTATATACTATATATATACATATATATATATATATATATATATATATATATATATATATATATATATATATATATATATATATATATATATATACATATATATATATATATATATATATATATATATATATATATATATATATATATATATATATATATATACAGTGGTGTAGTCCAGGAGATAAAGAAAAGACCACACACCTCCTCCTCCCAGTTATCATTTTGCAACTATACCACATATCTATAGTATTTGACTAACTGCTTGTAAGTGTATTTTTACCTGTAATTACTAACTCATAGTTTTTCCGTAGAGGTTGTACAAATCCATACAGTCTGCATTTTCGAAGTGTAAGGTTTTCTAAATGTATATTTCTCAGCAACTCAGTGAGAGGCCCTTTTGGAAGTATGTCCAAATCAAAGATTTCGCTTATTCTTGATATAGAGACTAAATCTAAAAATTAAAGCTCAAAACATGTATTTTGCAGAACAAAAATTTAAAAGTTACTTGTAACACTTTGTTTGAAAAGTCTCCTATCTAACAATGATAAACAGTTTTTGTTTTAAAAACTGACTTTATTTATTAACATATTGTTGTTCAAAAGTGATTAATTCTATTGTTGTTCAATAGTGATTAACTCTAAACACCCTTTTTTATCTTGTTTTCAAAATAGGTATTAGCTTCAGCAATCACTAATGTATTTGAGCCAAGGTTTTTCCTGAAGAATCTTTTTTAAATATAAAGCAAAAAATTGGTAGCAGCGTGGAGCCAAATATAGAGAGAACGCAAGGAGGAATTCAAAGTACTGTTTTTTTGCATGTTAAGGCGTTTTCCTTAGTTCAAATGATCCAACAATGTCGCTAGTTTTTTAGGTGCGTCAAAAATGTACGTCACAAAATGTGTCAGACCTAATGCTTATTGATGTGTTACGTTATAACTCCAAACAAAATATTGCTTTACATAAATAATATTAAAAATGAAATATAAAATATTGAAAAAATAAATGTAAAAAACTTTTAACGCTGACTAATTTATAAAAAAGTTATTTGCTAATAAATAAATATCATTCTATAAAGCTATATAATTGATTTATTTTATGTAGTAAAAGTTTTTTATGTAGTTTATCTATATACTTCATAAAAGAAGCAAAACGAAAAAAAAAAGCAAGAAAAATTGATGGCAGTGAGGTAAAAAGAGGGGGGGGGGGGCGAAGGGCTATGAAACTTAGAACAAATTCGGAATTTAAAGAAATTTAATACTTTCATAGGAAACAGTAAAAGATATTTACACATATAAAGAAACAGTTGGAAAACTACCAGTATTTACAAAGGTGTAAAAATTAGTAAAACCAGAAGTATTTTTGCTGCTGCTGCTGCCTGGAGTTAACAGTCTAATATCGTATTTCTTCGTAATCTCGGAAAGTTAATTTTAAAGAATATTAAAGGAAAAAATATTTCAGAATTTAAAATTTTTCCCCGACAAGAGTAAAGTTTTATTTTTTAAAACGTCACAATACTTTTGTGATTTAGCCCCTAGTCAGAGTCTCTGTTGTGGTTCAGATACTATTTATGTTGTTAAAGCTAACTATTTTAAATCAATATAGGTTGACGACAGATCTACAACAGCTAACCACAAATGTTTAAGTTAATCAAGATGGTTACTATTTTGTTCCGCTTTCTGTAGAGACAAGATAATGGAATGGTTACTATTTTGTTCCGCTTTCTGTAGAGACAAGATAATGGAATGGTTACTATTAATCTCTAGTATATAATTAGCGGTATTTTTTTGAATTATAACAACAAAATATAACCGCAATTTTAACAATAAAATATTCTTAAAAAAAAGCCGAATTTTATTTTACCCCATGCTTAGGGAGAAATGGGATTTGGCACGAGGAAAAATGAGGTCACGAGAATAACTCGTGTAACAATAAAACTATTCACTATTTATGCATAACTCACACGCAAAGTTTAGACTATTTTTTTTTCTCAACTCCGTAACAAGAATATAAGAATGAGCCCACCTATGCCTTTCCTTACAACAAATCTATATTGCACCATTAAAGCAACCCCATTTTTACCTCATCGTAGTCTACAAAAAAAATGCATTAATCAAAACAAGGTTGATTTTACTATAAGTCGAAAATAAAATTAATTTGTAAAATATGAATAAAAAAATTCCGTTATTTATAACTGTTAAGTATAAGTATGAACATTAGTAAATTATATATATTTTTGAAATTTTTATAAAGTTTTGCTTTTTTTAAGACCCAACATGACATACATTTGAAAAACTTTTTTTTCTTCTGTTTAGGGTCTCGTCGCAAGTTTCAGATTTGAGCTGGCCCCCCTAAATCTCATTCAATTTTGAAAAAATTTAACAGAGTGTCTTGTGAGTACCAATAGAAAGTTTTAAGAATAGGGACAGATCAATTTTTGAAAGTATGGGGCGTTTGATGCACCCTAATATACATATATATATTTTAAGCTGTTCCATATCATTGGTGCGCTAGATACGTTATGCTGTACTCTTTAGTTTGTTTTTAGTATAAGTAAATAGCTCGTTTGATCTTAAATAATATTTATTATTTGGTTTTTAATTTTTTTTTTCAAAATTATTTGTACTAAAATTATTGAAACGGTTATACATAAAGATCATGTGTTAAAATATATTTATTTCATGTGTATTCATTACTTTCATTGCCATTATTTGAATATATACCACGTAGTTCGGATTTGAATTAATGTCATACGGATTTGAATTAATACCATAAAAATTGAATAAATACTAAATTAATTTAAATTAATATCAAAGAGATTTCAATTGATACAATAAAACTTCAAATAATACATTGAAAATTAACCTCCAGAGCGGAGCATTGAAACCGTTGATCACAAAGCCAAAAACACTCAACAACAAAAGAACAAAAATGGCAGATACAAATTAAATTAAATTAACTTTAAAATTAGAAAAAATTAAATCAGCGTCAGGATGCTTCAAGTATATACAGAAAAAAATATATATTTAAGTTTTAAATGTAATAAAATAACTTTTTTTTTAATGTGTTCGATGTATTTTATGGCTTTTTTATTAAACAACTCGTTGCCTTTTTTATAACAAAAACAATTTACAAATATTTAAATGCTCAGAGACCAATCATAACTAAAAATAACAAACATAAATAATGGTAGAGAGAGATAGAGTTTAATTTTTTTTCCTTTTCATAAATATTTAAAGAAGTATTTTGAAAAACGTAAACTGGGCAAATCTTTTCGAGGGAATTTGAATAAAACTGTACTCATAAAATGACCATAATAATAAATGCCATAAACAAATACCTATTTCTGAGAAGCCACTAATAGTATACTGATCATAATCTTCCTTTGAAAACTTAATTTTCATTTTTATGTCAGCCATATTCCATTCTCCAGTGCCAAAAAGTTGGTAATCACCTAGTGGTATTGGAATTGACACACCTGCTTCGACAGATTTTAGCTGTAGAACTAAAAAAGATTTAAACTAGCAACTTTAAACAGAAGAGTAAAACAAGCTGATAGCAAATGAAAAATTTTAAAAAATATACCAAATCAACGTGATTGATAAGATTATAGAAATATACTTTATCTAACCTTTTTGGAATCTTAAACATTTGGATAAGATCAAATTTTTTTATATTTGAGTTTTTACATAAGATTCAGTTTTCCTTTTTAAGTTTCTTTATACAGCTCATTGGGGAAATAAGCTCAAATTTTGCTGGTGTAAAGTTTTATTTTAACAACAAAAGCAACAGAAAAGTAATATACAGCATGCAACCATTACTATGGTTACATGAACATCAAAAGAACTAAAACAATTAAATTTCTTGGGATAATTATTGACGAAAAGATTTCTTGGAAAGCTCATATGAATACAAAATTATTGAAAAGTATTGGTATACTCTATTAAACCTATACTTAAAAATAATATTAATATTTTTAAGTAGAGGTTTGATATAAAGTATTGGTATTAAACCTATAAATAATTAAAAAGGCTTAACTCTGATAAAATAGAAAAAATAATACTAGGAGCATCATTGAAGTTCAATATAGATTTTTTGAGTCAAAGAAAATGAATTGATCTTCTATTTCTTCCATTACACTTTTGTGTAATTGTGGAAACCTTTAGATTTTTTTGATGAAGATAACGTGGTTTACAAGTATATTATCGAAACTTTTTAAATATTTTGATGAAAATTATGTGGTTTAAAATTTTAATTATTAATTTTTAATTATTAATTTTTGTTAATATGTTGCTAGTTAAGCGTTTCCTCTTTATCCCATACATATCCCTCTTGACCCTAATGGCACAATTCCTCTAAAACTAAAAATATATATATTTTATTCTAACCTGTTGTCAATCTTAAGGGATGGAATCAGTGCTTGAAATTTTTGAAAACTTATTTAATGGAGTACATAGATTATATAAAAAAGATTCTAAAATATCTTAAGTGGTATATTAAAATATATTATAGAAATATTTTTTAATATCCCACTTCTCCCCACTCTCCCCTAAATATTGTTTATATTGAAGTAATGATTGTAGTAAAAAAAAAGTATGCTTAACTTAAAAAACTTTTAATAATTCCTTTCAAACTTGAAAATCTTTGCCTCGATTACCCAAAGAAAAAATAAAAAACAATAAAATATCCAAATTTTTGAAATGATTGCTTAAAACCCAAATTTGTATAAAAAATGGTTACTAAAATTCAGTCAAGGAAAGATATATGAGAATTCAGGGGGATTTCCACTTATAGGAAATCCGCCTTAACAATACAAAAAACAAACGCAAAAAACTTAGCAAACTAACCAAGATGATTTAGAAAATTTCAGCAAACTAAACAAGCAAAATCTCGAGAAAACTAACAAACGCTGAGCAAATAATCTTCTCTTAAACGAATTATATTATTGTAAAAACAACAATGAAAATTTTTGCTCTGTTACATAATTGTTTCAAAAGATATCATTTACTAATCTTTAAAAATTTGTTGCAAAATTAAATTTCGAAATTTTACCAAAGATAAAATTAATTACTAATAACAATGAGAAAATATCATACTTTCTAGAATAATAAGAAGAATTAAAAAACAAGGTTCATATGTTTTCTAAACTTTAACTAAGTATCTGTTTTTAATACTTTTTAACTGTTTGCGTCTTTTTATTCTTTGCTGTTTTTTTTATTGCAACTGTTCTAGTCGTAAATGAAAATTTCATTTTTGATTTTCTTTGCAAAACCAAAAATTTTTAACTCTGATAAAACAGAAAAAAATTTATTGGGCTCATCATTAAAATTCAATATAGGAGTGTAAATAGGTTCACAAACATCATTTTAGTGTTTCCAATTTATTAAAATAAAATAAAAACACATTAAGAGCAGTTTTTCAGCTGATAAAAGGTGAAAAATTGGCTTTAAAAAAATTAAATATTTCTATGGATTATGATATAGGTTTTTAATAATTTCGTTATTTTATTTGTTTCCTAAACTTTAATATCGACTCGATCTTGTTTTTTGAAAGAGTTTATTGAATCTTAATTTATTGCATTTTGTGGCAAGCTGTTATAGTTATTAGATATTCTTTTTGTGAAGATGATGTGTCTGATCGTTACATTTTTTGAGCTTTTGTTCAATGTCTAATTCTGATGTTGAATCGTCTTTAAGTTGTTAAAAAGTGATAAATATGGTCATGGAAATTTATTTTATCAAGTTCTTTGGATGTCGTAAACATTTGAATAAGATCTAATCTTTTTCCTCTTTCTTTTAATGTTTCGATTTTTAAATAATCTATCCTTTCTTTATACGAACAACCCTTTAGATTCTCCGTTATGTTATTCATATTTCTATATAACAACCCTTTAGATTCTCCGTTATGTTATTCATATTTCTATATAACAACCCTTTAAGTTCTCCGTTATTCATGTTTCTGCTCCGTAATCAAGATACTGTCGAACTAGAAGTTTAATGTCTTATTGACACTTTTTATGTTTTGTAAACACATTTTAAAGTTCTGTAAACACATTTTATGTTGGTATTTTTGACTATCAAATTTGGCACATAAAAACAAAGTTTAGCCCAAACTGCTTTCAATATATTATTTTAATGTAAATTTTTTAACGAATAAACGTTGTTTTTAATTGCAAAACTATTAAAATTTTGGAGTTTACAACTAATTGTATAATTTAGGTCTGTGTACTAAATTATAATGCAGGTTTGTGTTCTTTTGTTTACTTTTACAAGTTTTCTGAGATAAGTGCCAAGACGTTTGTGTAGAGTCGTGTGCAGTAAAATAGTAGTGCGTATTTTATTTTTCTATCAACAAGCTTTGAACATCAAAATATATTTTTCTATTGTTTGTTTTTTATAGTTATTGTTCATAAACTAAATGTTGTGATTATAATAGTATAAAAAAAAGTTAAGAAAGATAATTGCAGCACTGTATGGTTTTGAATTTCAATATTATCGATTGAAGGTCATTCGTATTTTTTTTTAGACTGTGCAATAAAATTGTAGTGAAAATCATTTTTTATGAAAAGGTAAAAAAATAATTAAATTTTATTATAAAAAAATTTTTGTTTTTGAAGCTCTACATTAGTATTTTGTGGCATGACCTTTATTTGTAATAACCGCCTAGCAAATTCGTTGCATGGAATTAACAAGATTCTGACATCGTTCGACAGATATATTTTGCCATGCTGACTGTACTATGTCCCACAATTAATTACAACCTCTTAGATTATTTTCAGAAACTGCTTGTTTAACATCAACCCACAAGTTTTCAATAGGATTGAGGTCGGTGAATTGTGCTGGCCACTCAATCACATCAATTTTGTTTTCATTAAACCACAATTTGGCTAACTTGCTCGTATGTTTGGGATCATTATCCTGCTGGAACAAATATTTTAACGGTATTTCTTCTTCAGCATAAAGCAACATGATCTCTTCAAGCATTTTTACAAATACAAACCGATCCATAATATCTTCTATGCGATGTATAGGCCTAACACCATAGTAAGAAAAACAACCCCATATCATTATTTTTGAATCTCCATGTTTGACCATCTTTAATGTAAATTGTGGCTTATATGCTGCACCCGTTGGTCTTACGAGCTTATATGCTGCACCCGTCTCTTTACGAACATGGGAATAAAAAATTTCAACTTTGCTTTCATCAGTTCACAAAACATTGCGCCAATTTTCTTTAGGCCAAGAAGCATGCATTTTAAACAATTTTCAATATGTCTTTTACTCAAAAGTTGCACTTTTCTAGGTGTTCTTGCATTTAAATCGGCATGTATTAATTGTCTTCGGATAGTTGAGGTATTAACATTTAATTCTAGCCTTTCTTTAATTTTTCTAAAAGTAATAAATGGCTCCTTTTTCGCTAACAATACAATACTTCCATAGCGATAGTTGATCTTTTGTTTCAACGTTTTTCTGGTTTGGGTTTCCATTTTTCCATTTGTTTGTAGGTTTTACGATGATTTTTAAGATTTATAATTAAATTACGAACTGCTTCAGTACAATGCTTAGAGCGCCGCATGTTTCTCTAAAATTTCAAAATTTTAGTAAGTGTATAAATTTATTTAATATCAAAATTAATTACTTACTTATTGCTTATTACTAAGAACTAATAATAATTAGAGTTTAATAAATACAGTAATTATTACACAAAAATTAATTTTTCACTACTGTTTTATTGCACAGTCTAAAAAAAAATACGAATGACCTTCAATCGATAATATTGAAATTTAAAACCATACAGTGCTGCAATTATCTTTCTTAAATTTTTTTTATACTATTATAATCACAACATTTAGTTTATGAACAATAACGATAAAAAACAAACAATAGAAAAATATATTTTGATGTTCAAAGTTTATTGATAGAAAAATAAAATACGCACTACTATTTTACTGCACACGATTGTACATGATTTATGTGTTCTAACTTTGCAAGAGTGATAATGTACTACTTGTATGGCTCTCTTTCATGGCATCATTAAATGATAAAGTTAATCCATTTCCAGTATACTTGGTATACGTTAAGTTATATTTGGTATACTTACTATAGAGTGTGTAAAGATTGACACAGGTAATTCTGTTGAGTCAAAAGGTCTTTAGTTTTTCTAACACTTACAGGCAATACAATACTTTGAAAAAACTTCATAGTCAAAGCGCATTATTCACTTATCAATGTTGTGCTGAATCCATTGAGATAAGAATGCCTAGAATTCTCCAGGCGCCATTAGATTTACATTATTAGTAAAGACCATTCAGTTGATTTTCAGTGTATTTTTAGGCTCTCTGCTTTTTTGTTTAATGCTTAAAGGAATACTTTTAGTTGCAGTATTCCTTTAAGGATTATAAAATATTTTTATTGGAAAATTATCAAAAGTATTTTTTTTAAATAAATGTTTTCATACACAATTCTAAGGTCGAAAGCATGAAACGCTTATCCATTCTCAACAACTAAACGTACAGTGCGTTTAAGTCTATGCATAAAAATAGATTTATATATCTACAAAAACAAATGAATAAAATAAAATGATTTATAATTGCAATATGTTATAATTTATTAATAAATGAAAATAATTATAATAGCAAACTAAAAATGGTATCAAATTTCAATATGGGCTCTTTTAGTCTTTAATCCCTTTTTGAATTTCAGAAAATTTCGGTAAACATCATGAGCAGGGCTGTCGAGAGCTATCACGCCGCCTGACACAGCAATCAAGATTGGTGCCCTTATTTATCAAATTTTCCCTATTTTATAAATGAAAGACCTTTTTTTCAAATCGCCAATATTGATTATTTTTTATTGAAATACTTTTTGTTTAACATATCCCTATTTTATCTGTGGAGTCGAGTAACCCATTTGATTGGACCTCGTCAGCCTTTCAATATTTCTGATAATTTAACCAAGCTCTAACATCAGTAAAGTATTGTGCAGGAAACTCTGTCTAGTTAAAAGTAGACTTGTCTAAATATGCGCTTTTGAATCAATACTGAGTGAATAATTTTTTTAGGCATCAGGAGGTAGTTTTGGCCATTAGATAGTTAGTTTGTCAAAAAAGCATGGTCCTACAACGCAGTTTGAAGATATAGCGCATTAAACGTTATTTTGTATATTTATGTATGCCGATTGTATATTTTCACAGTATTTAGTTTTTATTGACTCTAAACTTGACAATTCTAATAATGAACTCTATACGTGAAAAGTGGCTTCACCAGAACAAAAAAAACAAGTTTTACAAAGTATCCTTTAAAAGGTCCTTTAAAAGCGGTAGTACACCTTCGGCAGTTTGGGCTCAACGATCAGAGTCTTTCTCATATAATATTTGATTTTATATGACTTGATAAATATTTGTGAATGTAAAATATTATGAATGGTTACTCTGAAAAAATATACTTTGACAGAGAGCTCGATTACTTTAGCTTGTCGACCAAAAATCACGTATCTAGTTTGGTGTGTTTTCATCTCTTTTTCATGGTCGTCCGCTTCAATCTCGGCCTTCAACTGATCCCATTTCAAAAAAAAAGGTTATACGTTTTAGTAATTATCCTTGGATCTGTTATTTCGGCATTTTCTTGCTTCAGGCTCTCATAACCTCAATCAAACTCTTGACATTTAACATCAATACCACAATTTGGATTCAAACCCAAAGACTTTGGGTTTAAAAAATTCAATTTAATATTATTTTAAATGATAACTATTACTGCCTAATACAATATTATATCAGATATATAGATTTTATTTTTGACTTATATATTTAAGTTTACTTGTAAGCATAGACTTTCTAAACGCACGGTATATTTAATTCATATGGCTTTCTAGGGTTATTTTATTCACAGGCCTTACTATATAATTCAATTCAACATTAAGCCCTCATTTATAAACCTAATTTGTTGTTCATTATCAGTGAAGAATTGCATAGTTTACATACACTTATACATATTTTTCAACATAAATTAAAATTTTTTATTTTAAACATAAATCAAAATATCAATCAAAACATTCTAGCTTATTTCGTACCTATAATATCATTTTTTTTAAAAAAAAAAAATTGTTTTTAAAGGCTGTTGCTTATACTGTGTTGAGTAACAGTTCCAGGATTTTACCTATTGAAAATTTCCGCATTTCCGCCTTTTAACCATGTCCGAAATATATTGCAATATATTTCGTTTAAAATGTTGATAAAAAAAGTTTATTTAAAAGTTTTTTACAAGTAAGTTAACAAGTTGTTACAATGGTAATTTAAAAATAACTTTTGTAACAATTGAGAATGTAAATGGTGATTCAAACAATGACCCAAAAAAACTTAAAAAAAAAAAAGACTGTAATAGACTAAGTAAATAAAATATTATTTATTAAAAAAATCAGGATTTATTTTGATTGTAATAAAAAAAAGTCCTGTACATGATTTAATCAACGTATTATGTCCAAACAATAGCTTTTAGACAACAAAAAACCAGCAACAGTTTTATGACTTTATAATTTATTTTAGTGTCAGATTTTTCTAATGTTTAAAAAAAAAAGTAATGTTTAAAAAAACTAATATTTAAAAAATCTAATGTTTAAAAAAAACAAATGTTTAGAAATATCTGACGCAATTTTTTTTTAAAGATTTAAAATCTTTTACTAACACTAATACAAGATCTAAAGAACATCATATTTTGAGTCTTTAAAGACTCAAAAAATGCGGTATCAACCTAATTAGGTTGATACTACTCATTAGCGTTAACTAGTACTAAGCTAAATTTTTTATGGTACTCTTATCCATTTTAAATACTTCTTCTAATCTTTTTCAGGTTCTTATTTAATTGAAAATAATTTTCAATTATTTTCAATTAAAATAGAATCTGAAAAATAAATATCTATAATTATTTCTTTTTCAGAAATAATTCTTTCAAAAACTTTTGACTTCAGTTATAGTTTAGAGACCCAATCTTTAATAGAACTATGTTTTGGTCAGCAAAGTATCTTCCAGAAATGTTAATATCTTTAACTAAACCGAGTATGGTCTTGTTTTGGGTGAAACAGTTTATTTGTTAGATAAAAAGTCAAACTATTGTTGCTGAAAGTTAAAATGCAACAATAAAGGTTTTTGTATTCTGTGAAAAAAACATAATAGTTATCTATTATAATTTAAAACAGAAAAAAAAAAGTTAATAAAACTGCATTTTTGCAGTTTTTAAGAAATTAATTAAATTGAAGTAGTTTTCTTCCACCGCCCTATCTTCTAAAAAAAAAGAGAAGCTATTTTTAACTTATAGCCTGTTTTTTAAAAAATATAATTGGCTAATCAGCATTTAACACATTTCATTTGACAAATATTTAGTTTTAAGAAACTTTTTTTATTTTTTTAATAACAAGTTAATAACAGCGTGCAAACAAACAATGTTTTAGCTTATAAAATTGTGCGAAATCTAAAGATTAAACAGGATGCAAAGAGATTGAGCATGGTAATCCAAACGAAATTCATTTTTTATTCATGTTTAAAAAGTCTCAAAATTAATGAACTATGACTTTGATTATAACTCATCAACAACTCATCTCAAAAATTATAAATGATACTGAAAAAGCTCTTTGTCTATTAGCACCAATGCCAGTGAAAAAATCTATAAAAGATCCTCAGCCCAAATCTGCACCATCAGACATCACCTCTCAATATCAGATGTTCTTCAATTTTATTACTACTATTAAAAATCAAAAGCAAACCAAACAAAAAATCAGAAGAAACGTTGAAGGCTGATACTTAGCTTTAGTAACGCCAGGTTCGCCTTGAACTTTAACCAAAAAGAGAAAAGCTCTCAAAAGAAAAATTAGAAAGTCTTTATTACATAAAACTAACTGCATAAAAAATAAAATTTGACCGAGACTCAATTTATGGCTAAATTGGTTTAGATTCGGACAAAATTATTTTTCAATGTCAATGTAGAATTAGTAAAAAACTTTTTACAATAAATTTTAACTTATTGTAAAAAGTATCTATTATCTAACAACATGAATTTGTTAAAATTTATAGTAAATAATCCATAAACAATACTAATTTCTCGTAAAATTCGCATAATATCATGCTATATTGGTAACTAAGTATTGCACCTTTATTAAATTAAGATTAAAAATTTTGAATGACATGAAAAAACTTATTTTCAAACAAAAAAACGTTTTATTAAAACTTTTTATTTACTTATGCTTTACTAATTATTTTAGATAATACATCACGCAAAGTTTTCATTAAAAAAATATTATAATGGCTCCTATATACATCAAGTTACGCAACAATCAATCTGAAGATAGCGTCAATGTAAATGATTTTTTACACTAATGTCTAGAGTTAAAATAGGGCATACGTTAAATAATTCTTATTTTAATTGGTAAAGTATGAATTTTATTGCAAATAGCGGTGTTTCTTTTATTGAAAACAAAACATCGGTATTTTTTTAAAAACTCAAAAAACTTTAAGTTCTTTTTAAATTTTACAGTTTCATTTCGGAAAATGTTTAACCCTAATTCGTTTCGTACAAATTTTTACGAAACAAAATAAAACTTGTTTTGTTTCAAAGCGTTTTTTATGAAACAAAGCAAAACACTTTTTTGTTTCGTACCGATTTATTAAAATGTAAAAAATCTTATTTCGTTGTGTATTGGTTTTATTAAAGCAATTTTTTTTTACCGTTATGTCTCGTTTCGTAAATACCGTTTTGAGACGTAGGTGCTTAGGCAAATAACGAAATGATTAAAACAGAACTGATCAAACTGTCGCTTTAGAAAGAAAGAGAAACATCATTAAATCTTGATTAAATGTCAAAAACCAAATCCAGATTTAATAAATGTCAAGACATTAATTCAAATTATGCATGGTTTATAAATAATTTGAAAATAATGCACATAATTTAAAAGTAAGTTCAAAAAATATTACTTAATCCAATATGTTTTTTTAATTAATTACTTCTAATTAAGATTAAATAGTAATTACTTCTAATTAAGGTTTAATATGCATTGCTAGAAAATATTTTGCAATTTCTATTTATTTAAAAAAAAAATTTAATACTTAATAAACATAAGAAAAAAATAAAAAGATCATCTAATTTATGCAAATCTTATTATAAACTGAAAAAGTTTAATATTTCTGTAGAAGATGTATATTTGAAAACAATATTTTAAAAAGTATCAATAAAAATTATGATAACTAATTTTATTTTTGAAAAATACTTGTTAACAAATAAATTTTCAAAACTAAAATTAACTGTGCTATATTGCTTAGGGGGCGCAAAGAAACAATTTATTGCTAACAAAAGGAGTCATAACATATTTAAGTATTGTGGCTTGTAGTTATGGTTACGTATTTTTGAAAATAATTCATAGCTAAGTTGATTTTAAGTGTATATATTAAAAAAGTTTTACCTTTTGGAATGATAGTAAATTTTCCATCAGCTTCTGTTTTTATTGTAAGTTTTCTAGAACATGTGTTGACAAGCAAACGCGAGATACTTTGCATTTTAAAATCATTTAGCTCTGTCGAGTTAAGTAACACTTTGTATTGTGGTATTAAGTCTGATATAATGTTTTTTAGAACCAGACAGTGTGGTCGTTTTGGATAAGCTATATATGCACATTGTTCTTTACGGATATCAACTTCACATTGGCTGAGTTTGGACTTTTTGCTATACTCGGGCTTCTTTTTAAAAAATTCTGTTAGCCGCGGGAATTTCGGAATTTCTTTTAAAGCAGAAAGAGAGCGAGTTTCGATTAGGATTATGCTTGTTACTATCACCAGTGTTGTAAAAAATATCATCAGAGCAAACAAGGAGCTATACCTATTATAAATATATTTTAAAATTTAACAGACAAGTTGAAACTTAAAAATAAAGTTAAAATTAAAAAGCTTATTTAAATGTCTTCGGATAAATTTAAGAAAATATTTTCCATATCATGTTGTAATTGTCATGCCTTCATTGTTATTATTAATTATCTTTTGATGACAGAGTATTAACAAGTGAAAACAGTAATTGCAGGGGCGCCACCAGCATTTTTTGGTCTTTGATTTAGCTAACTTCCAGACATGGAGCAAACTCTAAACATTTATATGTTCATAATTATGTCAAACAAGGATGCTTTACAAAAAATTGCGATGATTGGAGCTTGGGAACAAAAATGCCCCAAAATTTTGACCCCCTTTCCCAACTCAATACTATAAACCTTAAAATTTATCGATGAATATAAATTAAGTTGAAAATAGTACAGAAAATATATTATCAACTTATTTCTCTCACGTTTGGGGTAGGGGTGGGTACATAATTTTGGGGCTTTTTTGTTCCCAAGCTCCAATCATCGCAATTTTTTGTAAAGCATCCTTATTTGACATAAGTATAAACATATAAATGTTTGGAGTTTGCTCCATGTCTGGAAGTTAGCTATCTCAAAGACCAAAAAATGCTTCGGCGCCCCTGGTTGATAGCATTTTTACATTAATAAATAAATTGATATAAACAAAATAACAATTATAAAAATTATAAAAGAATTAAAAAAAGTAGTAATAGCAATAAATAAAAGTAATAAAAATAAAAAGAATGAATAATAAAAATAAAAGGAATGATATGGACATCCAGGGATAATCATCTAAAAACCTCAAGCTTGCTATATACTAATAATTTAATGTCAATTATTTTTATTGACTATTAGTATGATGACCTGGATAAAGAGTTGGAAACAATGCAGTCGACATTTAAAAACCTAAATCTTAAACTAATAACGAATATATTTTATAAGTTTTATACCAAATATTTGTATAAGTATTACTGCTTTATTATGGAGAATAAGTGTAAATTATGGAGAATAAGTGTAATTAAGTAGATAAGAATTAGTGTTAAGATTCTATAAAAATAATGACATGAAACTAAAAGTTTTCCAAATAAAGTTCTTTAAAAAAAAAGGTCTTTGAAAATGTGTTTTTTTAAACATCATCTGCAACTGTTTTGCTTTAACTTGATTTAAAATCTAAAAATGGATATTTATTTAGTTTAAGATGCTATTTTCTTACTCTCTTTTTTTTTATGCATTTCAAGAAAGATGTTAGTTTTGTTTTTTGTTTCAAGTCTTGAATCAAAATTCGAATCAACACAAATTTATAAAACCGAATCAACACAAATTTATAAAACGTTTTACATTAACGTATAAAAATACATTATGTTAATTAGTTGCTGAAGCATCGGTTCCCAGTTCACCTTTGTTTGCGATATGTAAAGCTAGAGTTTTGCAAAAAAGATAAATAAAGATATTTTGATTTTTATGCAACGTAATTGGTTTTTCCATAAAAATCATCTTCTCTTGCAGTCACTTCCACTACAAAATATAAATTTTGCAATCATTACCACCACGCTGTATTGCAATCACCACCATAATATTGCAGTCACCACATTTATTACCGTTGTCGATCATTGATTGTCGCAGTCAACAACATCACAAAACGTAACACTGCCATTGAATTCTCGATAAAAGTGTATTGCAGTTGTCACTACCACAAACGCATTGAGATGCATACACTAACTCAACCATTTCTTGAATTCACTACTGCTACAAACACAAAAACATACTGAAAAAGTGTTACATGTGTTATTGATAAAGGTATATTTTTACATTTTTTATGACGTAAAACTGACTTTTATTCTTTATTAAGTGTATGCATCTTCACCGCAACAATATGTATGAAAAACTATAATTGCTCAATTTCTAATTTTTGGTAAAATTTGTATTGGTAAAGTATAACAGTTCCTCGATTCGGTTAATTTTTCGGAACGTTACGCAAATTCCAATTTTAACCATGGGTAGTAGCAAAGAAATTTTCTTTTGTACTACCACTACCTTTACAACCGCCACTGTCTACACAATTGCCACTGCCTACACACCACCATTGCTACACAACCGCCTACTTTCTATTGAAAAATATTTTCTCTTCTGTATGCGATAGTACCTACGCAATCGGCTACTATATTACATTCTATTAAAAAAAGCTGTTCTAAAGCAATATGTAATTATATAAAAACTTGGCGGTTGAGTTATTTAACTTAAGAAATCATCCGTGATTCAGGGTTCAAAGTTCGTGGCTAACTCAGACCATATATTCAACATCGGTAAGGAAGGATGCATAAACATTTTAGTTAAATATTTTTCTTCAGTGCTTTGTGACAAGACCTTAGTCTCATAAGAGCACCTTAATAACCGGAAAAAAAGTTGTTAAATAGCATCAATTGAGTATTAATTATGTACCAATAAAACGTTAATTACGCTTTAAGTATTAGTAAAGGTGTAATTAGACTTCAATTAAGCATTAATTAGGCGTTAATTAAACTGTGTGCAATAATTGCGCAATTCAACCACATTAATAGTGCAAACTAAAAATCTTTTAAAATAAAATTTAGTATACCTTTTGAACTTCCCTTCATAGAAAAGTTGTTAAATGCACCTTTTTATTTTATTACAGCTCTTTTGCAGCAACGATGTTTAGATACATTAAAAATATAGAGTTCAATTGCAAACTCTATATTCCCTAATTATATAAGTTATAAAAATAATTTAGAAGAATACTATATATTACGTGCTAAGAACCAGATCGATAGCTCACAGCTATTTGGATTATTCGATTTGAGCCACTTGAGTATATTTTAAGCAAGTTATTAGTTACTTTAAACTATCTGATATGCTGTGTATTGTCATTTTAACTTACCGTTTTAGTTGCGTTCCACCGTTTATAGCAATAAGTCTAAAACATAACTTGTTGCTTTTGTGCAGCGAAGCATAGTAAGTTTATTTTTAAAAAAAGCCAATTAAGCCAGCAATTAAGAAGCAACCTGATTTCACCAAACATGCTCAAGCACTCCTTATTTTTAATTGGATAATATATAATTCGTTTGTTTTAATTGGCCGTTTAAATTTATGAAAACACCAATATCTTTATATTTGAAAAAATATTTTATTTTTACTAATTTTAAGAAATATACAATCATGTAAATCTGTTATTTGGTGATTAAAATAAGTAACTTACATAGATGGTATGAATCACAAACATCTTTGTATTTTTGAGTCTGAAATAAATATACCTATAAAAAAAATCTAAATTAGTTCAATATAAATAATTACTACTTTAGTTAAATATTTATTGACAAATTTAAAATTTCATTATAGAATATTAAAGTGTTTAAAAGTTTTTTTGCTTGGCAAATGAACTCATAGGCTTACTTTGCTTTATAATTGTTGTGATTTTTTGTAACACACACTTTATTGAAAATAATATGAAAATACAAAAGTAAAGCATTTCTACGACTCCAGTAAGTTACTTATCTAGATCCTTCTGTCCCCCCCCCCCTTCCCCTAAAAAAAGAAAGATTTTCACCCATATATAGATATATAAATATTTCAATTTACTATTAAACAAGCGTCAGCATAAAAAAGTAAATTTCTAAAGCATAAAAAGAATGAATAGCATTTGTAAAAAATTATAAATAAATTTTTTCTCCAAACAAAACTTTGAATACGCTACAGCTGCAGCGTTTTCAAAATCTTTTTTGTAACTAGTTGCAAAAAAAAGTTCCAGAAACGGTAATAGTAGAAATAGTACAAAACATTATTTATTAATAGCTATTTATTTTTTACAATTTAATACAACTTTTAAGAAAAGTTGTCATATTTGCAATGTTTAAAAAAAATTAAGAAAGAAAAACAACGTTTCAAAAAAACTTAAAAGTTTGCGCCATTTGCAATGAACAGTTACTAGCAGTAAGGACCTAATACAGTATATTATACAGTAACTAATTATAATGGGTTTTAGTGCCTCACCGAACCATATATTTGTTATGATTGATCATTATCATTATCTAACGCAGATATTTGTTGAAATAATAGTTACTTGGTCACATATTTGGCTCATGCATTTCAACGATGAGAAATGTAAAGTAATGCATGTTGGACTCGCATATAACAAGTGAATGCACAAATACTCAACGACAACGATCGACGGCACGGCTGTATAAAATAAAGTATCGTACATATAATAAGAACTTTTTTCAGTACAAATAATAAATTTAGCACAAATAATAAATATAAAAAGTAACGCTGTTAAAAGAACGCGGAAAACTTGCAGAAGGCCATATGGTCTTATCATCAAGAAACCGCTTTTAGTTGCGATATTTTTGTATACTTAATTTATTAAAAAATTTCAGTTTAGCAAAGTCTCTTGGCATTAGAATCGCATATAAAGTATAGAGTCACATATTAGTGGCATTAGAGTCATATATAAAAAAAGCTATTAGATAATCAAAAAGAGAATAGAGCTGTATTTGATACACATAAATATATAAATACATGGCTTGTTATACTTAATATATCAACAGACATGTACGAAACATAAATGAAATCTAATATATACTTAGCTTTGAAGTTCATTTTTAGGTTGTTTTTTTAATGCGTTCTTAATATTGTGTTTGTCTAAAACATGTTTTTTCTCGGGGGTGTCCAACCCCCTTCCCCCATGTCATATAAGCATTTGAGTTGGCACATTGAGCAAGTTTTAAGCTATTGTTGGCAAATTGCAAATATTAAAGACCTTTTTTTTTTTTTCAGTGTTTCTAGTTGGCAAAAAAATAAATACAACCTCCATAGAAGACCTTTTTGGAACAGCCCTGATTACAACCTAGCCTTAGTATATTAACCTTGTATCCAATTAAAACACTCGTGCAAAAAAACTACTTTAAATGGTTGTAAAGCACTAAGAGTTAATTATTCATTTTCTAACAGAAATTTTTTTTTTCTAATGTTAATCTTTTACAAGTATCCTATTGCTGAAGAAGTCAACACTAAAAACACAACGACGCATAGTGTAGTATTTGTGTAACAAAACCTCTCAAAAAACCAAGTAAGTATAAAAGTTATAGCAAGGTAAATCAGAAAATCAATTTAGCATAAAAATCTTATTTAATAAGAATTAATAAAAATTTGAAAGTTTTTGAAGTTTGTTATGCCAATTTTTATTATCATATTGTTCAGTTTTGAAAAACTAAATTTCTAATTATAGCATATATATATATATATATATATATATATATATATATATATATATATATATATATATATATATATATATATATATATATATATATATATATATATATATATATATATATATATATATATATATATATATATATATATATATATATATATATATATATATATATATATATATATATATATATATATATATATATATATATATTATATATAGGAGAAGATTCGCAGTGTCTCATAAAGTTTGAAAGATGATGTTTTAAAATTTACTCATAACCGTTCCTCATTCGATCTAATAAATCGTTATTTCCGATCGGATTTGTCCCTTGAATTATTCTTAATTTTCGATAACATCTCTTCACATAAATTTAGAAAAGGTGAGTATCGGGGTAAAAAATTAATTTCACAGGGATAACTGTCGTAAAAATCTGATAGTTAATGATGAAAGCTAACGTTGCCCATCAACAAGGTAAACTCTTTTTCCTTCCCCATAATACTTTTAAGTGTATTTAAGAATCCTTTAAAGACATCTGGTTTCACCAGAATTAAAGACATCTGGTTTCATACGCCAATTATTGCTTCACTGTGAACTATGTTAAACAATTTAATGCTAATATCATGGTTATGTTGTGGCTTTTTGATGACAATGCGTTGATTTGGGGTCGTTCCTGGTGACTGTATCCGTGGTTTCTTATCATTTAAAGATTGAATGGACTTTCATTAATGTAAATGATATTTATGTAACTTTGTTGCAATGTCAAGTTTAAATACCATGAAACATATGTTTTTCTTTTTTCTTTTACCTCTAAAGTATTGCGTCTTTCATTAATGGATCTTAAATTTTATATGTATAATTTAGTTTTTTTAATTATTGCCATAAGGACATTAACATCAAGTCCCAATTCTACCTTAATCTCCTGTATATTATAGTTTCAGTTATCTCCAATTAACTCGTATAGTTTATTTCTTACATCCTCAGTACAACCTGACTGTCGAAAACCACCTCTAATACCAGGATTGATACTACATGTTGATATATATCGATGAACCAGGCATCGTATTGAAGTCTCACCTCTATGCACGAGTTCCAATACTTCTTTTACATTTTTCCCTTCGTTAACAAGATTAATGATCAAATTTCTTACTTCAACATTAATTTCATTGTCTTCGTGCATTATTCATTTTGGAGTTTTAAAAAATTAAAGAGAAAACGGGCTTCAATTATATATATGGAAGTTAATTTAAATGAAGCAATAAAAACTTTATTGCTTCATTTAAATTTTTCTTTAAACTTCTTTACCTCCTCATACAACACAACATCTGCAACCATTAGATGTAGCTTTCTTTAAGCCTTTACAAACTTATTATGATCAGTTTATATCAACATGGTTAAAAATCCATCCAGGACGTGTATTCTTAGAATTTCAAGTGTGTGAAGTTTTCTCACAAGCATATGGCAAGGCTGCAACAGTTGGAACTGCTCTTAATGGTTTTGCAAAGTGTGATATCTGGCCAAATAATCCTCACGTGTTTGTAGACTATGAATTTGCCCCATCAATAACAACAGATAGACCAGTTGTCCAAGTGGCAGGTAATGATTTAACACCTTCTGGTATTGATGTAATAAATAGCAACAATGAATTTCAAAATGTTCAAGCCACATTATGTAGTTTCACATCAAAATCGACTTTATAAGTTTAGCGTTAAACGCCTCATATTTTCTAATGCAATTCAACATAATTAATATACAATCATATTCTCTTGGTATTTACAACTATGACTTTATATTATATATAACTATTTACAATTAACGCAAATCAATCGTTAACAATCATAAAATATAAATACACTTTACACTTCCCCTTGGTCACAATGACCATCTCGTCTCAAGAACTAAAACGTTCAGGGGCCCTCCTTTCTCGTGTGCTTCTACATGACACTGACGTCTTGCGTATTTTTTCTTCAGGCAGCACAACATATAGTTCATCTTTTGATTCTTCACTTAAATCATTATCACCTCTTCCTTGTACAAGATCTTCATTCAAATTGTGGTCAACTCTTACTTGTCTCAGATCTCGTACATGTCGACACATTTTGTCCACTTCTACCGTTTGCTCCAAGATTATCCCTGTAATTATTGCAATCTTATATTAAGAGTCGCATCGGCTATCCGGGGGTTTAACCCATGCTATCGCCCAGTTTGAATTTATTGGTTATCTTCTTACGAGAATCATGTGCATTCTTGTTGTTAACAATTTCTCTTACTCTAATTTCACATTGATATAACTTATTTGCAGGTGCAGTAGAAGACTTACAACTATCTTTTGGACTAACGTTATACCAGTAAACTGCCTCCAGTATGCTGCACGGAACTCTCTTCGCCGTTCTTTTGACAGTTCGGTGACATTGTTCTGCAGTTCCATTTCCCGAAGGTACATAAGCGCACCTGAATCGAAGTTTAACGTTCTTTTTATTCACAAACTGAGAAAACAATGTGCTTCGAAATGCAGTATCATTGTCCATCAGTATTTCACCCGGGCCTCCTCGTTCGAGAAATATCGCGTTTAGTTCTTGACATGCACTGGTTTGATCTTTAAAATATTGCCATATTGAATACCGTGTAAATCCAGAGTCAATTCAAGTAAGATAGTGCTGCCCCTCATAATGAGTTATGTCCATGCCAAGTCGTTGCCGCGTTCTCTTTACTTCTATTTCCCCTTTCGGCCATTTCGACCTATTGATTGACAGGCTATGCATTTATTTTATGTCTTACTTGCTCACTAACAGGTCGATTTTACGAGCGAAGTACAATGTTTTCTTCACGCCATAATGTCCTGTAGATCTATGAACCTGCTCGATGTCTTTGGGAGATAGCGAAGTACTACTAATACCACTTGCTGCCATTTCATAGGGTTTATCAACCAATTTTAACCAACTATTGGGCACTCTAGTAAGGGCATCGACCAAGTTAAACTCCGAAGCGACAAGTTTAATATCTACTTTGAGTTGGTATTCTTCCACTATATTTGCAATGTTATGAAGTCTTCTTCTTATCAGCATTTCGTTTGAAGCTTTTGTTCTCAATCTAGATTTTCCCGTGAGTGCGTCGGTAACCCAATGGAATACCGCTTTCGAATCAGTGCAGATGAGTAGAATTTCCATTTTTCAATTAAGACCGATATTTATTCCTTTAATTACTGCATCAAGTTCAGACATGTTTATATGTGTTGTGTCGCCTTTTCTTTACCAACAAACGTCTTCGATTATATTGCCATCAACCTCGACAACCACGCCTAGTGCTATTGAACTGACATCTACCCAAACTGTTGCCTCGTTACTGTAAACACTCCAAACTCCTTTAGCAGGGTTGTTGTTTCGTGTTCTTTGTATCATATCATTCAGCATTTTCTCCAGGTAATTGCATTTTATTTTTTCATCCCACGTTTTAGTCAAGGCGTTTGCTGTTCTTTTAACATATGACGAGGCTACATGCAACCAACCACAAACTGGAAGATTTCCCATCATTTTTCCGCACAAAAGATGCTACGTCTAATTAGTGATTTCAAAATTTCACCAAAATCATTATCTCTTCTCCAACACAACTTTTTATTTTCCATTGCGACTTGTAAACCAAGAACTCTTGCTCCATCAGATACGCGGACCACCGGCTTGCAATGAAGCCCATAGGTTTCCAAATGATCGAGTACGCGACGAACAGGTATTATGTTTTCATTCACAAAAATATCATCAATGAATGATGACGTTCTTTTCCAGATTGTTTCATCTTGCGATAGCACTTTGTCCAACACAACATTATTATTCCATTTCCACGCAATTATCCATTCTCAATTATGTTTTTCAAACGAAGCTGTGAAATCTCGAGCTGTTATATTCAAATTACTGACATCTTTTGGCATATCACTTCTTAGTCCAAGTAAACATGATTCGTTTCTTCCCGTAAAACAAACTTCACGAGTTGCAGATATTGATACTCCACCAAAAGCCACTATTTTATCCATACCCATCAAAAAACAATAACCAAGTGTTTTGAAGTCAACTACAAGTGCTTCCACAAAAACTTCATTCCCATTTGGCGTGACGATTCGAGTTCGGCTAACGCCTTCGCACTGTTATTGTTGTCCATTTACAGTTACCATGCTAATTGCTTTCTTCGTAATTTTTGGCGCATATATTTTATAAATGATACAGCAGATACATCAATCAACACATCACGAAGAACGCTATTAATGTCCAAGCGTATAGTAGGTAACGCCATTATTGATCGTTAGGGGAGAGAGCTGGCGCAAACATTTTCTCCCTCGGCACGTTTTTTGGACACATTCTTGATATGTGTCCTTTCTCTTGACACGAATAACATAAAACATCGCTTGTCTCCCCGACGGGCATTTGTTTTTAAAAGTTACGTTCTAAATGTGTTTTAAACGTCTTTTAAACGTCTTTTAAACATTAATGTTTAAAAGACGTTTAAAAGACATTTAAAATACATTTAGATCGTAACTTTTAAAAACAAATGCCCGTCGGGTCCCGTCTCCGACCCAACTTGCTTCGATTGCTATGTCTTCGTAGATGACAATCTCTTACAAAATGATTCGGGAGTTTACATTCATAACAAACTGGTCGTGTTTGATCTTCAAGCAACCTCAACTCAGCACGTCTTTTTGTTGCAGCAGCAGCAAAATTTTCATTCGTTCCATTGTTCCGTTCTTCAATCATGAGTGCTTTTGCTCGCGCAAGTATTTGTATAGTAGTAAGATCATCCCTACGAGAACTTGATCTCAGCATCCGTCGAACTTCCTCAGGAAGCCCAGAAACGAAGGCACATGCAATAGCTCTGTCTGGTAGCTCACCAGTCAGCGTAGATAATCTCCGCAGTTCCGCCAAATAAACATCAACTCCATGCTTTAACTTTCTTGTAAAGAATTGTTCGTAAGCTGACAAATGAATCAACGGCGAAAGCTTTTAGCAACGCCTCTTTTATCCGGTCAAATCTTCTTTATCACTTTCTGCTAACTGTTGATATACTGCAAATGCACCATTTGAGAGGCGGAAAGGAACACCGCTCGCCAGATTGGTTACACCAATTAGTCTGCATACTAGTTCCACTTTTTCCAGCCATACTGCAACTGATTGTTGATTGTTTCCACTAAACTCTGCAATTAACTTTAAATCAATTTTAGTCGACATTTTAGCCGAAATAGCTTGTAGTTTCACATCAAAATCGACTTTATAAGTTTAGCGTTAAACGCCTCATATTTTCTAATGCAATTTAACATAACTTATATACAATCATATTCACAACTATGACTTTATATTAAATATAAATATTTACAATTAACGCAAATCGATCGTTAACAATCATAAAATATAATTACACTTTACACATTAACTAGTATAACAGAAACCTGAAACTCATCAGAAGTTCTAACTAATGCAAAAGTTGTACCATCTGATGCTTCATGCAGTATGTTTTTTTTATTGTTTATTTAATTATTTAGTTTTTTTTTATCTTTATCAAACTTTTTATTATTAAACGTAAAAGACTGCCTTTAAAGTGCAACTTAAGGATATATATTTCATTATTATTATTTTGTTATTTCTGCATCTTTTTTTATCTATTCATTTAGGTACAGGGTTGGCTGTTGCTGACATCTTGTGCCTTCTAGCAGCATCAGTTAAAAATAAACAGTGTTTTAAAAGAAAAAGTGAAGGTTCACAAATATTAACATCAACTCCACATAAACAAAGCGAATTGAAAAAGAAAAAAGAGCTACAGAAAAAAAGTCTGGTACAACAGGTACATTGAAAGTTACAAAAAAATGCAGAAAAAAAGTTATATAATAGTAACTCTTATGAATTTCAAAATATTCATTCAACTCAAGCCACATCACATACTATATCAGAAACCAGCAACTCATATAAAGTTCTAACTAATGCAAAAACTGTACCACAAGCAAACCATGGCCATTGCAGTAAGTTAAGTTTCACATTTTTAACATTTGTTAAGTTTTTTTTTTTTTTTTAACATCTTTGCTTCCAACAAGGCTGCAAGCAACCACTAATTAGTGTTGGAAGTTACTGGAAGAGAAAAGATAAAGGCTGTAGAGCAAGATAACGATTGACTGATGACTTAAAATATTGCAAATTATATAAATCAGGAAAGCAAGATGAAGGAAGCGAATTCCAAAGAACTGATGTTCGAGGAAAAAAACTAGACGAATAAAAGTTTTTGGAGCACTTAGGAACAGTAACAGAAAAAGGATGAGACTTAATTGAATGACGAGTAACACGAGAATGAATTTTAGTAGATGACACAAGAGACGCTAGCTCTTTAGAGCAGTGCCCATTATAGTATTTGTAGAAAAGAGAAAAAGAAGCAACATTACGACGATGTGACAGAGGTTGAAGGTTGGCTGCAAGAGCAGGTCCAACTATGTTTACAATGTGTTTTTGCACCTTGTCTAAAAGAGAAAGGGCATCATTAGAAGATCCGCCCCAGATATGGCAACAGTATTCCATACAAGATCGGATTTGAGATTTATAAAGATAGAGAATAGAATCCAGAGTAAGAAAGTGTCGAGCTTGATAAAGAGATGCAACCTTAGCAGATGCTAATTTTGAAACGGATTTGATTTAAGGTTTCCAAGAAAGATCAGAAGTGAGAGTTATTCCTAGAAGATGAAGGGTAGATGACTCATCGAGTACATTACCGTTCATAAATATAGGAAGGTCTAAATTATTGCAATAACAATTGGCTGAAAAAAATTGAGTTTTATCTGAATTAAAGTTCACCAGCCACTGTAAGCCCCAGGCTGTAGCAGAAGTGAGATCCTTTTCAAGCTCAAATGCCCCCTGCAAGCAATCAGAGGGAGTTGGCTTCTTATCGTGACAAGAATAAATGGTAGTATCATCAGCGAACAATGCCACCTTAGATGTGAGAATATCTGGAAGATCGTTAATGTAAATTAAAAAGAATATAGGGCAAAGGATTGAACCTTAAGGAACCTCTGAGGTTACAGAATAAGAAGAAGAGTGCTGTCCATCAAGGACAACTTTTAGACTACGGTTAGAAAGAAAGGATTCAATAATCTTAAAGATGTTTCCAGATACACCGTAGGAAAAAAGCTTATGGAGAAGACCAGCATGCCAAACTTTATCAAACGCTTTAGAAATGTCAAGAGCAATGGCCTTAACCTCTCCACCTTTATCTAATATACGATAAAACCTATCGGTTATTACTGTTAGCAAATCAGCTGTAGAATAATAAAATAACTTTTTTTTCTTTATCGGACATTTTATTATTAAACATAAACAAATGTCTACATAGTGCTTTTTTTTATTATTCTTAGGTACTGGGTGAGCTGTTGCTAAAATCTTGTCACTTCCATCACCCCCAGTAGAAAAAAATTGATGCATTGCCTCATAATAAGAGGTTTCAATGCTTGGATTGTAGGGGATGGCTACACGAAAATTGTGGAGCTTTTGATATTGGCATTTGTTTTAAATGTTTGTCAAATGACTCTAAATAATTCTAAGTAGTCAGTTGGCCAGTGATTAATAATCTTTATTTTGTGTTTTTTTTTCCTTTTTTAATAATTAATATTAATAAATAATTTCATTGGTATTTATATAAAGAAATCTTATTGATTTATATATATATTGTAATATTGATATAAATATATAATATTATAATATATGTAAAAATTTAATTTTGTTTCTTTTAATCCCTTGCAATTTTTTTTTTTTTAATTTTCTATTTGTCCGCTATTTAAAATTTAAAATAATATTTGTAAGGTAACACACAGTCGCACGTTAAAATAAGCCCCAAACTCATCTTAGGAAACCGGTTTCCAAAGATGAGATGAGTGTGTTGAATGGGTGTATGAGTGGGTGTATGAGTGGGTGTGTTGAAAATAAAGCGATTTTTAGTATGCATTTTTTTTTTAACAATTCCTTGATATTCTTTCAGAGGAAAGATTAAATTATGATTATCTTAAAAAAAATATTTATATTTTATGATATTTCGGCAACAAATAACATAACACTAAAAACCTGCTTAACTTATGCAACCCTACCCTACTTATACAACGGTGATTTTGTAAACTTTGTATTACAGTGATTGAGTGGTGATTTGTTACAAGTGAATAAGTTGTGATACCGCTGGTTTCACACCAATACAATAGGGATTTAGCTGCAATTTAATACTTATTGTTAGTACTAATATAGTACTTCTTACATTGATATTTTTAAGTAAAATTGATAAATAACTATTTGAACGCCAAATTTCAGTGTCTGCAGGTACTGCAAAAATTAACATATTTAACAAAAATTTTTAAAAATTTAAAACTTGTTTTTAAAAAACTACAGCTATACTTCTAAATTTCTATTTCTGAATAATTTAAAGAAATAAGCGACATTTTACAAAAAACGAATCAAAAGACAAGCAAATACATAAAACGAAGATTAAACTATAACTAAAAATATTTTAATAACATTTTATTGTGATTATCGTTATCTTTTTTAACAGGATTGATTCTCAACACGCCAACTTATTGTAACCAATCTCCTATAAAACTGTGGAGTTTGATAATCTTCTACATTACCATGCTGACTCCTAACCCTATTAAAAAACAGAACATTGAAAAAATTTGTATATCTGCATATATGGAACATGAGTTAGTCCTATTTCTATTGATGTAGCATTTATATACGATATTTTTTGCTACGATTTTATTAGTATTCTTTTTTGTTCACACTTCTTTTTCATGATTTTATCCTCATTTCTTTTGGGGTTGATGCCACAAGCTAAAAACAGTCACATGTAATACATTTAAAAAACACAATTCCTTCATATTTAAGGAGTCTAGTGACGCAAAAAAGATTTGTCGCGTTAGCAAATATTTTGCCTGTTGATAAAAATAAAAACACGAAAAATAATATCAAATATAGGCCTAGAAATAAGGCACTTACTTGAAACCCTATACGTAGTTGTAACACTAATCTATAAAAGACTTTCATTACTTTTTTCCAAGTTGTTAAGGTGCTTCAAAAAGACTTAGTTTGTCTTGCCAAAGAAACACTGCAAATAAGCATTTAATAAGAAAGTTAACATCGTCTTTCTTATGTTGTCTTATGCTTTAACAGTTCCTCAAAAGTTTTTTTTTTAATACATTTATTTTTATTAAATATTTAGATACTTTAAGAAGACTTAATGGTCTCACTGTGCACTGTGAAATACCATTTAACCAGGAATTTTCACGCTTCCTTTCTTACTAAATATGCATATACGACTAAAACTACACCACGGCTACACAAAAATCCTTTTTAGTCTAGTTCGAAACGAACCTTTTGCCAAATTCGAAATGATTAATTATATGCTTTTTAAACGGTGAGATATGGAAGATCAGTAGTATGTTAAAATTATTTACCTAAAATAATACTGGATATTGATAACTCTTAAATGATGAACCAAAATTTAGTCCCTATCATTTAACAGTTAGGAATAGAAAAGAATAATGTAAAAAAATACATCTAAAGTATTTCTTCAGGCTAAAGGTAAATTTTCTAATCCGTTAAGCAATTGAATTTTTCATTCATCTAGTAGTTGAAAAATAAATAAAAAAATTTCAAAACGTATATTTCAAAATAAATATAATTAATATAATAAAAATACTAGAATAAAATTACAAAAATGCAATTTTAAAAATCTAATTTTTTTCGGTACGAAAAAATATAGGAAAAAAAAAGTGACGGCACAAAAACATTTGATACTTTCGAGCCTTTAGTTAACGTTTGTTAGATACCAAAGGAGACTTTTAGTTTTATTTGAATTAATTGTATAACTTAATTAAAAACACCAATAATTGTTTCGTGCACATTTTTCTTTGAACCAATGAAACAAGATTTGATTTGATTCGCTTAATTGTAACTCATTTTGAACCATGCTTTCATTCTAAAGATAAAGACAAGAGTTAGCATTTCATGTAAAAAAGAATTTATACAAAGTTTACAATAAAACTTGTCAACAAAGTCTTAGTCAAAACACGGAACACTTCCTTGCCACTCGCAATCATAAACACGGAACACTTCCTTGCCACTCACAATCATAAAAACATGAAACACTTCCTTGCCACTCACAATCATAAAAACACGGAACACTTCCTTGCCACTCACAATAATAAAAATTTAAAAGTTATCAAGTGGGATAAAACCCCTGGGGCAAAAATTATTTCATTTGACTGATTGATGATCTAGTGTTCAGAACATTCACAATAGCTGGGCGATGCGAGACATTTTTAATGAATAATCACAATATATTTTACGAGCTTAATTGTCTACTGCGTTCATAGACATTTAAATCTATTAACAATCTTTTTTTATTAGTATTACTCAACAATAGCTTCTATCAATAACTTCATCATCACTAAAACTGGTCATGATTGGACAACGATTTAATTTTTAAAATATGTAGAACGTGTTGATTCTTAACTTGGAAAAAAAAAATGAAACAATATCTTTACAAGAATGAAATGTTTGAAACCAATTTCAACATCATATAAATAATTTTATTTTGAATACGAATTTTTGTAGCAATTTTCCACACTTGTAATGTTTAAACTAATCGACAAACAAAATAACAAACGTTTACAAAATACATAAATTAATAAACGTTTATAAAATGCATAAATTAATAAACGTACAAACCAATATACTTATTTTAGAACCATTATGATTAGACAAATTGTTTAAACTGTATTGTCATGTTTTGAGAACATCTTTTAAAATACTACAGTCGTGTGCAGTAAAATAGTAGTGTTTCCACTTTAGAGCATTACAAATCATTGTTAGTGAGCATCCAACCAGTTCTTGTATTTGTTTGTAGGTTTTACCATGATTTTTAAGATTTATAATTAAATTACGAACTTCTTCAGTATAATGCTTAGAGTGCCGCATGTTTCTGTAAAATTTCAAAATTTTAGTAAGTGTATAAATTTATCTAAAATATCAATATTAATTACTTCCTTATAGCTTATTATTAAGAAATAATAATAATTAGAACTTAATAAGTACTGCAATTATTAGACCAAAATTAATTTTTCACTACTATTTTATTGCACAGTCTAAAAAAAAATACGAATGACCTTCAACCGATAATATTGAAATTTAAAACCATACAGTGCTGCAATTACCTTTCTTTAATTTTTTTTATACTATTATAATTACAACACTTAGTTTATGAATAATAACGATAAAAAACAAACAATAGAAAAATATATTTTGATGTTCAAAGTCTGTTGATAGAAAAATAAAATACGCACTACTATTTTACTGCACACGACTTTATCTAATTCTAACACAACATCAAAAATATACAAAACAAATATATTGAAACATATTAAAAGATGAGTCATCACATAGTTATACAATATAACTCTGAAATAACTGCAAAATGTTGAAAGTAACATACCAAAGCCGTTGGCCAGACACGTGTGAAACTACCTTTGTTATTGTGTTCACGAAATGCCTTTTTCAGATATATTCGCATGTCTTCAGATAAACAATGATGACATAAACGACACTAAAAAAAAAAAAAACTATAACATTTATATAACAAATTATTCATATTGATAAAAAAAAAAAGTATATTTAAAAAGCATGTTTTTTAGCATATTTAATAATATAAAAATACGCTAAAATTCAAATAAACAGCTTTTTTTATATAATATATTATTGTATTTTAATAGCAACACATTGTTATATTAATGTACATATGTATGCAGCCCTCAGAACTAGAAAAAAATAAAACTATTTTTGTTCGGCATTAGGCATTACAAAATTCACAGCACAAAGGTTTCAGCATAACAACATAGAAACAAGGTCGTAAATTTTTTTCCGACCTCAGGCACTTTTAGGTCGGCAAAAAAACCCCCCAAAATTCATTTAAAAAACTTATTTTTAAAATTATACATAATATATTTACATAATTACAGAAAATCATTTTTAACTTAAATTTAAAAATAATGGGAAATTGAAAGGAATTGTCACCAGAAAAGAAAAATTTAAAAATACGAACTGTAGAGAAGAAGATTCTTTATGAGCGAATTTCTGAGCTTTATGATGCGGCTAAACCAACAATTAGTCTACTAGTTAACAGATTTAGAAACTCTTGAAAACAAGCATCGTTTAGGCTGACCAAAGATAATCACTGAACATCAATACAGAACTTTGTTAACGTAATCAAAATAAGATTCTTGCAAAAGTGTTGTCAAATTTTAAGAAAGAATTATGGTGCTAAGTACAGCATGGTGCTAAGTAGACACTACAAAACATCACCTGCGTCATCATAATTTGTTTGGTCGCCGTCCTGCCAAGAAACCATTAATATTGTTAAAGAACCGCTTAGCCTTACAAAAGATCATTTGTATTGGACTTTAAAATGGCCAAGAGCCTTGTTCAGCGGTGAATCAAAATTTTGCATGATTGGTCGCGATTATATCAAGTGCGAGAGATATCCAAATGGTAAAAAAATTACTCTCAAGTATCAAATGTCAATAACTAAACATGGTTGTGAAAATGAAATGATTTGGGGATGTTTCAGTTGTGATTCTATTGATCCACTTCATAACTTCGAAGGTGTAATAGATCAAAATGCAGATAATCAAGAATGTTATGTTGCCACGTGGAAAAGACAAAATGCCACGTCGCTGGATTTTCAGCAAAATTGATCCGAAGCACAGAGCAAATTTCTCATTTTTTCAAAATCATAAACTTTCATAAAAAAAAAAAATTTAAGTTTTGGACTGGCATTCACAAAGTCCAGATTTAAATACTAACGTGCTGTGATCAAAAAATATTAATTATAAATATAATCTATTTTTTCAACTTTATGTTTAAATACTTTTGAACAATTATGCTTTCTATAAATATTAAATTTCTTCCATACCTTAAAAGTTATAATTTTTTTTTGAGTTAATTATAATATGTAGTTACTTTAGAGATACAATTTGTAAAAATTTATAATCAATAAAAGGTTATGACAAAATACTTGAAATGTTTTAGTTTTTATATGATTTAAATGTTGACATCTTGCACGCAAGTATGTATATATAAACAAATTTAAAACATCAGATAATACGAATTCTCTCAATAATTAATAATTTATTTGAAATTTTCTGGATTATAGGCACCGGCATCATCAGTATATAATATAATATAATTACAAAAATTGTGACCATCAAATAACAACAAAAATTTTAAATTTTGACGTCACATTTATAATGGCTTCTTTTACTAAAGTATGAAATAAATGAAATCCAAAAATTTGTTTTAACATATTGTCCATTTTCCAAATTCATACCACCGTACATTGAAGAACATTAATGTTTTTGTACCTCCAAGACTTCATGGACTTTTCTTTCAAATTTTTTATCCTTAACTTTAAGTTTTTCTGCTTTATCCCATTCAATGTCCTCATTGCAATTTACTTTACGCAAAGCTAATGCAGACTGGTTTAACTTGCCTCCATTCAAAAAATTTTTGTGTTGTTAAACCCTTGTTTGCATTTAAAGTTTTGATTCACCAACACTTTAGAGCATTTGCACTTAATTAAATAGATTCGTGGGGTGCTGTTGCATGGAAATTTTCTCTATCGTCGTACCTATTCAACTACCTTAAAGCTGACTGGGACTCTTTGTGTAATTTTCTTTGTGATGGCCCTTGGGTAGAAATCTTTCATCTTCCTGCTGATAAATATGCTTCTTACATAAATTCTTGGATTCAGGCTGGCATAGAACCTTATATTATCATAGAATTCCCTCTCAACAATTCCAAGTTAAGCCTCACTCTTCTCCATGGTTTGCCACACATTGTCCTGCTGCAATTTCCAATTGAAACCGTTATTTCCATATTTATCAGGAAAACAATTCTCCAGAAAACAGGCAACTGTTCTGCTAGGAACCATTGTAAAAGGTCATGAAATCTCATATTTTATCACAAAAATTAGGCTCTCATGACTTCTGAAAATTCTTTAATATTATCAATAATAAGGGCAAATCTGTTATTCCACCTCTCTTGGATGGTTCAGATTTTGTCACCTCACCTAAAGACAAAGCTGAATTGTTTGTTAAAAACTTTTCATCAATCTCATCTCTTGATTCTAAGAGCAAGGTTTTTGAATCTTTAATCAACAAACATTTAATCTAATAACTTACATTCTGATCACCAATATGGATTTGGATCTTCTCGTTCTACAGCTGATTTGCTAACAGTAATAACCGATAGGTTTTATTGTGCATTAGATAATGGTGGAGAGGTTAAGGCCATAGCTCTTGACATTTCTAAAGTTTTTGATATAGTTTGGCATACTGGTTTTCTCCATAAGCTTTTTTCTTACAGTGTATCTAGTAGCATCTTTAAGATTATTGAATTGTTTCTTTCCAATTGCAGTGTAAAAGTTGTCTTCAATGGACAGCACTCTTCTTCATATTCTGTAACTTCAGGGGTTCCTCAAGGTTTTATTCTTGGCCCTATACTTTTTTTAATTTACATTAATGACCTTCCGAATATTCTAACATCTAAGATGGCATTGTTCGCTGATGATACCACTACTATTTATTCTTATTTTGATAAGAAGCCAACACCCTCTGATTGTTTGGAGGGGGAATTTGAGCTTGAAAAGGATCTTACTTCTGCTACAGCATGGGGCTCACAGTGGCTAGTAAACTTTAATTCAGATAAAACAATTTTTTTCACAATTATTTAGATCTTCCTTTACTTATGAACAGTAATGTACTCAATGAGACATCTACCGTCTTCAAGGATTAACTCTTACCTCTGATCTTTCTTGGAAAACATTTATGAAATCCATTGCAAAATTAGCATCTAATAAGCATCTTTATCGTGCTCAACACTTTCTTACTCCAGATTCTATACTTTATCTCTTTAAATCTCAAATCTGTCCTTGTATGGAATACTATTGTTGCCATATTTGGTGATGATGCCCTTTTCTTTTTTGGTCAAGGCGCAAAAACGCATTGTAAACATAGTTGGACTCTTGCAGCCAACCTCCAACCATTACCACATTGCCGTAATGTTGTCTCTTTTTCTCTTTTCTTTGTGGAATAGATATGTATAGAGAGTATATAATAGACAATAGATATAAATAGAGTTTTCTCTTTCTGGAATTTAAATGTATAGAAATGGTTGGTTTGGTAAAAACCCGCATTTTACGGGTTTGCACAGCTAGAATATAATAGATTATATATATACATATAAGGAAAAAGTATAAAAAAAGGTTGGTGTAGAATAGACTTACAAAAACCTGTATTTTTACAAGCCAGTTTTTTTAATTGGAATTGTTTCAATTAAAAAACCTGGCTTGTAAAAGTCATAAAGTAAAACATTTGAAAACATTACTGAACTGTGTTTCAAGATATATTGTTTCTAAGCACTGCGTATAAAATATATTCACTAAAAAAGAATTTATTATAACTTATTTTCTTAGTTTGCGGCTGTAGTTTATTATATCATTAACAAATTTTCTGTTATCTTTAAATCAATTTAAATCTGGAAATCAATAATCTATTTTATTTACAAACTTACTTCTATTAAAAACTTTTTAAAGGGTTTTTTTTTAGCTGTTCATTTTTTGTTCTGTTCATGTTCTGTTTTTTTTTAGCTCAATCATTTTAAATTTAAAGTTATAACTTAATCAATATATTTAAAAAGTGAAAATATTAATAAACCAAATTATGCAAAACTAAATATGAAAAAAATCACTAGCATTTGGCTTATAATCTGGTTATAAAAAAAATCAAATCAAGCGTAAAAGAAATGAAAGAAATCAAAATTACAACATCAGATTTACCTTTAGCAGACAGTTACACCAATTACTAATGCCCGAGTTGCTGGACATTAGACCAAAACACAGAGTTTTGTTCCAAATAGGAGTGAGTCTGTTTTTAACAAAAAAAGTATGGCTGCACCACCTGTCAAAAGGTGAAAATACTTGGCATAGAAGCTAAGATGGAAATGAAAATATCTAAAAAAATGATCTAAACATGAAATTTTTTATTATAGCGAAAATATAAAGCAACAGCTTTGTTACATAAGAAAATATTTGATCATAAAGAATCTACTGGACAACACTCTGCATTAAAATTAGTAGAAGAAGCTAAAAAAGAGACTCTTAGGGACCATATTTTAAAGTCATACTTTACCATATTTAACAGTCACATATATTTTAAACATATGAGAAAATTATAACAGCAAACACCAAACTGCATATGAGGTTGCAAAAAGGAAATCAGTCCTTTAATAAATTTGAAATAGAAATTGATCTACAAGGCATTAACAGTGTTGAAATGAATTGTATTCTTTATTTGACAAAGATATGCATTAATATTGTCAATCATTATCATAATTGGGAAATAAAATAAGGAAAAAAATTATTGCAGAAGTCATAAAATCAAAGAGTAAGATTCTATTAATGATCGATGAGTTAACAACTACAAGCCAAGTAAAGGCAGTAGAATGAATTCACAAATCAATTTATTTTTGAATTTAGTGGAACTTGAGCATTATGGCTAAAAGAGTATTTGATGCTTTTATCAAATTCATTCTTATGGGATGACATCAGTGACGCTAAGATGCAAAAAAATTAGGTTAAAAATAAGTTAAAAAATAGTTCAAGCACCTTTTTTATTAAAAAAAAACACTGATACTTATATATATCAGGATGTTAGCCAGCCCTAAGGGATCATATCCTAATCAGCCCTAAGGGATCAAGGGATCAGCCCTAAGGGGTCCCATGTATAATGGGACCCGGGTCCCATTATACATGGTATTCCCAATAATTGGAAATAATTACAAATTAATATTTAAATGTTATTCGAAAAAAAAAGAGATAGAAATGGTAACTTATTAATAAAATAAAACTTTGAAAATTGCTGTTTTAAAAAATTGCTTTGTTTTAAAAATTTAAAACTTTGAAGAAAAACATTATTTTTGGCATAATTTAGCTTTAGTTTCAATAACTACATTTAAAAATCTATATTAACAAAAATTATTTGCGATTTACCCTTTAAGCAGCTCATAAAATTGGTAACTCAAATTATGCAATATCAATGATATATCAATATCAATAAAATATCTCAAATTATGCAACTTTTTACAAAGCCTTCTAACAAAATCAAGTACTATGTAAAAATGTTAGCAAGAAACGAAGTTCAATCCAAATAAATAAAAAAAAATTGTTGGGCATAACACTTTGTAATGGTGTTACGTCAAAAGTTTTGTTCTTATGAGCTGGTCTAATTCATTGAGTTTTGTACCACAACCTCTACTTATGGCTTCATAACAAAATTATTATTTAAATATTAAATAAAATAATCAAAATATATAGTGGTATATAATGCACAAATTCTGGAAGAGCCAATATCATTATGCAATTTAATTCACTACTCAATGTCAGAAAGAACACTAAAATTAAAGGAAACAAAATGCAGCAATCATTTTGGTAATCGAGCATTATCCCACTATGGTCCTAAACTTTGGAATATACTTCCAAATATCATCCATGACCAAAAACATACAACTATTTATAATGGTGAACTATTCCACCAGAGAACTCTTAAATGTTAAATTAAAATCTCTTGAACATTAATATTAAAATTTTTACTGATATAATAATTTGTTGCGCAGCTGAGCAAGTGTTTTGCCAACTTTACCCACTATTATGGCAAAACACAGTAGCTCTCGGTAAACATATGTATTTATTTAGTGAACTTTTTTTTAAACCACAGAATAAAAAAAAAGGTAAAACACAAACTGTGTAAGTTTGTTAAACTTCTAACCAGAATATATATATATATATATATATATATATATATATATATATATATATATATATATATATATATATATATATATATATATATATATATATATACGTGTCACATGATAGAGCTGAAAATATTTATCCTCGAAAATATCACCAAAATATTTCACAACCGAAAATTTTAGAACCGAAAAGTATACTTTCATTGCAGGATCGAATTACAAATCCTTTCTTGCGCCGAAAGTTTTTAAACCGAATTTTACAACCGAAAAAATTTGGATCGAATTACAAAATCCTTTCTTTTTTTAATCTATTTTTTTTTTTTTTCAGTTAGTCGTTTTACAATAAAATAAACAATTAAAATTTCTTTAAAATATATATACATATATCTTATACTGCTGAGTTAGGTGAGCATGATGATGTCATACTCACCTAACGTCAAATAGCCTGCTGCCGGGGGCTTCAGTACATACATCGACTGACAAATAGCCTGACTCGCAGTGGAGTGCTGCTACATCGACTGAGGGTTTGGTATGGGTCAGCAACCTTTTCATTCATTATTCTTCGTTTTACCTCATCGTTTTCTAAAAACGCTCACTTAATTGTAATTAATTAAGTGTAACTTTCAGTTGTAAACCATTTTAATGAAATTCGGTTTTAAAATCATTAATGACTTTCGATCGAAAATTCGATCTAAATTTTTTCGGTTCGAAAATCATTAATGACTTTCAATTGAAAATTCGATTGAAATTTGTTCGGTTCTAATTTTTTTAGTAAATATTTTCGGTTGTGTAATAAATTTCTCATATTTGGTTCTAAATTGAAAGATTCGGAGATTCGGTTGAATCATAGGACGCCTATATATATATATATATATATATATATATATATATATATATATATATATATATATATATATATATATATATATATATATATATATATATATATATATATATATATATATATATATATATATATATATATATATATATATATATATATATATATATAAAGTTTTGTATACAAATTTTTAAACATCTCAAAAAAAAAATTTAACTTGTTTTAAACAACTTTAAACCTTATTGAGACACATACTGTGACATTCTTCAGATGCGCATTGGTCAGTTGCAAACATGATATCTCTGTCACTTGATGCTATATCTAACTCACTGAAAAATAAGCATATATTGTATTGCTAAAAAAGTGAAGAAAAAAAAAGTTCGAATGTTCAAAATCAGCCTTACCTAAATTGACTTTTTAAATGTGAAGCAACACCTACTAGTGATAAGGTATTGTATATAACCTATATAAAGAAAAGTATTATTTAAGCTGTTATTTTTGTAAATTTTAAAAAATTAAAAAAGAAAAGAGTATATTAAATTTAAAATTGCTATTAAGCAAGCCTATAGAAGTGCTGTTCAAATGAATTACCTTTTTCAGCTTATTAACCTCTAATCAATTAAGATTACCCATAATTCCAGAAAATGTAATTGCAAAATATTTTTTAGATTATTTAGAATTTAATGTTTTATGTTAATAATATAAAAATGATTTGTTTCAATTAAAAAGTTTAAATTATAAATAATAAGCAGAGAAAAACTTGTAAAATATTATACATTTAAAAGGTTTTATGAATATATGTAAAATATTATACATTTAAAAGGTTTTATGAATATATGTAAAATATTATACATTTAAAAAGTTTTATGAATATATGAGGCAAAGAGTTAAGGTTAGGATAATAAGGTAAAAAAAAAGGTTATTAATGTAATCTACCCTATAAGTTGTGCAAAAGTATATCTTTTTTTTTGTGTGTGAAATATTTATTGCCTTCAACTTTGAAGATTGCAAAAATTAATAAATAGGGGAGGGGGTTATTAATAAGCTGGAGTGGGTGGAAAATTTTTTACAAAAATTAACAAACATCCTCTTCAGCGTATTAAGCTACCAAGCGCCTAAACATAATTTGGCTATAAATATATACTTTGTAAACTTGTTTATTCTTCTGCCTATTGTTTTTTTTGGTTTGTGCAGCTGGCATTTGACCTTTGTAAAAGGTCAAATCCCGTAACATAGGGCCTCATTTGCTTACTTGCATCGAAGCATCTAAATTTTTAAATTTATTGCCTTACAATGAGAAAAATACAAAAAAACGTTGATAGCCATACTGTAATATACATAGAACATATTTATTTAAAAGGAGTTACTTTTGCTGATAAAGATTTTTTGTATTGATATGAAAGTTAAGACAAAAACGGCTGTTTAATTAAATGCGGTAGCAATGTGGTAATAGAGCATTGTTATCATAAACGATTATTTCGTAGTAAAAAATTAGTAGCCTCCTTTACTCTGGTAGCAAGCTTAGCCTTTGGGAGGTGAATATATAAACAACAAAAAAACAGGTTGTATACATTGTTTCCAACCCCCGAATTTAATCAGAAAACATTTATGTGCTTGAAGCATGTTAGCTTTATTGTTTAGGTTGGAAATGTTAACTTTATTGGTTAGGTTGGAACTAATGCATAAAATACATATTTCCATGTGGAGGTGTTCTTTGATAAGATGCAAAGATTGCTTAGAATTTAATTCTTAAAAAAAAATTTATTAATTTTTTTTTTCCTGTCAAGAAAAATTCTTTTTTTAAAGGAAAATTTACCCATTCCGTTTTTAAAATTTACCAGTAAATTTTACTGGTAAATTTTGAATTAAATTTTAGCAGAAAATTTACATCATGTAAACATTTTAATTTAAACATTACATCATGTTAATATTTTTCTAATATATTTTAAAAATTGCTTTGATATTTAAAAAAAAAAAAAAATCAGTGCTAAATCTTTTGGATGTTAAACTTCCTCTTTTAATTGAATGAAAATCAATGAGCACAAGAATTTTTTAAAACTATTAACATTAGCATGTAGTTTAGAAGTTTGTTATCTACAAGTTTCCATTTTAAAAATACATTTATTTTATTTATAGCTATTATATTATTAATTTTCAAGCAATATATTATTTTTGTATTTATTAAGTTCAGTCATGGGCACTAATTTTAGGTGTAAGTTAAAAAGTTTGTATCAACATTTTCCAACTCACCTTGTGACTACAACTTAAAAATCTTCAACTATGTTGCTGCTGTGTCATAATTTTGTTGTGTTGTTTTGTAGTTTTGTTCTGTCGTGCATTCATATGTCATGATTTTGTTTGGCAACCAGACACGACTACTTTAAAAAAAAAACAAGAATGTTTAAGTTTAAAAAGAAATTCCACAAGTTTTAACAAGACTTTGATATACTTGATATTAATTATAAAAAAACATATCACAAGTTTTTACTTGATTGTAAAAAAACATATAGTTGGTAACAAATTATTAAGTGAAACTTGTTACTATGTCTTAACACAATAATAATTAAATATTTCCAACATCATTATGTTATAACATGTTAACAGCTTTATTCTTTTAACATGTTGAGTACTTATAAGATTTACCTTGAAGCATAAACATAATAAACATAAAAATCTTACTTGTTCATACATAAGAGCATTAAGTTTGTGAAGTTCTGATGATAAGTTGGGAGACATATTTATCTATTAACAGAAGAAACATTTTATAAACAAAAAGATTTTTTACATAAGACATCTTTGATCATGTTCTGTGCTACTTAGTATACATCATATTTTATTTAAAAACTTTGACATATAAAATTTGCCGAATGGTCACACATTAGCAGTGAACGCCTGAAGGAAGATAAAAAGTACATTAGAATAAAGGAGAATTATTTATTAGACAAAGCATATTTTGACAGTTGTCAAGACAAAAATAAAGATTAATAGAGGAATATTTAAAAATAAATAAGACAGGCTATTCACCCAAAACAGTACTCAACAATAATAATATAAATAAATTAAAAAAAAAATTGTTTTATATACACCAATATGAACAAAAATATGCAACAAAAACATCCCCAGACAAAAACTTATAATATTCATTTTATATAATTGTAAATATTACCATATTATATAATGTCACATATACTATATATTATATGTATATGTTTATACATACACACAAATATATATATATATATATACACACAAATATATATATATATACATATATATATATATATATATATATATATATATATATATATATATATATATACATATATATATATATATATATATATATATATATATATATATATATATATATATATATATATATATATATATATATATATATATATATATATATATATATATATATGTATATATGTATATATATATATATGTATATATATATATATATATATATATATATATATATATATATATATATATATATATATATATATATATATATATATATATATATATATATATATATATATATATATGTATATGTATATGTATATATATATATATACACATATATATATATATAAACATATATATATATATATATATACATATATATATATATATATATATATATATATATATATATATATATATATATATATATATATATATATATATATATATATATATATATATATATATATATATATAAATATATATATATGTGTGTGTTTTATCTAATACAAAAACACTAAGTTTAAATTTTTTTTCAATAAAAAATAATTTAAAGGGTTTCTCAAGACCCTCGAATATTTAATGGGTCCCAAATGTTTTCAAAAATAAAAATAAAAAATATATATATATAATATATATTATATATATAATATATATAATATATATAATATATATATATATATATATATATATATAAATATAAATATAAATATATATATAAATATAAATATAAATATAAATATAAATATAAATATATATATATATATATATATATATATATATATATATATATATATATATATATATATATATATATATATATATATATATATATATATATATATATATATATAGTCTTGCATGTCTCTTGCGTAGCATCAAAAAATATTTCCCATAAACTGTAGTTTTAAAGAGCGCGTTAATAAACCAGACCAGAAAAAGTTTTAAATATTAAATTTTTTTTTTAATTGATAGACTGCCTGGCCAAACCAAACCCTCAGTCGATGTAGCAGCACTCTCTTGCGAGTCAGGCTATTTGTCAGTCGTTGTAGCAGCACTCCCTTGCGAGTCAGGCTATTTGTCAGTCGATGTAGCAGCATTCCCTTGCGAGTCAGGCTATTTGTCAGTCGATGAAGCAGCACTCCGTTGCGAGTCAGGCTATTTGTCAGTCGATGTAGCAGCACTCCGTTGCGAGTCAGGCTATTTGTCAGTCGATGTAGCAGCACTCCGTTGCGAGTCAGGCTATAAGATAGTCGATGTAGCAACATTTACGCATGTTTAAAAAATGTTTTTTATTAAATCAATAACAAAAACACCACTAATTAAAAAAAACTTTCTAGTCGTTATAATTGCGGTTTTTTAAAAATTTTTTAAAAAGCAATTAAATTTAATGTACTTCCGCATAAATTAATTGCTTTGACATTTCGACGACAATCAAAAACAGCTTAAGAGACGAGGTAATTAAAATTGTAGTCGTAAGAGACTTTTTTTACATTAAAATGCTCTTAAAGCGACACTATATGAGTATATATATACACATACATATATATATATATATATATATATATATATATATATATATATATATATATATATATATATATATATATATATATATATATATACAGGGGCTGTTCTAGACCATTTTCAGCAGCGGCAACTGTATTTGGGCGCCGCCCAAATTGAAAATTGAGGATCTTTTTTTTTTTACAGAAATTTTTTATTTGTTTTGGCAAATATTGTATATTTTAAGGGAAATATCGTTATGTACCGTTTTTTACGAAATAAACATTATTTTTGAAATTTTTATATAATTTCGCTTCATTTGAGTACCAGGTTGACATAATTTTTAAAAACTTTTTTTTTGAAAATATTAGGGACCCATAAAATATTCGAGGGTCTTGAGGGACCCTTTAAATTATTTTTTATTGAAAAAAAATTTAAACCTAGCGTTTTTGTATTAGATAGAACACATTTAGGGGGTGAGAGCAGATTATTTTTAAAAAAGTTGTTTTTGGGACACCCTAATATATATATATATATATATATATATATATATATATATATATATATATATATATATATATATATATATATATATATATATATATATATATATATATATATATATATATATTAAATGAAAAAACACAACTTCATAATGGAACTAAAAGTTTCATGTCTTTCTGCAACCATCAGCCGTATTATTCAAAAACATAAAAGTTTAGTGTTTCAACGGCATTTGACATCAAATATGCAGATCCAGTATTGGCTAATTGTCAAAAAGTGAGATAATAAACATTTTTTCAAGCAAGATTTTTTTAATTATCTTAATAAACAACATAAAAATTCGAAATTTACGATGGAATAAGAATAAGTAAAACAGATTGCCTTTTTAGGTTTTTTATTAAAAAATCCAATTTCTTTTCAACATCAGTTTATTATAAAAAACTTATGCAGGTCTTTTATAAAAAATTTTTTAGTTTCATTCTCTCTTGCTACAAATTTGGTCTTATACCTTGTTTGATTGATTGAACATATATAATTAATAATACTAGGCTGGGATTTGATAAAGACACAAAATTGAGACTGAAATTAATTAGTTAATATAGTTTAATTTAATATTAAACAACAAATTTATATTTAAACAATGTCTAATAATAAAGACAACCTCCATTAGCCAAACATTAGCTAGTTGATCAATAATAAAATCCATTCTCACTAGTTCGAAAAAGTTTCTATGATAAATAAAATTTATAATAAATAACATTTTAAATTACAATCAGAGATTAATTAAATAGTTGTGATTGACAATTCTTTTATAATTTGCAAATAAAAAATTGGGTTTCAAAATTCAAAACTACATTATTACAAATGATTTACATTGAATTTGTAAAATGTTTTTAATAATTTTACAAATTCAATAATTCAATTAAAAAATAAATTTAAAATTAGCATTAAAATTAATTTAAATTTCTTTGAAAACTTCCTTATATAAAAAAGATTAAAAAGTTTGACTTATTGTGTAAGCTTTTATATATTTTTTTAAATTTTTTTGTTTTGAAAGAAAAGTTTAAAAAAAAAGTTACTTTAAAAATTTTCTCATAAAAACAGATTTGAAAATTTAGTTAATTGTCAACTTGTGATGTTTTTTGTTTATACCTGTTCACACAAGTTTAACGTGTTTAATTGAATCTATTAATTGAATTGAAATTTGCTTTCTTATAATCTTATACAATTATTTCCTCATTTATAAAATATTTCTGATTTAACAAATTTGATAACTTAAAACTAACTGCCCTCTTTCAATATTTCCTAGAACTGGATGTGATTCTATTCAGAATAACCTATTCTCTTGTGTTGTAAATAATAAGTCAATGTTAAGGCATTCATTGTTGGATAATTGAAGCCTTGGAAAAGAAACATGCTGAATGAGAAAATGATCATTCAAAATATCATAAAATATGTATTCATGAGAGTTATCATTTCTTTCAATCAATTTGATAACACCTTTGGACCATCTAATGTTTGGAAAATTAAAGTCCCCCATAACTATAATATCCTTGAAATTGCGTTTATCAACATAGGATTTTTCAGTTTCAAATACCTTATTAAAGATTTCCATATCAACAATTTGGTCTGTATAAATAACTATTGTTACAGATAACAAGTGCAACCCATACTTGCTCAATTTTGTCGGAACTCAGAATTTTATTTTCAATAAGATACAGAATTGTTATCTATGTATATTGCAACACCACCACCAATTCTACCATCTTTATGATCTTTTCTATACAAAAATTAAACTTTTAAAATTGTAATGGAAGTCTCTCTGAACCAAGATTATGTTACTTTGATAATACATGGATTTATACCACAACATAATACCTTGAACTCCTTAATTTTTTTATTTAGCGAAGTTGCATTTATAAATAAAGAGAGAGGTTTGTAACCACAGCTAAGGTAGCCTCCTCAACTGTAGTGGCCTTCATGGGGAGGTGAATTGAAATTTAAAAAAATCAAATTTTATAAAAATACTGCAGTTCATGTAATTTTCTGTTTACAGAAAAATACTGATTATCTACAAAAAAAAATTAATTATATCAATTTATAAATTTCTTGAAAATTTTATTCTACAGGTTGCTTGAAAAGTTTTGAAAGCAACATTTTTAAACCAGTAGATGAATCAAAATTAATACAACAGCTTAATATTTAATCTTTTATATGAACACAAGTTTTATTTCAATCTGTCAAATCATTCTTTGTTTAACTTGAAGTTGATGTGTCAGAGTATCCTTTTACAATAGAAAAAACTGAATATCGTATAGTGAAAAAATTGTTGTTTTTGGAAGGTTTACCAGCAACAGAAATGGTGAATGCATTAGAGGAATCAGCTTCTTCATTTTCAAATGGGAAATTGATGGATTTTAGAGTTTAAATGTGGTACAATCATTGAAGATGATCCACGTAGTGATTGACTGAGCCTATAAATTGCTCATACCATAGGCATCATACCATTCAAATAAACGAGTTCTATATATTTTACATGAGGAATTACGTATGTAAAAGCTGTTGGGAAAACTGGTATCGCATAGATTAAAAATTAAAAAAAAACTCAATCAAAAACAAATTTCTCAATTTTTAAGCAGAATAAAAGCTATTTTGTGCGTCGTTTTATGGATGAGACCACCATGATCCATCATTTTATGGATGAGACCACCATGATTCGTCGTTTTATAACTATGGATGAGACTTGGATCTACCGCCATGATCCTAAATTAAAACAAGAACGTTTACAGCGGACTAAGCCTGGTTGTTCAGCTTTAAAGTAGGTGAAGTCACAACAATCCGCAAAGAAGGTTATGGCATCAGTTTTTTGGGATGCAAAAAGAATTTTATGGAATGATTATCTTGAAAAAGGTAAATTCTGGATGTTATTGTCAACTTTTGGATCAGTTGGATGCAAAAGTCATTTTTAATTAATTCACACAAGTGTTTTAATTAATTCACACAAGTGTTTTAATGATGGCTAAATTCAACAAATTAAAGTACGAAATGCTTGATCATCCACCATATTCACCAGATTTGGCTCCCAGCAACTTTTATCTCTTCAGAAACCTCCAACATTTTCTTTGTAAAAAAGCATTTTTCATAGAATGAAGAAGCTATTGCAGCCATAGAGGGGTATTTTGCAGAGCTTCCGGAAAATCATTATAGGGATGGTACAAAATCATTGAAGGATCAATGAAATAAGTGTATTGAAGTTGAGGGAGATAATATTGAATAAAAAAAACTTATTTCATTTAAAAATTCTTTCATTTAAGTTTTTAAAACATTTTAACCTACCTGTAGAAATTGAGCTTTTTTAAATTTAGACTTTCATTCTGATGTTGAAGGAGAAACTAACAGTAAAAAAGTTACACAAGTGTTTACTAACTCTGTTCTTTAAGAACATTGAGAACTATATTTGTAAAATACACTACTAACATACTTGACATATATTTGACCCCTCTAATTCTAAAATAAAAACGACATAAAATTGCAAAAGATTTGAAAGAGTTACATATTCTAGCATTTTAGACCAAACATACCCTTTAAAATAGTTCTTGAAACAAACAGTGACCCTTAAAAAAATATGGTCCTTAAAATATAACAGTGACCTTTGAAAAATTACAATGGCATGTAAAACATAATAAATTATACTTTTATTTCAAATATTTTTATTTATGCAGTATGGTTGAGTTTCCAAAGTAATATGTTTAAAAATTTCAAAGCCATTTTCAAAGTAATATGTTTAAAAATTTTATTTTATTTTGAAATTTTTAATATTGGTTTTTGAAACATAGTAATAGACATTAAACAGTACTTTCTTATGATTCTTTAAACATGATAATTTACTAGCTTAAAACTTTAGTCATACTTTGATCACATTGATTGTTTAACATTTATGATAGAGATTTATAAACATCAGTTTATATTTATGATAGAGATTTATAAGCATTAATTTATAATTTAAATGTAAGATTATTGAAAAAAAAACAAAAAAAAAAAAACATACTGCTTGTGTAAAAACCCTGTAAAAGATTTCTGCATAGTAACTTGTTTTTCTATCAATACCTAAAAAAAAAATACTTTATTATTCTCAAAACTTTGATGGTAAAATAGAGTATTATCAAGCTATTGGTAATATGAATGAGTGCAATCACAATGCAATTTTTAAACTGATTAAGGTTTTGATCACAGCTCAGCAATGTGAACTTTTGAAGTTTGATCAATGTGTACTTTTAAATGCGCCAAGTAAAGTGTCTACTTTTAAACGTGCCAAGTACAATGTGTATTTTTAAATGTGCCAAGTAAAGTGTCTACTTTTAAATGTGCCAAGTAAAGTGTCTACTTTTAAATGCGCCAAGTAAAGTGTTTACTTTTAAATGTGCCAAGTACAATGTGTATTTTTAAATAAGCCAAGTAAAGTGTCTACTTTTAAATGTGCCAAGTATAATGTGTATTTTTAAATGTGCCAAGACAAGAATTTATTTCATAAACAAACATAACACATTTTGAGTTACAACTTACAAGAACAACTTCTTTATCAAGATATTAACAAAAAATAGATTACTAGATATAACAAATTAATAGATATTAACAACAACAACAAAAAAGGATTGTTGTCATCATTCAAAATATATGGATAACAGTTGGTTTCTTTGATATCTTATTTACATTTCTATCATTAAACTTAAACAATAAATAAATAAATAAAAAAGGATAACAGTTGATTTCTTTGCTATCTTATTTACATTTCTATCATTAAACTTAAACAATAAATAAATAAATAAAAAAGGATAACAGTTGATTTCTTTGCTATCTTATTTACATTTCTATCATTAAACTTAAACAATAAAAATAAATAAATAAATAAAAAAGGATAACAATTAATTTCTTTGCTATCTTATTTACATTTCTATCATTAAACTTAAGCAATAAAAAAATAAATAAATAAATAAATAAAAAAGGATAACAGTTGATTTCTTTGTTATCTTATTTACATTTCTATCATTAAACTTAAACAATAAAAAAAAATAATAATAAATAAATAAAAAAGGATAACAGTTGATTTCTTTGCTATCTTATTTACATTTAATTAAACTTGCTTAATTTTTTTTTGTGTTAAGAAACATCTAATTAATTTCATGAACGCCTGTGTTTACAAGGTTTTTTGGGATGCAATCACTGACAACTGGTTTACACCTTTTACAACAAGGTGAGACTGTTAATTTCTGTAAAATTTTTATTGTTCTTCAAAATTAATCTGAAAGTTTTAAAGAACAATGTGTCTAATTGATTTCAAATTGAAAAGTTTGATATATTATGCACAAAGGGGCAACTTGCAATCAGGCCAAAATTATCAAGATGTGACTTTAAGAAAAAGCAATTAACATTCTTGCCCCAATGTAAGACAATTTAACCTAGTTAAACCTTCTTGAAAACTGTTGGGTAAAACTGAAAGCAGAAGTTTCTTAACATAACTTCACTAACAGATCTAAGAAAAGCCATATTGAAAGCTTGTCTCTTGGTACCTGAATACTGCGAATTATAGAAGCTGTTCTAAAAGCCTAATTTTTGAACATTTTCTTGTAATATATGTCTGCACTATACAGAATATCAATGGTTTTTGCTATAAATATTGGGTGGTCGGATCATTTTAAACATAACTTAGCCGTAACCGATTTCGATGTGATAGTGTTGTAGTGGCAAAGCACTTGCTTTGTAAGTGTTAAGTTCCAAGTTTCATTTTCTCCCTGCTTGCCAGGGTTTGTGTTTCAGAGTTAAAATTGAGAGAAGCTTGTAACCACAATTAAAGAAAAAATTAGCATCTTTGACTGAAGCGACCCTCTCAGCCTTGAGGAGGTGAATAGCATTTAGAAAACTATTAGATTTGTATAATACTTATAAATATAAATTTTATTGTTGATTATTTACTAAAGTTTTAAAGTTACTCAACAACTGTATGATTTTTAAACAGGTAATTTACATTTTATGAAATTATATAATTAAGGATATTGTCTTTCTTTATTCATAAGAGAGCACAATATGAAAGCTAATTTTACAAAAGGATATCTTACTTTTATATAAACAATGTAAATGTTATTTTAATGTTTGGTCAATTTTTACTTTGACATTTGTTTCTTTTACAGAAATAATGCATTTATTCATAATTAGTTTCATAAACAATATATTGTGTATTAACAATGTATTATTATCATATTATTATATATCATATTATATAACAATTATCATATTATTATATATCATATTTTATATATATATATATATATATATATATATATATATATATATATATATATATATATATATATATATATATATATATATATATATATATATATATATATATATATATATATATATGAAGAGTTTATTTTCAAAACGCGGTAAACGGCATTTTAAAAATTTTTTAGAAATTGTGTGGTTTATTTTTAGTTTATAAGGACCTAGCAGACATTGTGTCCGAATATATGCTAAACGAACTATAACCCAATACTTTTTTACTTCTAAAAAACATTTATTTTCAAAACGCAGTATAAAATTTTTTATTTATTTTCAAAATGCGGTATTTAATTTTGACCAATCCGTGGCAAATGTATATTACTTCTGCGCAAGCGCAAATATTTTAAAGTTGCGTCAAAGAAATGGCGGATTGCGATGGACAAGATTAATGCGTTACCTAATATCCTATTTCACATAGGAAAAAAGATATGATGTATGAAACAAAAGAAAAGAAAAGCATTTCTTAATTCTAGTGTTCGTTTAAACTACCATGCTTTGCTTGTTTAACTGAACGAATTATGGAATAATGATAGAAAATATATTAAAAAGGCAACTCAAATTAATAAGTTTAAATATATTTGTTACCTGTTTTTTAATGGAAAGCATTCAATAATAATACTTCCTTTTTATTTTTTGTTAAACCGACAATTGCTTTGTTGCAAATAAAATGAGGCTATTGCAGTATTTCATTTTTAAAAATTTATTTCGTTCAAAAATATAACGATGACTTTTATGTCACATTAATTGTCCATTAGTTCTATGGAGACTTAAAAATAGTGATCATCATTGTTACAACTACACAACACTAAAAAAATATTATTGTTTATTGTCCATATTTAACTCTCCGAAACAAATATAAATTTACAATTGCGAATTGTGAAATGTAATAGTTTACATTACTTTAATAAAACATTGTTTACATTCACATTATCAATAAAATATAATGACCAAACATTAAATACACATATTTGTTCAATATGTTAACTAAAATTAATCATTAAAACTTATTCAGGTCTTTTAAAGTTTAAAAACTTTCCATAACATCTTTATAAAATGGATATACCGCATTTTGCTAACAAGCTTTAATTGGATATACAGTATTTTGAAAATAAATGCAAACTTATTGACAAAAAAAAAAAAAATTTTATTTAATAATATTTTATTTATTAACATTATATAATATACTTTATGTATATATACATTAAGAAACAATAACTTTTCCAAATATACGAGACATGTTGGTGTGGCGAAAAAAGTCAATTATCTTAATACCACAAAAATGGATATACCGCATTTTGAAAATACACTCTTTATATATATATATATATATATATATATATATATATATATATATATATATATATATATATATATATATATATATATATATATATATATATATATATATATATATATATATATATATATATATATATAGTGTTTGAAAGAACGCGTTCCAAAAGGAACAGATTCCTGGAGCGAGTTCCTTTATTGAGGAACAGAGCTAGGAACTGGTTCATTTTAAAACAACGCAACGAGGAAAGAGAACGAACTCTTTTTTTTTAAGGAACGTGAACAAAAAGTTATTCTTTTTTGTTCACGTTCTTCAAAAAAAAAAATTTTTTAATTGTCCCTCAAAATTCAAACCCATAGCTTTTTGTTATAGTTGATTTTACAGTTCAAAAAACATAACGCTCTGTATTTGGCTATAGTTTTAGAAATAGTATGTTGGCCCAACATATGGCGAACTTTGCTGCGGAGTTACTTTAAAAAGGCTAACCTTGCAGAAGTAATTTTATTTCATGCGGTTGTAGTAAGCAATATGAATCCAGTTATTGAAATTGATAATGGTAGTGGTGGCGCATGCATCAAGTTAGTGGTAAGTTAAATAAAAATATACCCTTACTTTTTATCTATTTTATATTTCATTGACTTGCAAATTGCATTTCTAAAGTAAGTTTATTATGATAAAACATGTCTTGACTTGCAGACTTAACTAAAGCCATAATGCTTAAGTCTAAGTCAAAATACTAAACTTTAACTAAAATAATAATTATATTTAACACTATCGACTCCGACTCCACAGCCCTGATATAATGTTTACCTTTCCAGGCGAATGTTTGCCCTGGAATGGTTTAGGGTCATTTTTTATAGTCAATGAAATATATGGCAACAATATAAATGCAAAATATGTTTTGTGTGGCCTTTGAGGAAAATATATAAGTACAGCTAAAAATACATCATCTAATCTAAAACAGCATGTTAAGGTAAACCAATATAAGCGATTCTTCCTATTTTAAAATTATGTTAACTGATTTATTTCGAATTATAAAATTTGCATTTTAGTTTATACATAATTATTATGTACTAATAAATTATCATTATGTAATAATAAATTATAATTATGTAACTAAAATGCATACTGTTGTACCTTAAAAGCACATGCACAATTATTCCACATTCAATAATTTGCTGCAGTTCCCGTTTTTTGAATTTGCTGAAATTTCTGATGAACTTTATATTTAATTAATAAAGGCAAAAGGTATTTGCTGGCAGTGCCGGCAAGTAATTCTGAGGTTAGTTGCTGGCTGGATTATATAATATATAATTTTAAATTTTCTCAGCTCTAATATGCTTGTGTAGCACAGTGGTTTTCAAAAAAGCTGAAAAGTCAGAGGCCTGCGTTCGGCTGAGAAGTTCGGAGGCCTGCGTTCGATTTTTTACTGCCTGAAGATGGTTTATAAAAAAATTAAATATAATAAATAAATATTATTATATATAATATATTTAAATTGTTTTTCCACATTAATAAAACACTGCCGGCATATACTTATTACATTCAAATTGCTTCTTTACTTGCGCTGCCGGCAATTAATCCTAGAATTATTCGCCGACTCTGCTGACAATTACTGCTTGTCATTAATAAAAGTTAAAAAAAAAATTCAGTGCTACATTTTTTTTGTTTAAATATTTGTCAAATTTTTTATTAAAAAATAAATAAATATTTGTTTCATTTTTAGAGAGTTCATCCATTTAAAATGGCAGCTTTTGAAAATCCTATAAAAGAAGGTAAAAAAATGCTTCGGTTAAAAAAGAAAAATGGTTTCATCGAGAATGTTAAGAATGGATTCATTGGAGAATGTTGCAATCAACTCTTGAGAAATATTGAACCGATAAAGGATATGAGAGTTTTAAAATAAATCAAAAAAGTTTAGATCAACTTGTTGTAAATTTTGTTGTTAGTGAAATACAACCTTTATCTATAGTTAAAAAACTATTAGATTTGTATAATACTTATAAATATTATTTTGTATAATACTCTAAACCATCGTTTGTAAATTTGGTAAAGTTAGGCCCTCCTAAAAATCTGAAAGTTATTTGCAGTAAAACTTTAAAACAATGTATTAATAATCTATATTCATCAATGGTTGAAAATATTACTTCAACATTTGGAGATATTATGTATGTTGCAACCATAGCTGACTGTTGGAGCAAAGGTAAAAGAAGTTATATTGGGGTTACTTGTCATTGGATAGATCAAAAGACTCTTCAGCGTAATTCAGTATCTTTAGCATGTAGCCGAATAAAAGGAAGACATACATATATTGTTTTGGCTTCTGCTTTGTATATCAATCAATCAATTCATATATTATGAAATAGTTGTTACATTCACGGAAGTTTACAAATAGTACATGTACTAATCTTAAGTAAAAACCTTGCAAATAGCTTAATATAGCATTGACAATATATAAATATATTGTTAATGCTAATAGTAATATTAATCACTCACAACAGTAACAAAACGAAAATTAAAAGTTGAAGGAGTAAAAATACTAACAATGATAATAATAAAAGTGGCAGTAGTAACAATAATAATAAAATGATAAAAGTAAAATGATAATAATAAAAAAAAAAAATGTCAAAAATAAAAATAATTACAAAAATCATATAAAAATAATAGTAATTTAGTATTAGTCACACACATACACACATATACAAACACATACAAATACATACATACAAACACATACACACTTATGTTCACATATACATATAAACACATATACTTATATCCCCTTGTATTCAATACAGGTATGTATACAATAATTGTATACATACATAATATACACACATATATGGAGATTCATATATACTATACACAAATATACGTATATACACACGCGTACATATACATATACATACATACACATATACAAACATAAATACATATACACACATTTAATAATATTATATATGTGTATTATATATGTATATATTATATACACATACACATAAATATGCATACACACACACACACACACATATATATATATATATATATATATATATATATATATATATATATATATATATATATATATATATATATACACACACACACAAACACATATATATATATATATATATATATATATATTATATATATATATATATATATATATATATATATATATATATATATATATATATATATACTTATATACACATACACAAATATATATATGCACATATAAATGTATAAAAACATACACATACAGACATACACATCCATGCATACATATACACTCACACTTATTCACATGCACTTATCACAAACACTTATACACATATCTTTGGATTTATTAACTGTATTTGATTAGAAAGGAATGGAATAGGTTACTCATAAAAACATAGATTGAATAAAGAGCTTTTAGGTCATGGGGAAGGTTATTCCAAGATTTTATACTTTGGTTTTTTATGGACTTACATCCGTAAGTAACAGAATGATGTTTTAAGACTGCAAGATTCCGATTATCAATTGATCGAAGAAAGTATTGGTTATTTGCATTTTTTGGGAAGAAATTGTTGAAGGTAAGAGGTAAATTTTTGTATTGGTGATTCCATACAAACTGGCACTTCAAAAATTGAACAAGGTCACATAGTTTAAGGATCTTAGAAGTAAGATAAAGCACATTAGGACTGAATTTGTAATTCTGAAAATGTATTAAATTTAGAGCTTTGTTTTGAAGATGGGATATCCTTAAAACTGCTTGCTGTTGAGATTGTCCCCATATTTGACAAGCATATCATATATGTGAGCCAAAAATGGCATGATATATATTTATTTGTGTTTCCAGATTGACCAGATAGGTAAACCATTTAAGAGGTGTACCTCTGATTCCATAATATTCAAATTTCTTGAGGATAGAATGATCTACTGTATTAAAAATCTTATGCATAGCTTTTTCAAAGAGTTTGCTTAGGTTTGAAAGAAGAGAGATAGATTGGTAGTTAGAAAAAAGTATATTTATTGAAGAACCTTTGTAGAACCGTTTTGAAATGAGTTATTTATAATAATACTGAGAGGTTTAGAAATTATGTCTGGAATAAGTTTAAAAAGAAATGTAGGAAAGCTATTAGGACCAAAATATTTTTCAGTTCTAAGGGTGGTTTTAATAAGATTAGAGATTTCATTCTCTGTGACAGGATCAATAAAGAACGAATTAGAATTTAGAAAGTTGATATAGTCACTTAATTTGGATGTTGAAGGTATGATTTTGTTTTGAAGTTTGTTTTGGATAGTAACAAAAAAGTTATTTAATATATTCGATACAGTAGTTTGATTTGTGATAATATTTTCTTTCAATTTAAGTTTGAGAGTTGAACTATTGGAGGAAGGTTTTATGTTAATGGTTTCTATTATCCGTTTCCAAGTATTCTTAATATTGTTTGAGTTTTTACTAAAATAGGTTGTGTAATAAAATTTTTTACTAATTTTTAGTAGATTGCTGATTCTGTTTCTATAAAATTTAAATTTAGAAAACAGTTTCTTTTTAGTACTAATATCTTAACAATTTGTGCATTTTTTATATAGTCTGTTTTTAATGGAAATAGATTTAAGTATGCCATTGGTGATCCATGGTTTTGATTTAAGATTAATTTGCTGCTTAGTTAGTTTTTTGTATGGAGCATGCTGATCTAATTTTTCAAATGTCTATAAAAGAAAACTGATAGATAAATTTACATCATCATCTTTTTTAATATAGAGATCCCAGTTAATGTTGGAAACATCTTCAATAAATATATTTTTGTTAAAGGTCTTGAAGCATCACCTGTAAGATATACTTTTTTTAGGGTGGTTAGTTTTTCTAGGAATGCAGATAAATTGAGCCATATGATCAGATATTGAAATAGTAATATTGCCAGAGATTTGGTCAGGTGAATTAAAGTTTATAAAAATGTTATCAATAAGTGTTTGTGATTTAGCTGTTAGCGTGTTGGTAGAATTATAACAGGATGTAATGAAAAAGAAATAAGCGAGTCAAGGTAGCTAGAATTAGGATTTAATTCATTATATTTTAGTATATCCATATTAAAATCCCCCATAAGAAAATACTTTTTTTTTCAGTATTTAACTTATTTAACAGTGGAGTTGAATAATTATTAGTGAAATTGTCATAATTTATCGATGGATGTCGATATATGCAACCAATTATTATGTTTTTTAAGTGAGGCTTTATAGTTTCAACAAAAATGGATTCAAGATATTTGGAAGAGTAGATCCTTAGGTCATTGCGAACTATGTAGTTTAAATTAGAGTTTAGATATAGAAGAGCACCCCCTTTTTTAGCCTCAGTGGGGCAATGCTCAATGTTAAAACAATTTATAGATATGCTTGTTATTTTGTCATTTCCAAATTTGACTCAGTAATACCTATTGCCATAGGTAATGTATTAAGAGTGCTAATAAAGCTGCAGAGATCATCAATGTGATATGGTAAAGAAGCAATGTTGAGATGAATATAAAGATTTGAATTAGGATTAATTTTTTTGAAATCTATGGTGTCATAGTATTTACAATTAACTGAACCTTGGGAATTATTTAGATCTGGAATTGAATTTCGTGGACTTGATGTAATGTCAAGAGAATATAGTAAGCTAGTATTCTTGTGCGATAATGTTTGATCGAGCTTAAGGTCAGAAAGAGAATCAAATTGATAAATTTGGTTCTCAATAATAAATTGAATAATAATAAAGAAAAAAGAAATAAATTGAATAATAATAAAGAAAGATAATTTTGAAATTGAATTCAGAGAATGAGGAGGGCAGTAATGAAGATGATGATGATAATGATTTATCATTTATAATGAAGATGATGATGATGATTTATCATTTATAATGAAGATGATGATGATGATTTATCATTTATAATGAAGATGATGATGATGATTTATCATTTATAATGAAGATGATGATGATGATTTATCATTTATAATGAAGATGATGATGATGATTTATCATTTATAATGAAGATGATGATGATGATTTATCATTTATAATGAAGATGATGATGATGATTTATCATTTATAATGAAGATGATGATGATGATTTATCATTTATAATGAAGATGATGATGATGATTTATACAATGAAAATATGAGTTTGTATGACATTTTGGACAAAAACATTCATGAACAAGAAGAGAGTGACTTACTTGTTTGGTTACCACAACATTTTAGATGTGATAGTTTTACACTGAACTTAATAGCAAAAAATGATGTTGAGAAAATGGTACAGAATTCACCTTGTAATTTTAAGAAACTTTATAGGAAAGCAATGGGCAAGTGTTCATCATTATGGAGTAAACAAAATATGTCTAATAGAGTTGCAGATAAAAATTCACAATATGCTAGATGATTATTTAAAAACACCTAATAAAACAAGATGGAACTGTACCTATGATCGCTTATTACAAATTAAAAGTATTTTTTCAGACTCTAATAGACATAACAAAATGAGCAATATAATGGATTTCTGTGAAGTAAAATGATTCACAAATCAAGAAATTCAAATAATTCAAGAATACTGTGAGGTTTTTACAAAGAGAAGAATCAATGTTTATAGTGTATTTATTACCTACACCTTATGCTTTAGATAAAAAAACTAACTACTTTGCAACAAAAAAAACTTTTGTGGCCCACTTTTCAACACAGTAAAATATTCAGTTCAAACTTGATTTATATGGGATACCTCTATATGGGATAAAAAATGACTAATATTAGCATCGTGTTTGTTGCCTCGTTTTAAATTATTATGGCTTGATGGTATCAAACATTTTACAGCTGAAGCCTTGTTGAAATCTTTATTTGAAAATGTGGATCATAGGCCTAGTTCAGCAGCTTGTGAAATGGAATCTTCTTCACGTACAATTACATGTACATCTAAAGAAGACTTTTTTTGTTTACCTGTAGAAAGCAACAGTTACAAGTTCAGGTATTGAAGAATTAGAATTATATTTAAAATCACAGTCAAGAGATTTATGTTTTACTATTATACCCAGCAGTATTAAAAGTCTTTTTAGAACTTAACACACCTCTTCCCATTGGTCGAGCAACTATTTTCAACAGGGTCTAATGTGATTACTGAAAAAAGATATTAATTGGGTAATTTGTTATTTGAAAAATTAGTTTTATTAAAACAAAATAAAGGTGAAGTTTAAAATATTTGTTTTCTTCGTATATATTACTGTTTTCTTATAGCATTTTGCTTATGCTTTTGAACTGAAATTAATATATATCTTATATATGTATAAAGTTACGTGCATAGGCAGACTAGGCCGGCAAGAGAGCAAAATATTCAGAAAACTATTTAAAAATAATAACAAAAATAAACCTGATATAATGAATTTATTCCCATTTTGTCGCTAATGTAATAACGTTTATTTGAATATGGATAAAAATCATATTAATAATATTTAAAAACTTGATTTTACTTTTGATAAATTTAATTTTTTTTTTTCCCTTGTAAAATTATAATTAAGGTTTTTAAAAAAAAAAACCTTTTTTGACCTAAAAAAAAGGGAAAACTGAAATAAAATATAATTAAACTTTCAACAAAAATACTCATTTTTATTGACATTTTTTTTTAATGAATAAACCAATAAGTCGAAAATTTCTTTTGCAAAAAACAACATAGCATTAAAAATAAACTTAACTGTTAAAAATGTTAAAAACTTTTTTTCTAATAACTTGATAAATAAATTATTTTAGTAAGTTTGAATAACTTTTTATTTATTATCTAAGGTTTATTTAAGATATGAACTCAACTTCTCTAGGCACTGGGAAATCTCTTTATGTTATGTGTAGTTAAAGGTATGAATGTTTGCTTTAGGGGTTTTTGTGAAGTTAAAAGTACATATGTTTGCTTTAAGGTGTTGTGTGAAGTTATAAGTATAAATGTTTGCTTTAAGGTGTTGTGTGGAGTTAGAAGTATCAATATTTGCTCAAAAATCATACCTCAGCTATACATCTTATGATTTCATACCAAATTCTTTGTGAATTATAACCTGTATAAAAATAAGACCAAGTTATAAACATATAGTTTGGCTAATAATTTGACTAGAGATCCAAAATAGACACCTGCGGAGGTTTGAGTACATATACTAACTGTGGGTTTGTATTAGCACAATCTAAGCATATAGGTGTATGAAAGTGTACATACATTGACAGACATAGCCATAGACACTGTTGTGTCACTGAGTGTACATACATCAATCAGTTGATGTATGTACACTGAGTGTACATACATCAACTGATTAAGGGATTGGCACAGTAAGCATATATATTGACTGATTCACATCTGATATCAATTCAGGGTTTGGTTTGGACAATCACTTTCTAAATTTAAAAAAACAAATAACCAATCTAACGGCACAGTTTTTAAAACTGATTTCAAGGTATCCTTAGGCAAACAAAAAAAAAACAACACCAAATTATAAATAAAACTTAAACTACTGTGATTTTAGAAGCATAAGCAACACCAAATAATAAAAAGCATACCAATACTGCTGAGATAGGTAAACAGAGAGTCATGCACTGTCATTTTAAATTGGTTGTAATATGATTGTAATGAAGGCATCTAAAAAAGGAAAACAGCTAGTATCTAAGTACACTAAAAAAATATAAATTACTTATTTTTTTGACACCAAAGTCTAGATTTAATAAAGAAAAATTTGGATGTTTTCCTATATTGCAAGAAAATGATAACCGAAACAAATTAGAACAATACTTACTTCTGAGATTGGTATGTAGTCATCTCCAACAACATAACTTTCAGTATCTTCAGGATTAAAAGGATAATAATCATGCTTACAAAATCTAAAAAATCAAAAACAATAACCAGATAAATAATCAAATTAGATTTAGGAGTAAAAGCCAAAAAAAAAAAAAAATAAATAAATGCAAATTTAACAAATACAGAAAATACCTGACAAGAATTTCAGATTTATAGGCATATGCAAGTAGTGGTTCAACTGATGTTATTACAACATAAACACCAATATCGAACTTTCTAAAATTACAACTAACCTTAAAAAAATTGATACAAAAAACCGAATCAAAAAAAAAATTTATCTGAAAATTTTATTTAAATTCCTCTATTTCTAAATAAAAACATGTAAATATATATATTACACACACCCACAAACCTACACACACACACACACACACACACACACACACACACACACACACACACACACACACACACACACACACACACAAATTCAGTTTTATTTTTTTAAAGTTGTTTTTCTTTTCAATTTTGTTTGAAATCATTGCATAATTTTATAACAAATCTTGATATAAAGGTTTTAATTTTACATTTAAAAAAAAATTGTTTTAATAATTTTGATAATCATCAAAAGAAATTAAAAGAGCAATTAACTTTATACTTTCCATCAACAAGAAGTGGTTGGTCTACAAATTCTTGAACAAAGGTGTTTGTTGATTGGGAATCCACATCTGAAATATGCAAACAAAATTAAAAAAAAAAGATTGTCTGCAACAGTTGTCTCAAACGGTAAAAGTATAACTTGAGCTGTTTGCAGTTTTTATCTTTAAGTAAACACAGATATATTGTTACAACAAAGAACAATGCCAAAAAGTACCTTTTGTTTGAATGATTTTGATACCTCTATGATTATTGCTTTTTTGTACCCAAGACTTATTTGGAAAGTTTTGAACCTAAAATTATTTATATATTTTAATTAAATTATTTAAATATTATATGCGGTAGTGGTGTAGTGGTAAGAGCACTCACTTTGTAAGCGAGCGGTTCGGAGTTCGACTCCCACCACGTCCCTGGAAGTACTGCGCTCAACTTAATTTCTCTGCGCAGCGGTCTTGCTTGTCAAGGTTCGTGTTTCGGAGTTAAAGAGTTGAGAGAGGGTTGTACCACGATTTACAAAAAAAAAAAAAAAATGAGTAGCCTTTTCGACTGTAGTGGCCCCCTCGGGCCTTATGTTAAAAAATATTTAAACATAGTTTTATAAATTATTAAAGTCCAAGTAAACTCATTTTGAGAAAACAACAAAAAACTAAACTACTCTTAGTTCCACATCAACAGAAATAATTTTTTTTTGTCCATTTTTAGGAACAAAAATTTCTCAATTGGTCTATTATTTAAACAGATGATAGATTTGAGTATTTAGAATGTGTAAACAGATTTAACTCAAAATTTTTAGGGTTAGCTCAAGACTCTTAAACATCAAATGGGTCCATATAGTTTTCAAAAAAAAAGTTCTTCAAAACTATAACATGTTGGTTCTCAAAAGAAGCGAAATTATATAAAAATTTCAAAAATAAGCATAATTTTATTTCAAAATTATAGTTTTAGATTTTATTATAATTTAATTTTTATTTCACTTTCTAGAAAATGACACTTTTTAACTGAAAATGAAGTATATCCATTTTTACAAAAAAAATTTATTATAATTTTTTTTTTTTTAATGTTTTTAAAATAATGATCATTTTTGAAATTTTTTATAATTTCGCTTTTTTTGAGTACCAACATGATATACTTTTGAAAACCTTTTTTTTTTTAATTCTCGTCTGATGTTTATAGATCTTGATCTTTTTTTTTTAACTTTTTTGTTAAAATTAGGAAATAAAATTTCGGTTTCAAATGCGCTAGTATTTAACTAATTTTTCTTTTTTGTTCAGGACAATAAAATGAATTAAAAAGTCAACTTTGGTTTGTTGGCAATTAAGAGGCAATTTGTTGGCAATTATTTTTAATAAAAAATGAACTAAAGTAAAAATTTCAATCTTAATAAAAATTGCACTAATTTATTTTTTGAATGAATGAATTTTTTAACTTCAGCTCGCTATTTCATTAAACATTTAGAAAACCAAAAAACAAAACGAAAACTTGAAAAAGTTACTAAATGTACTAAATGTACTAATAATAGTACAGGTTTAAACGATTAGTTTTGAAGAAATATATTTGAATATATAACTATTTAAATACTTAAAAATTTAATCGGCATATTTAAATATCTAGTAAATAAAAAATTTATTTAAATACAAAATTATTATTATTTTTTTAATTTACAAATATACATTAAATATCTACGTAATGTTTGTATTTGTAAATTAAAAAAAAAATTTTGTATTTATAAATATTGGCTAATAATTAATAATATTATAATATTATTTATTTATCTTCTTTTATGTTTTACACTAAAAGAAGATAAATAAATAATATTATAATATTATTTATTTATCTTAATAATATTTACTTTGTAACTTTCCTAACTTAAGATAAACAGCAAAAACCTAAATAAAGAGTTTTTGAATAATAAAAATAAATTAATAAAACAATTTATGAAACATATTGAAAAATCTGAACTCGAGAATAAGTGACGTCAATAAACTTTTTACTATGATCTTATAAACCTTTGGAAATTTTAAACCAATTGGGAATACTGCGTTATACGCAGTGCCATCAGGCTGGGTAACACCCTGATATATATATATATATATATATATATATATATATATATATATATATATATATATATATATATATATATATATATATATATATATATATATATATACAGTATGGGCCAAAAAAAACCGGCCAAGGTTTTTTTGCAGAAAAATTTACATTTTTTTGGGTTTTAAAAGCATTTCTCAGATATTTAAACTAATATCTCAACTTTTTGCATATTTCTTGTTTATTTAAATGTCTTATATCTCATTTCTTATATTAAAAAAGAGTTTCATATTGCGTCTAAGTTAACTTTTTTCTTCTTTTCTCAACAATTTCTTATTTAGGCTCTAATTTGTCATAGTTGTGGTTAAATAACTCTTAAATTATTTGATTATTTTGTAATAAAATATAAATTGTAGATAAACAGGGTTAACCTTACCCTAACCCTGTATATAAAAAAAAATCTAAGATGTATTTATTAATGATGAAATATGCTAATTTATTACATTTTAGAATAGATAAATATATAATATATAAAAATGGTTTTAAATGACATTAGTAAAGGAAGAATTATTGAGATGTCATCCTTTGGTATGACTCATAAAGATATTGCAAGCAAGGTTGGATGCGGAAAAAGTACTGTTACTGATTTTCTAAAGAAGTATAAGGAGACAGGAGAAAGAGTCCGTCAATCTGGATCAGGAAGAAAGAGAAAAACTACTAAATGAGAAGATAGACGCATTGTCCAAGCTGCCCTTAAAAATCGCCGTTACCAATATTTCTGGAAAAACCATAATTCGTCATTTACATGAGTGTAAAAATTTAGATTCTCATTGGGCTATCAAAAAACCTCTTTTACCAAAGATCAACATTGCACATAGGCTTCAATGGTGCAGTGAGCATAAAGACTGGACTATTACCCAATGGAGACAAATTGTTTGGTCAGATGAGTCTACTTTTAGCTTTAGATGCAATCAAAGATTTCGTGTTTGGAGGTGTAGTAATGAAAAGTATCACCATGAATGTATAAAAGCCACAGTTAGGCATCAAAAAAAAAATTAACGTATGGGGATGCTTTGCCGCGCATGCTACAAGAAGGATTCACAACATTAAAGAAAATATGGATCAATACCAGTACCATATTACCCTTGTTCATAATGCAAAGCCAAGTTGCTTGGAATTATTTTCAGATGGTAACTATGGTAACTATCTATTTCAACAAGATAATGATCCTAAGCACACTGCAAAATATAATAAAGAATATATTGAAAAAAATATGCTAACTCTGAAATGGTTACCTAGCCAATCTCCCGACCTAAATCCAATTGAAAACCTATGGTCCATACTCAATAATAAAATTAAAAGAAAAATGTGTAATGATGAAGTTTGTCTTTTCAATTGCGTAAAAGAGGCATGGAATAGCTTAGAACCATTTTTATTAACAAATCTTGTTGACAGTATGCCTAAAAGAATCAAAGCAGTCTTAGCTGCAAAAGGTGCTATGACCAAGTACTAGATTTTGAGATTTTGTTTCAAATAATATGACTCTTTCAAGATAATAATAGAATACAACAATTCTGCCAACAATTATTTTGTACTATGTATATTCGGTAATACTTTTGTATTTATTAAATCATCATTATATTATAAAATGTTTCTTTTAATGCTTTAATTTTTGATATTTATATATTGATACTTTAAATAAAATCACTCATTAAATTTGTTTCAGTTCATTTTACATAGAAATTTTGTAAAAAAACCACATAAAATTTCTTGGCTGGTTTTTTTTGGCCCATACTGTATATACATGTAAGCGACCAAGATTGATATATGACCAGGGCTTGTGGGTTTGTGATCTGGGCTGCATAAATATTTATACATCCTAAAGTTTTTTTTTTAAATTCAAAATTCATGTTATATATAAACATCATTATGATCATTATGATCAATATGATCACCATAATCATCATTATCATCATCAATATTTTTTAAAACATTATTTTTAAAAACATTGTTATTGGAGCTTTGGATCAAACAAATCTAAAATGATTACCTTAAAAGATTGGGAAAAAGACTTTGATTTTTTGATGTATATGTATATGTATATGTATATGTATATGTATATATATATATATATATATATATATATATATATATATATATATATATATATATATATATATATATATATATATATATATATATATATATATATGTATATATATATATATACATATATATATATATATATATATATATATATATATATATATATATATATATATATATATATATATATATATATATATATATATATATATATATATATATATATATATATATATATACATTTATATATATATATATATATATATATATATATATATATATATATATATATATATATATATATATATATATATATATATATATATATATATATATATATATATATATATATATACATTTATATATATATATATATATATATATATATATATATATATATATATATATATATATATATATATGTATATGTATGTATATATATATATATATGTATATGTATGTATATATATATATATATATATATATATATATATATATATATATATATATATATATATATATATATATATATATAAACTTTCAGCTTTAGACAAATATCTCAAAAAAATAATTTATAAATGTATTTTTAAGGGTCAGAGTTTGCAGTTAGGTATCGGATTCAAATTCAAATTATTAGAACCATTAAAATTTTTTGAGTTATTGATTTAAAGCCAATTGCAAGGGAGCAGCCGCTGTAGCTAGCTCCTTGTTTTCATTCTTCTTTTGTTTTAATGGTTTTTTACAAGAACTCTTTATTTGAAGTAGCTTCTAAAGCTTCTCCAAGCTCATCATACACTCTACATTATCTTGAATAAATTGTACTGTAAGCACAGCAAAACTGATTTACTTATTATGAAATATTTTTACTTGAATGAGAAATACATTTCTTGTTTTAAAAAAAAAATAACTCACTCTTCAATTTATTTTTTAAAACAAGAAATTTATTTCTCATTTTAACAAACATATTTCCTACTTAGCAACTTATTTTTTTAAACAATAAAATATATTTCTTGCTTTGACGAATAAATTTCTTAAACTATGGTCACCAGATCTATGATTTTGCTGTGAATTCTGATGAGTTGTTAGCAACTTTGAAAGATTTTAAAAGATTTGAAATTCATTGTATCCAAAAAGTCTGAGGGAGTCTCATCCACAGTCATTTTTTTAAACTATGACCTAGAACATCAAAAATTATCCTGAAGTCTGGTGAAATATAAAACTCAAGACCTTGTATTTGTTTTTACATCTTTTCAGAACTTCCTTTGAATTGAATAAAGAACTTTTACCATTTCTATATACCTGTCAGAAAATGCTAACACTAGCACCATGGTTAATGGATCCAAACACCTCATATGTCATTTTGTTATGATTTAAAATTTCACCTCTGCAGCAGACTTATATTAAATATAATGGCTTAGTCTTGTTGATCATAAAGTTTTAAATTAAAAATAAAATAATGTATATAAAATAAGGTTTAAAACGACACTGCTAAAAACTTATTACATTTATTTTTGACAAGATAAAATCAAAGTGCAATTTCTATTGATTTCATTTCTATTATATTTCTACTGATTTTAAGAAAATCCTGCTAGTGAAGGAAAAAATTGGTTTAGAGTTATTTTTTTGTTTTTTTTACATCAAAAATTATTTTAAACATTTTGGAAATCGTTGTTTTTAAACAATTTGTTACTTTTATGACATATATTGCTCTTAAATAGTAAGATTGAAATATCAAAAATTATAAATCTAATTTTACTTTAAAAAATGCAACATCAGAATAGTGGCAGGTCAAAAACCATGATGCCAAGTAAAGAGGAATGTAGTAAAGAGGAATCTATCTCTTTGAATATTTTTATACTCAGAATAAGAATCTGATTTTAGGGGAATTCAACTTGAATTTTATGTATCAAAATGTATTTGCCAAAAACCTGGTGTGTGAAATAGCTCCGTTTAGGTTAATTTTCCGCAAGTTAACAATAAATCTTTTAATTAGCCAGTGCTTAAAGTGATTGAACTGTCTGAGATCAAAAGAATCTAATTGCTGTGTATACGAGCTTAACGCTATCGTGTTTAAAAATCATGTTTTTTTTTAATTTTATAACCAATATGTGCATTTTAAAATACTACCAGTTAACAAATATAATAACAATAAAAATGCACACAATCGTTTGAAAATGCCTTTAAAAACTGTAAAAATGCCTTTAAAAAATGTAAAAAACTTTAAAAGAGTGGCTTTAAGTATAAATAGTCATCCAAAATAAAAAATAAAAAAAATTTATTAAGAAAAAAATACCTTAGGGAAATTTTATGATACTCTGTGAATTAAAATTTCAAAATGGGATTGGCTGATATATATATATATATATATATATATATATATATATATATATATATATATATATATATATATATATATATATATATATATATATATATATACCATTGCATGGTCAAATTTAATTTTTACCATAAAATGTAACCTTAACAATTTTTTTAATTAATTTAGAAGACTGAAAAAAAGTTTTAAAAATTTGCATTTTCTATCTCTTTGTCAGTCGTTGTAGCAGCACTTCTTGCATGTTCTACCTATTTTTCAGTCAATGTAGTAGCACTCCTCTCATGTTCTACCTATTTGTCAGTTGATGTATGTAAATAGTGATTTACATACATCAACTAGTCATAGCCTTTGTTTATATACATATAATTTATAACACTAACCCTCAACTCAAATTGGTCTTTATCTTCAGGTAATACAAAAGCTTCAGGAATCCATTGTTTCTTTAATGAAGCTAAGTAAACTTTTAATGTTAAGTAACCAATACCTGGCATGTGATTAACCTAAACTATTAAAATATTAATTAATTATTTTTTTTAATAACAAATTTTTTAAAATTTCAACAGAACTATAAATAAATTTTTATTTTTTGAAATAATAATAATGACCTTTTGATGTGGTTGAAGCTTTTGAAGTAAGTCATTAAAATTATTTAAAAAAGGAAAAGTATATGACCACATTACATCCCATTTTTTTGGTGGTGTTATTCCTGCTATTGCAACATAACCAGTTTGCTCAAAAATATTGATCACATGTTGAAGATGGGTTGTCTAAAATAAAATATTAATCAAACCAATTGCAATAAGGTTTGTCAATACTCTTATTAACAAACATTTTCAAAACTGTTATTAGATAATAGCATTAAAGCAATAAAGCCACATTAAAAATGACAACAATATATAGTAAATTTGCATACAAATATTTCATTATACATAAAACTTTTTTGTAGATAAATTTTAAAATTAATGCTCAACAGCTCTGAAAACTAACATTCTTCCATTTAAAATAATTATTAAAAAAACAGATATACATTTTCAGCCCATGAAATCTGATAGATTTCAGGTTGGCATAAGAGTGCGATACTTAGCTGACATCAGGTCAGCAAAATTTTGCTTTTGATTTTTTGCATCCTGTTACAAAGGGTTAATGATTAATGGTTATAATATAATTGATTTATACACAGTAATATTTAGACTAATATTTTACTTTAGACAGTAAACTTTTAAAGAATGTAGCAATTAAACTTTAAGTATTTAGCAAGTATATGATATTACTATATAATGTGTTTATGTGCATCATTGACAATGCAATTTTTAAGCCGTTTAGCCTTTTTATATAAGATCCCAGTGTTGTTTGAACTTTAACATTGTAAAAAGTAACTTCTCTTAAATCAGATATAAACCACCATTTTTTAATAACTGTTCTTTTAGGCATATTACAGCTTGTAACAGAAGAGTTTGTATGTGTACCTAATAGAAGAGTTTGTATTAGAGTTTCTAATTTTTAATCTAAAAAACATTAACTTGATTTAAAATTAACTTTAATTAAAAAAAAAAATTTAATGTTTTTTAAATGTTTCTTCTCCACATGTATTTATCGTAATAAAATATTTCTTTTCTACATGTGTTTATCATGATAACATGTTTCTTCTCCACATGTGTTTATAATAACTTAACTATACTAAATCTAAACTTTCTAATTAAACTTTCAGATCTTAAATAATATTAAAATGTAAATTCACCTAATTAAAGAGATTAAAATTAGATTTTAAAACTTAATATAATATAAAAATTAGATTTTAAAACTTAATATAATATTCTTGCTCAAATTTTAAGTAAAAAAACATGACAGGCTTTGTTAAGAAGCATTACGCTGCTCCCATTTTAAGTGTAAAAAGGCGTATTGCCAATGTTTTCAGCAATTTTATGTTATGCAAAAATTTATATCTTTTGGAATATTTAAATTATTTTTAGATATCGCTTATGTGATGTTTTATCTAGAAGATGTTAAGTCTTTTTTTTTTAATTTTTTTAGAATTAAGTTTTATTTAGAGGATATTAAGTAAAATCGTTTAACCAAAATTGTGAACTAATTGATTTTTAGTTAAAGAAACAGTTTGTTTAATAATGTTTTTTTTATTAAAAATAAATTCAAGAAAATAAAGAGGATTAAGTTTAAACTTTTCATCATATTCAATTTTCAGTTACTTTCATTCACAACATATGTTCATTTTACGTGTAACAATTTTTGTTTATTTATGTATAGTTTTACAACAACTAATTTTTTTTTATCCCATTAAGAAAGTATTTATGATTAACTGTTTATTAAAGTATTTCCTGACCATCATTTGGCAAGAACCAGGGACAATTCCACAGGTAGTGTGAGAAAGAAGTTGTTTCCTATGCCCCTCCCCCCTCTTTAAGAAGAGGGAAGAGTCAACATTAGATTTAGAATTGGTTTTTTTCAAGAATATAGTCAGTGGACTTTGAGCGTTAAGGACTTTTTGCTTTTTCATAAGACATTCATCACTTTTAAAGAACTCATCCTCCCCATTTCATTCCTAAAATTGCCTCTGGCTAGACCTGTATGCAATTATATTTAGAGAACTTAGTTTTCACCTTTTTAGAATTTTTACCAAATTAAGAATGTCGATTAGAAATAGTAAGAATGATAGAAATAACATTGATTAGAAGTGAATAACTAGTTTATGGGTAGTAGACATGATTAGAAGTGATGAACTAGTTTATGGGTAGTAGACATGATTAGAAGTAATGAACTAGTTTATGGGTAGTAGACAAATATTTTACCAATACTTTAATTACCTTCTAAATGATATTTATAGAAAGATATTTATACAAAAATTTAATATTTATGATAAATACTTGATAGAATTTAGCATAATTAATTTTTTCTTATTTCTACAAATGTTTTTGCTGTAAATACAATCATTTTATAGATCTTTCTTCAGTAACGAGAACTATTACATTGCTCACAACTAAAATCTTACTTAGTTAATAACTAACGGAAACTTATATGCAAGCCTCACTTAGAAAAAAACTAAAGACGCATGTAAGAGATACACTATTTATACTTTAAAGTAAAATAACTACACTTAGTAAGGCTGGACATTTAATGAGCATTAAATTTGTTTCTTGACTAAAACTGCTTAAAATATAATGGCAACATGTTTATAATAAAGCAGAATAAACTTCTAGCTAAATGTAGTAATTTGTATTTCCTTACAACACTTTTTTAAATATATAATTTATCAAACAGATAACATTTTGAATAAATTGAAAACTTTTGGAAAATGGAATCTTTCAGATTTTTTGTACAAAATCTGTTGAAGAGAATGGAATTACGTAAGTAAAAATCTTCTGTAATGTATGTGTGCATTATCAAGATAATATCTTGGCCAATACCAAAGGAGCAATAAGAACAGCCGCATTACATTATATAAATTGGATATGTTACATTTTAAAAAAAAATTGGTGTTTCTTGACATTTACAAAAAACTGCCCACAGAAATGCAATCCAATTTTTAAATGATGACCTAAAAGAAAACAAAGAAGCTCTTTAAGATGGCAATTAGTAACTCTTTGAATGTTGTTAGCTGAGAAGCAGTGAAGCCAGTAGTCAGTGCATTTTTCACCCAAATTATCGTACTGCAACACCAAATCCACAAACTTTATGATGCTCATGACTAAAATAACTTGTAATAATAAGTCTATATTTGTTTTTTTCCCTCTCTTTTGGCAAATATCTTTACTCAATATATACCCATTTGCAAATACTCCCCAACGGTACAATAAGTATTACAAACGTTATACCCAATATAATATATGACACACCTACAACATTCCTTCTGATGCAACACAATAATAGTTTATATTCAATACAATTGTTTACACTAATTGTCAGACAGCAAACAACATAGATCAACAGGTTAATTGTCAGACAAGTTAAGTTGTTGTTCTTAACTTTCACAACCCTTAAACATTAAAAACACAAAGCATGAACTGGCCAAGCCAATCAAGCTTCAGCTTAACTTGATCTTTTTATCAAATTTTTGGTTTTATTAATAGTCAAATTGGTAGGGATCATTAGCTAAAACTATTTTTTGTTTTGGACAAGCTTTTTATGTTAGGTTTTAACAGCATTTAACTGCTTTAAAAATTAATCCAGAAAATATAATCTATAAGATTTCAAGGAATATTTATATTTTAAAATAACTTTAAATAAAACTTAAAATTTATTTATAATAAAAAAACTTTGAAAAACCAAAACTTTAAATAAAACTTCAGCACTATAAAACTTTATTTTATTTTTATAATCTCAAATCTTGAAAGTGTTAATATGTGTAAAATAATAGATTTGCTCCTACTAAATCGAATAAGTCAATTTACCAGATCAAACTACTCCTACAAATGGCATCTTTATTTTTAGTGGACATTTTGTGGACATTAAAATTTGGGTTGAAAAATGAGAAATAATAATAAGAAAGCTTGAACATGCAGCAGTAGGTCTTGTTTTAAAGCATAAACCAGCGTAGCATTTACATATGCGCTAATTAATTTAGCGTAAGGTAAATTAATTAACACATTTAAATGCAAATTAATTAAATTTTAAAAAATGGTAAGCCATTTCACATAAGCCATTTTTATTCATTTTTTAATATTTAAACAAGTCAAAAGGAATCATTTAAGCAGTATGATAAAAGAAGTAATTAACATTATAATAACCACTTAAAAAGTTTGAATGACAATTAAGTAAAAATGTTTGCATGACAATTACATTTGATACTTGCGCTATTTACAAATGTAATAACATGAAAAAATAAATAAAATTTTATTTTTTATTAATCTAACTTTTCTGACAAAAATGTTCAGTAAAAAAAAAAAAAAGAAGTTATATGTGCATAAAAAAAGAAATTATAAAATAAACATAACAAAAAAATTTTAATTTATCATCTTGCAATAGCAAGAATATTTATTTAGACAATTTCTCATAACAAACAATAACAAAAATAATTACGAAATTTAAAAAAAATTATAAGCTAAATAATAGTACAAGTTAACTTTTATTTTAATATTAGTGTCACCTTTGATATTTTAAATTATGTTTGTTTGTTTTGTAATAATGATTGATTTTATTAACAAAAAAATAAAACATTAATTATTACAAACTTTAAACAAAATCTTATAAAAAGTTTTTTTTTTTATATAATTAAAAAAAAAAAACTTTTTCTATGGATTTTTTTTAATTTTTTAGCTTGAATTTACACTTGAAGCAATATTGCTCTTGCAATGTCTTTTTTGTGACAAACAAATCTTTTGCAACAAGTAATATTTTTTGTTTGGTAATAATTTTTTAAAAGTAAAAAATCATTATTTGCAGAACCGCAATTTTATGAAATAGTGAAAAAAAAAAAAAAGTTTATGTATTTTTATTCATTTATGTTTATAAATGCCGAGAAAAGAAAGATATTAACTTATGTTAAATGTTAATAAAAAATGTAATATTAAATTTAATAATAATAAAAAAAAAAAAATTGAAACAAAATAGACATTCAACAATATGTACATTTACAAAACAACACTTCTACATTTGTTTTTCTTAATTAAACTTGTTTTGCTGTAATTTATTTTATTGCAGTAGCTTAAAAATTTTATGACGTCAAAATGACAAAGAGCTAATGTGCTAAGCCATTTTTTATTTAAAGCAAGGCTTGCAATAGAATAATAAAAAGCGTTGGTATGATTTTATTATTTAAGAGAGATATTTGGATGATAAGATAAAGCAGAGAATCTATTATGTGTGGTCAGCAGGTGCCAAGATCACAGAACTTTCTTCACTTTTAAAATCAAGATTTTTATTGTTAATAATTAAAAGTAAGTGTACTAAACATAAATGAGCTTTGGATTGCAAATAGTTAGTGTATAAAAAGCAAAAAAAAGGTGGTTTGTACATTGATAAATTAGAGATGTTAGAAAAAATAAATTAGAAATTATGTATGTGCACTAAAGAAATAAATATAACAAATTCTTTACTAACCATTCTAAAAAAGATAATCTAAAATTTTAGTGTTCTCTTGCTGGCTCGGAGCTTAGGAAAGACTGACCTAACAGTTGTTGTGGCACTGGTTATTACTTAATCTTTGCAGGGTGGCCACTCAAATTTCAAAATGAAATTCCATGACTTCTGCATGACTTTTCCATGACTCTTCATAAACTTTTATAATAAACCACTAACCAGTAAATTATTCAGTATTTGCCATACACTAAGCGTTTGATAGAAAATTCTGAAATCACGCCTGATAAAAACTTTTTTTCTTTTACTTCTCTGATAATCTATTACTTACACTGCAAAAATATCTTTTTCAAAAAGGACTTAGATAAGACCTATTAGTATTTTTCTTTGCATCCTAAAAATGTCACAAGCAGAAAAAAATAAAGATCATTTTAAAAAGTTCCACGAATTTTCCATGACTTTCAAAGAAAATTTAGGAATTCCATGACTTTTTCTATGACCAAATAAAATTTCATGACATTTCCATGATTTCCAAGACTAGTGGCCACCCTGCTTTGGTATAAATCAGATCATATACAGGCAGAGCACAATTTTTCAGTCTTCAAAAAAAAAATTTTTTTGATTTGTCTGTCTCTTACTCTTTGAAAATTCTTCAAATTGTTAAGGGAATTTAAAAAACAATTAATTAAAATATTTTAAAAATAAAACAGCGAAACTAATATGATACACAAAAAATTTAATATAAAAAAAAAAAACATTAAAAAATACTTTTACAACTTTAAGAAAATAAGGGGTAAACTATAGCTTCATATTATAAAAAAATATGTCTTTTTGTCAAACAAAATCATATTATTAAAACGTTTACAAATACTTAACAAAATCAAATTTTATTAAAGTCTACAGCTTTCATTAAAGCTGCAATTTAAATGTTTAACACTTGTTTCTAATTTAATAACTATTTCTAACAAACCTTTTCTGCATACACCCATACAACAGGTGAGTCTTTATTACAAGCTTGAAATAACAAAGTTCCTTTCCAAATTAGCACTGAATAATATTGATAAAAATTGTAGCCCAAAAAAAAGATGATACAGAAAGTCATTATCAAAAAAAGATACTTTGGAAATGCATAGCCACAATGTGCATTAATTGTGGGTTTCTTAAAATGCGAGTAGTCAGAGAAAGATCCAATTTTTTTATACATTTTCTAAACAAACATACCTGAAATAAAAAATATCATTTTTTTATCTATTCATTTTTTTAAATTTTGTTTTAAACTTTAAAAAGTTTTTATTTTTTATTTTCGGGTCATTTATGTCAAATTAGCAAAAAAACCACAAAAATCTCATCCCATGTATTGGAATTTGCTTATTTTTATATATGTTATTAGGTTGATAAAAACAAGGAAAATCTGTTAGGAACCTTTAACTCCTTACGATTCTTGAGATATTCGCAACAAGCTATTTTGTCATTGATACAAAACTTTGTCAGGCTATTTGTCAGTCGATGTAGCAGCACTCCCTTGCGAGTCAGGCTATTTGTCAGTCGATGTAGCAGCACTCCTTTGCGAGTCAGGCTATAAGATAGTTGATGTAGCAACACTCCCTTGTAGCAGCAGGCTATAAAATAGACGATGTAGCAACACTTACGCATGTTTTAAAAATGTTTTTTAATAAAACAAAATTAAAAACACCACTAATTAAAAAAAACTTTCTAGCCATTATTATTGTGGTTTTTTTAAAAAACAACAAAATTTAATGTACTTCCGCATTAATTTAATTGCTTTGACATTTCGACGACAATAAAATACAGCTTAAGAGACAAGGTAAAAAAATTGTAGTCAAAAGAGACTTTTTTTACCATAAAAGTCTCTTTTGACTACACTATAAGGATATATATATATATATATATATATATATATATATATATATATATATATATATATATACACATATATATATATATATATATATATATATATATATATATATATATATATATATATATAATAATAATAATAGAGTTTGATTATTTGAAAAAATACAACTTTGTGATGGTACTTGAAGTTTCATGCCCTTTGGCAATCAAACAATTTTCTAATTAAAAATTTGTTTTGACGTCAGAACTCATTCTATTGCTTTATTATTGTTTTTTCTGTTAATTTTGTATTTTGAATTTTTTAACGGTTTTTTCTTGATTTAAAAAAGAATAATATGGCTGATGATTGCCGAAGGGCATGAAACTTCAAGTACCATCACAAAGTTGTATTTTTTCAAATAATCAAACTCTATTATTATTATCATTATTGATCTATTTTGTAAACACTTACACTATATTGATCACTCTTAAACGAACAAGAGACTTTTGTATATTAATTTGGTACAATAAAACAACAATATATATATATATATATATATATATATATATATATATATATATATATATATATATATATATATATATATATATATATATATATATATATATATATATATATATAATAGTTAATTTAACTGTTGATAGTTGAAAAATAGGGTTATTTGAGATTGATGGCATTTTTTTTGTCAATTTGACAAGTTTATAATGTTTGCATTTTTAGATAGTTGGGTTTAATGGTCTTATATGCTGTTAATTTTAGATCAAAACAAAGTGTTAGAAAAATTTACAAGCATCTCAAAATGGCTGAAAATTGGACATTTTAGGCGAGTGGACATTTTGCTTTTAGATGTATTTGAGTTCTAAACTGCAACAAGCTGCCTACATTTTGCCCATTTATTGCAGACAATAGTACCTAATCAAAAAACTCATCTGTAAAGACTTGTGGATGAATAGAAAAATGCTACAGTTTGTTTCATTTTTGCATATTTTAGCAATTTTATGATTTTTTCTAAAGTTGAGGTCATAATTTTATATCGATAAATATATATAAGATATCGAGAGTTGAATGTATTTAGATTTACTAATAACTAAAAATTTGTAAATAAAAAACAACGCATACTTAACAACCTAAGACATAAAACAGTGACATTGAAATGCATATATTTATTAAAGTTTCATTTTGTGCTTGACTGTTTTATCCTATAAATATTTATCTTTATAGTCTGACAATGAGATAGTCCTTTATCAGATTATAAAACCCTATTTTTATTTTAAAACTTTATTACTATCTAAATTCACTACTACTAAATTATCGTTTAGAAAAAATTAATTAAAAAAAAAAAACTGCATTCGCGAATGATAAAACAAAATACCGAAATCAAAAACAATATCTTGTATCAAGTGATAATAGTATTAAAAAAGTCATTAAGAATATACATTTATAACAAACTATTATATTAAAACATAATTAATAAAACAATTGTTTTATTAAATATGTTTTTTAAACATAAAGTTTTTTAAATAAAATATTTAAATAAATGAAACACCTTAAATTTTAGAATATAGAGAAACCTCAGAATTTAAGCTATTTCATAAAACTATATACGGCGTATTTTTGTTGTTGTTGTTGTTGATAATAATCTGCTTTTTTTCGTCAGATCCATAAAATAAAAACTCTTTTAAGTTATGGTTTGTTTATTTTTAATTTTCTTCTTAAATTAGTTTCATAAGTTTAAAAAAGTCTTATAATTTTATTTACTAAAAACAATTATTTTATTAATTATTATCAATTGAAATGAAACAGAAAAGTTACACGTTGCCATAGACAAAAGGTGCGCATTTCGAAAACAACAATTGGACATTCCGCTAAATGTTTTAAATATATATATATATATATATATATATATATATATATATATATATATATATATATATATATATATATATATATATATATATATATATATATATATATATATATATATATATATATATATATATATATATATATATATATATATATATATATATATATATATAATGTTTAAATTTTATGAATAAATGTTTTACTGTTAAATATGTTATATAAAAGTTTTATGAATAAACAATTCATTGTTTAACTTTTATAACTTATACTCGTTAAAGAAAAAAGTAAGTACCATCAATTATATTCGAAACCACTTTCTCATATTAATTTTGGTAAACCTTGCAGGCTTGGACTGGGCCGCCGGGTTACCAGGAGATTCCCGGTGGACCGGTTGCCCCTAAAAAAATTGAGTTCATATTTTTAGTTAAGCTGCATTTTATTTCCCTTTGATTATTATAATCAACGGTAAATTGAAATGTAAATAAAAACAAAATAACTTTTATTTTTGTCTATAATTACACCTTATTACAGGCTAATACATCTGCTTGCTATTTAAATAAATTTTGGCGGCCATCTTTAGCTGACCGAAAGTAGTATTATATTAACGTAGACAACTTAAATTAGTTAACAAATGTTAAACTGTTATTTTATAATACAATTTTATATAGCTTTTAATTTGTTGTTTTTTGTGTATTGTTCACTGACAGAAAAATCACAGATTTTATTGATAATATTTTGCTGTAATAAATTATGTTACTATTTTTGTTTGCTGCACTATGTATTTCGTTGATTGCACATCGAAATTTTGTCGGCAAGTATTATGTATATGAATTTAATAGAGGATTTAGGCAAAAGCTAACATAGGCTGCAGCCTATGGGAGACACGAGGCCCTGAGACGCCACAAGAAAAAAGAAAGGAAAATAATGAATAATAAAATTAAAATAAGAAATAAAAAGTAAAGTCGTAAAAAGTAAAAAAAATTAAAGCAAGCTTTAATTTTTTTTACTTTTTTACGGTTTCATTTTTTTTAGTTTTTTACGGTTTCAATTTGTCTAATATGTATGCAAATGTTTAGTATTCGAAATTCGAATACTTTTTATCATTATTTTGTAAATAAATGATGCAAATAAATTTAGAGCAAAAGCTCTTTTAGATTCATTGACAAGTTTTAAACTTATTTTGATGACGCAATTGTTTTTAAAAATATTTGAGCACACAAGGCCATCGTCTGAATATTTGCAAACAACTGGAATGGATATACTAAGAGCCTATAAGATTACTCAAGACATTATTAATGAATTAAGCAAAGTAGATAGAAATTTTGATTCCATTTTTCAAGCAGCTACACATTTCTCAGAACTTGCAAACACTTAACTAGGAAAAAGGAATCTCGACATTGAAGTTCAGGTTTGAAAAAGAAAAGAATAAGAGCATACCAACTACTTGAAAGTGCGAATGTTACAACTACTTTCGTGTCAATGTTCACAACATGGTAATGGATCAAGTTGTTTAAAAAAGAGATTCTCTGCATGCTGATTTATCTTGTTTAGATCCAAGAAATTTTGCAGAAATTTGGAAAAAAATGTCTAGTGACGCATTGCAGAAATGAGTGATTTGCTCAGAAAATTTGATGCTAGTGTAACAAAAGATAAGCTTCAAACGGAATTATTGGAATTTGCAAGGAAATGGCAGAGTTTCAAAATAACTCTTGAAGATGAACATTTTTTGCTACTTGACACGGATGTATCTGACCCTGTCACGGACAATTTCCAACAATCTAAATTCATAGAATTTAAAACTGTCTTTACAATCCCAGAATTGGAAAACAGCGACAGCCACAGAAATAAATGCAAATCTTGTAAAAAATGTATTGTTTGTTGTTACTTTGTTCTCCAAAAGTTCAACTTGCATAGTCTTGCGTATTAAAACTTTTTTTTGGCTTACAAATATGTGTTGACATTATCCTCATCACAAGATCATTTTTAAAATTGAAATATATTTTGAGCAGATTAAGAAACTTAATGAGCCAGTCAAGTTTACAATCATTCATGCTGATGTCTTGTAAAAAGAACCTTCTTTCAAGAATTAATAACGATGCAATTATTGATGTTTTGGCATCGACTAGTTAAACGATAAAAAAGATGCAGTATAATAGTCGATATTGAATAACGGTTGTGTCAATTATTTCTACTATTTCTAGACTCCAACTTACAGTAGTGTTTTAGAAATATTTATTTTTATCAATATTAAAGCTGGGAAGTTTAAAATTTCTTTTTTATACTTTAAATACTGATAAACAATAATGCACCTAAAAATGAAAAGGTATATTTAAATATATATATATATATATATATATATATATATATATATATATATATATATATATATATATATATATATATATATATATATATATATATATATATATATATTTATATATATGTATATATATATATATATATATATATATATATATATATATATATATATATATATATATATATATATTAGTGCTTCCAATACCGGTATTACCGGACATTTTTAAGTACCGAAATACCGGTATTGGTTTGGCACAACGCTTCCGGTAGGAAAAAGATAGCTAGATGAGAAAAGACGTGTTTAAATTGTCTAAAACAAGTATTCTACGTACTTTATACTTAATATCTAGTTGCCAGCTCATTTCCCACTAGGTTTGGTAGGAAATGAGCTAGCAACTAGCCAGCGAACAGCTAGCGTTTAAGACGTATAAAATACGTAGAATACTTGTTTTAGACGATTTAAACACGTCTTTTGTCATCTAGCTATCTTTTTCTTACCGGAAGCGTTGTTTGATCGTGACTGGAAGTTTTAAGTATTCCATTTACTTTCGTGTTTTCATTAAATAATGAAGCACCAATTTAAAATATTATCATTACGTCACTCGCTTTAATGTAGAACGCATGTTTGAATTTTGCACTAACGTAAATATGAAAAGTTTCGGTAATGTAGAAAGTGGGGCGTTTAAGTAACTGTGATCAACAGTTGTGCATTAGGCATGGGATTCAACTAGGTATTCAAAATATTTTGTACAAAAAAATCGTCAATTTCTGCAAAAAAACTTGAAAGTAATATGCAATAACAGAGAAAGTGACGAGGAAATACTGATGACACAAACATAACCAATAATGATGAAGACTTTTCCGGCGGGTTTCAAGTTGTAATGAGTGAAGAGAATGACTCTATTGAACTGACTGATGTTTGCAGTCGTTAATCAAAAAGGTGCGCACCGTTGTGAAATTTTTATTTCGCCGTTCTCCGACAAAAAATTATCAAAACTCAAAAACGCACGTTAGAAAAATTTGATAAAGATATTCCACTAATACTTGGATCCAAAACTAGCTGGGTTAGCTTGCACACAGTACTCGAACGTTTTGTATAATTGAAAAAATGAATTCACAAGTCACTTTTTGCCCTTGAGTCCAAAGTTGAGGTAATTAATAATGAGTCCGATGCAATATTAGCTGTTAACTTATGTCTTGCGCCAGTAAAACTGGCTGTGGAAACATTGTGCCAAAATCATGCAACTCTGTTGTGTGCCGACACAACATTTTCATGATAGATAACCTTTGAGAAATCAATTTAGCTGTAAAGTTATATTGGTGCAACAATTCAATGAGCAACGTACTCTTTTTCCAGCATACAACATTTTTTGCACAAGGGACATCAACGTTACAAGAATTTGGATCTAGCTCTATCTTTTGAGCACCATAGCAAATTAGCCATTGTAAATACCATTACTCGACTGAAAGATCGGCTCAATCAGAAAGGGTATAGTCCTCTCCTTTTCACCAGCGTTTTTTCCGATAGTGATTCTGTGGACAACGCTGTAAACTTGACATTGAAAAAAAAGCTTGACTTTGCAATTTTGAAAAATAAGAAATGTAACAACAAGGGAAAATTGAATGTTTCGAATAATTCATCAAAAATTATATGTATTGAAATAGGAATTTTTGAAGAAGGAGGAAATTGTTGTATATATTTGCAAAATTCCTACCATTACTTGAAAACTGTGAAGCCAACAAAATTAGATGATCTTTTGAAGATGATGTTCTGAACGCCGTATGTTTTTTACGGGCTCATTTTACAAAGCAGAAAAAAGCGAAAAATGAAAAAGTCAGTAGTTTTGATATAAAATAAATAAGCTGATTGAATCAATAAAATTTTTACTATTAACTTGAGATTTTATTTAGATTATGATAAATTTAAAAATAAAGTTTAATACCGGTATTATACCGGTATTACCGGTATTGTAATTATTTAGTACCGATATACCGGTATTGAAAAATGGTATCGGTATTGGAAGCACTAATATATATACATATATATATATATATATATATATATATATATATATATATATATATATATATATATATATATATATATATATATATATATATATATATATATATATATATATATATATATATATATATATATATATATATATATTAGGGCTGTACCGGATTTAATTTTTCCAAATCCGGCCGGAGCCGAATTTGCCGGATTTTTACTAACAGATCCGGCCGGAATCAGAGCCGAAGCCGGATTTCGAAGCAAAACTACAGTAGCCAAAATCGTTTTATCTCAAAACTAAAAAATGTGGAGATAGAATAAGATAATTCTAACGTCGCGATATATTGCCATTGTAATGATGATAATGTATAAGAATTATCCAGCCGGGCTTGTTTTGCTGGATTTTCTTTAGTTTTGTCAATCTGCTGCTCAGTATGCTCAGATTGACTTCAATCTTGTTTTTTCACCTGTCAGTGTTGCCTGTAAAACATTAATAAATATACTGAGTATAGCATTGCATATCGAGGACCAAATATATGGAATAGTTATCAAAAAGGATTTAAATGTATGGTAAAGTCATTAAGTTTATTTATTTTTTTTATATTTTATCTCTATTTGGTTTACTGATCAGCGCAGCAGTTTTATGCCGATTAGGGTTTTTAATTTAATACCTACATTCTATGGAAAGTGTATATAGGGGCTCTATGAAAAGATTGCGATGACGTATTGTCATCTTCATCTTCCTTGAGCCCCTGTCTGTTTAACTCTTTATTTTATAAAGATCATTGTAAAAAGAAAAGTGTTTTATTTTATACTGTATATACAAAAACGGTGCTTGTTGACAAGATTTTACTGTCTTCTTTGTTCTACGGACATAATTTTTTTCTTTCTTGTATATATTTTTGTTTGATTATTTATTGTTAAACAGCAAAATAAATGTACTTCTTTCATGTTTTTCTTTGTGGCAACTTTCTTTCAGTTTCTACATTTTGTTCAGCACAATTTTTATAAATAAAAGATTTGCCTGCTAAATGTAGAACTTCAACAGTTGCACCACTTCTCATAACGATAAACTCTTTTTTTGTAATATTGATTAACTGTTTTGACTAAACTAAGCAAACATAGGTAGTAAAAAGTGTGACAGGTTATACTGGGTTATATTCTACCAGTGTCGAATTGATCTTACAACTAATAACCGTCCGGTCTTACAGGAATCTTAAAAGTCCTATTTCAAAATCAAAGGGGAGGGATTCGAAATTTTGTATTTTTTGTTTAATCAGTTATACTTAATTAATTTTTTTAGAAAAATTAAAAAAAATTCAGTTTTTGCTTTTTTTTGTGATTGGACTTTTAGGTGTTTTTGTGATTGGACTTTTAGATCATTTTAGGTGCCCCGAGCAGTCCCTTCGGTCTTATACAGAGCAGCACGGAAAGGAAGTTCACGCCTCCTTCTCTACCAATGTTATTTAACTTGCCCAGAGGTGGCGTTGAACTACGGATCTCTAGTTTCTAAAGTAACTTTGCTTAGTTGCAGCTACATTCATTTTTAACATTTAAGTTATTGAAAAATTAAAAAAAAAAAGAAATTATTGCAGGAGGTTCTTTACCTGTGAAGTTACGCAACTTTATGTTAAAATTTATGCAATTCGAATTTAAGATATTTATAATCTTGCAGGACTATTTAATGCATGTATAAATGTATGCTTCCATGTATGAATTTATATATGTATGTATTATACATTCATAAATATAGACATTGTATATATGTACGTATGTATGTATGCATGCATGCATGTATGTATGTATGTATGTATGTATGTATGTATGTATGTATGTATGTATGTATGTATGTATGTATGTATGTATGTATGTATGTATGTATGTATGTATGTATGTATGTATGTATGTATGTATGTATGTATGTATGTATGTATGTATGTATCTATGTATGTATGTATGTATGTATGCATGTATGTATGTATGTATGTATGTATGTATGTATGTATGTATGTATGTATGTATGTATGTATGTATGTATGTATGTATGTATGTATGTATGTATGTATGTGTGTATGTATGTATGTATGTATGTAATAAATAACAAAAACAATAACGGTTTTTTTCAAAGATAAGTTTATTATATTTTATTTTCCCATATAAATATTTACATATTATTAATTTTTTTAGATAAAATATACATTTACATATATTATATGTAAAATTAACCAATAAAACACAAATCCTATATTGTTTTAACATCGAATTTAATGCTAATTATCTTCGAAATTAATGCAGCTGCTTCTGCTGCTGCTGCCGTTACTCATTCAAGCGTGTTTGTACAGAACTCATGGCAGCCATTACACCCGAGTTAATGGCGAGCAATGATATATATTTTGTATTTATATATCATTGGTGGTGAGAAAGAGTCACAGCACTTTTTATGTAAGAAAATGTGAATGAAAGTATATGCAAATGTCTAACTGTAGTAAACTTCAAATTATGTCATGTTGAAACATATATCAAGTTTTGCAGTTTTACTTTCATTTTAAAATAGCGTTGCGGCAACGTCTCGTTAATTTTGATTTATAGCATTTATTTGCCGTTTTATGAAGTCTTTTTTTTAGTAAAAGTCTTTAATTTAGCCGGATAAACTAACCTGACCTTTCTCAGGTCAGGTTATCATGCTGGTAACATGAAACCCAGAAAAACCTGCTTAATATCCTGCTGCCTTGTAGGATATGCTTTTTTAGGCAAAGGCTAATAGAGCCCAACCCCAACTTCAAACACCTCCTGTCTTGAGTCTCTTAGTTGAGTAAAGGCTAAAGATGGTGTCTCGATAAAAATACTCATCTAAGACAGACGTTAAATCCGTCTGGCTTCTGTCTTGTAAAAGGCCTCATAGGCAAAGTTTTAAGGGGTAAACAGATTATATCTATTGACCAACCTTGCACCGCTTCTTCATCTATTAGGCTAGCGTAGATAAATTTATAATACGTTTCTTTTAGTTTACGATGTTGAATGCTGGATCTTTTAAACTCAATGCATGGGTTTTGCTTGAGTCTCTTTTTTATGAATAGCTCATTAACTCATTCTATTATCTCCTAATGAAGGTACAGCTCTAAAACTCAGTTTTACGGTTCTAAGGCCGGCTGGTAGTCAGGTTTCCTAAACTCTGTGCTAGCTCTCAGAGGGGCTGATTTCATCAATATCTGTAAAATATCAAAGTACTAAGAGTGCCAAGTTGCTCATGAATGATGTTCCTGTTCATACTTTTAGTGTGCATCGTCGAGGCCACATTTGGACCCCTTTGTTATTGCTTAAGATTTATTAACAGTAATGAGGCAATTGCTTGCACTATTAAATAGTGTACTGAGTTCTATTTGTGTTTTTAGTCAAGTTAATCAATCATTCACTAACATTCATGGTCTTTGAAGTAACTGTTCACTTGTTGAGTCTTATCTCTTGCAAAGTTTACCAAACCTACTTACTCTTTGTGAGATTAATTTGAGTTCAGCTGTCAAATCTTGTGATCTTAGTGTTGATGATTATCTTCCTTTAATTTGTAAAGATTCTAATAGTCACAGACTTGGCCTGGCATTTACATTCGTAAGAAATCACCTATTTGTGGGGAAACTAGGTTTGAATCCACCGACTATTCTTTTATATGCTTTTTTTTAATACCGCTTCAATCTATCGCCTTTCTATATCGCTCTCCTTCAGCTCAAGACTGCACTATTTTTGATGTTACTTCTGATCAAATTGACTAGGCACTTTCTCTTTTTATTTCAGCCAATTTTGTTTTTGTTGGTGACTTTAATGCTGAATACATTGAATGGGTTGGCTCTAGTGCCAATGATTCTGCAGGCGTTAAGGTCTACAACTTTTGTCTTTTTTAATATTTAACACAAATAGTCAACTTTCCAACTAGCTCTCCACACAATCTGAATAATTTACCTTTTCTACTCAACTTATGTCTGGTTTCTGATCCTAGTCAGTGCTCAGTTTCTAAACATTTGTTAAGAAACTGAGCACTGACTATATGCATATTGTTAAGTAATTTTTATCTAATATTAGTTAATTCCTATGGAAGTCCTATAGATCTTTAAAAAACTTATAATTCTTATAGGAGTACAGTATTAATTTTATAGCAATAACTTACTTCTACTGCATATCTTATATAACCTATAGTATTATATGCAACTTTAGTATAACAATTCTATTAGCCCTACATTAATCCTATAGAACCTATAAGATGTCTTTAAGAATGCTATAGGATTCCTTTAGGTATTTTAATGGTCCTATGAGAACCTTATAGAACCTATAAAATGTGTAAAGGAATCCTCTAGGAATCCAATTAACCAATATAATACTACAAGACTTTTTGATGAATGGTTTAGGAATGAATCTACCTAATAATTATTGCATTGTTATAACCTATATAAACTGCAAAAATTCTATAAAATTTAGATTTATAGGACTTCTATATAATAAAAACTTCTATATAAATAAACCAATAGGTTTTTCCTACATGTGGTATATAGGATTACAAAAATACAAAAATATATTCTTAAAAGATTTTGGAGCAGGACTTTTTAGGAATTCTATAGATCTAAAACTATAGAATGATTTATATTCGATATCTTATAGGATATGACTCCTACAAGATTTTGGAACAGAACTTTGTTTAATTTCTAAATCTATAGGAATTCTTACAAGATGAATTCAATAGGATTATCTCATACAAAATTCTGTTCTAATTTCATATAGAAATGTATATAATTTCTATAGGATATCCTATAGGACCTTTTGACTATGGAGCTGCATATTAAACATTGTTTCGCCAGTTAAAACAAAATCCAGTGCAGTTGCGCCGTCAAACAAAATGTCCTAATATTTGACCAAAACAAAAACAAAATATTTTGCGATTAAATCTTATTAATACAATTATACAGTTTATCAAGTGTATTTCAATTGAACGATATAATAAATGCCATAAAATATATCTATCTATAAATAAAAATTAAATATAAAAAAGCGTTGTTTTATTAATATATTATAAATACATAATGCAATAAATGTAAAAATACAATAGCAGTTATTTAAAAATTTAAAAAATACAAAAGGATTTTAAAGGTTTTACTAAAATTATTAAGCACAAACTTTTTATACGTTTTAAAAAACACTTTACAAAGTATATAACTTATACATTAGCATTGCGTTCTTCCAGAGTTTGCCCCAATTGACTAGGCCCACATTTTAAATTCCAAGGAACAGCTACATCTAAAAAGAAAAACGATAAATTTTAAACCTTTTGTTATTTCTGATTATTTAAACTGCACAAGAAAGAGTTAACTATAAGTGGAAATTAAAACCAACAAAAAGTAGATATGAATCAACTAGCTTATATAAGAGGCTCGATTTTCAGCAGAAACAAAGAACATCAGCCCGTGGACTATCACAAAAAATAAAGTGAAATCGAGCACAAGATTGAAAACACAATTCAAGACGTTTAATCAATATGTCTAAAAAATGTAACACAATTTAGGTAAGAAACCAATTCAACGCTAAAAATTTGAGCATTAGCGCCAGCAACGTCAAACCATGAGTTCTAATATGGCATAGCCTTTATGCTAAAATAAACTTTTTAAAGTTTTTCAAAATTACTGTATATATATATATATATATATATATATATATATATATATATATATATATATATATATATATATATAATATATATATATATATATATATATATATACACAACTAATTTAAAACAACCACACTACATATCAAATTTATAAATTTAAGTATTTCAAATCTTATGATAAACATTAATAATAAATAATATAGTAATTAAAACTAAACAATAGTATCAGATGCAGACCAACTGGTAATGGTGTACATATAATAATGTAATTTGTAATCATGTAATCTGTAATCATGTCATTTGTAATGTAACATGCTATTATGTAAGTTATAATAATCTTATTTGCCTTATAATTATAATGATGTATCATGTGATAACAATTATGTGATTTTAATATATATAAGTATACTAATATGTAATTTATAGTGTAATATGTAATAATTTAATTTGTAATTACATTACTTTACAGGACTTAGTGATTAAACAACTATAATCTTCTTTTTGCACTGGTCATGTAAATTTTTTATGTTAACTATTCATAAATGACAATATATATATATATATATATATATATATATATATATATATATATATATATATATATATATATATATATATATATATATATATATATATATATATATATATAATAATAATAATAATAATAATAGAGTTTGATTATTTGAAAAAATATAACTTTTTGATGGTACTTGAAGTTTCATACCTTTCGGCAATCATCAGCCATATTTTATTCTTTTAAAACAAGAAAAACCGTTAAAAAATACAAAATACAAAAATTAACAGAAAAAACAATAACAAAGCAATAGAATGAGTTTTTTGTTGAATGAGTCATTTCACTTTTTTTGTTAATTAAATTTTTATTTTTGGAAAACAGAATTTGATATTTTTTTCCATATTGTTTTCCAAAAATAAAAATCTAATTAACAAAAAAAGTGAAATGATATCCAAGTGCAGGCATCGAAACAAGTTTCTTCTCGCCCACTTTGACACGGCCGATTAAACAATTTTCTAATTAAAAATTTTGTTTTGACGTCAGAACTCATTCTATTGCTTTGTTATTGTTTTTTCTGTTAATTTTTGTATTTTGTATTTTTTAACGGTTTTTCTTGTTTTAAAAGAATAAAATATGGCTGATGATTGCCGAAGGGCATGAAACTTCAAGTACCATCAAAAAGTTGTATTTTTTCAAACAATCAAACTCTATTATTATTATTATTGATCTATTTTGTAAACACTTACATTATATTGATCACTCTCAAACGAACAAGAGACTTTTGTATCTTAATTTGGTACAATAAAACAACAATATATATATATATATATATATATATATATATATATATATATATATATATATTGTCATTTATGAATAGTTAACATAAAAAATTTACATGACCAGTGCAGAAAGAAGATTATAGTTTTTTAATATATATATATATATATATATATATATATATATATATATATATATATATATATATATATATATATATATATATATATATATATATATATATATATATATATATATATACATACAATATATATATATATATATATATATATATATATACATACAATATATATATATATATATATATATATATATATATATATATATATATATATATATATATATATATATATATATATATATATATATATATATATATATATATATATATAACTTCAAGCAAGACAACTTCAGCAAAAAATAATTCTCACCAATTTGTTTGGGATATGCAAGACCCAAATTTTTCATGATTTCAATAAACTCTTCTTTACTTTTGGTTAATCTGGGATTATACATTTTTTCCTCAGCAACACTAGTGACCATATTTCCTAAATGTACAAAAAAGATTTAAATTATGACGACAAAAATGGGAGACTCACAAGGTGCCATATTATATATATACTTTAAAAATCAGAGATTAGGGTGCCACATATACTTACTTTTTTTAAACCAGAAATTAGGGTTTAATGATTTATGGCCTGGTGTGCACATAAATAGACATTTTTAAAATTATGATTGAACTCAACCATGAAAACTTTTTAAGCTAAAATTGACTTAGTTCTAATAGAAATCATACTTCATAAAATATGAGGTTAGAGCATGTCGGGAAATTTTCCTGTTTAAAATACAGCATCAAATTAAGGACTGACTAAAAAGTAAAGTTTTGGGTGAAGTGCCAAAAATAGTTTTCCAAAATTTTGTGTAGCAAAAAAATACAGATGCAATAATGACTGAATTAAAATTTATATGTATATATGTATACATATATATATATATATATATATATATATATATATATATATATATATATATATATATATATATATATATATATATATATATATATATATATATATATATATATATATATATAATCAGTATCTAAATATAAAAGAATAGACTAAAAATAATTACACAAAAAAAGGCTTTATAAAAAAAAAAACTTGTTAAATAAAATAATTGACAAGCAAAATTTTTTTTTATATTAATATTTCTATATTGTTTGTATATATATATATATATATATATATATATATATATATATATATATATATATATATATATATATATATATATATATATATATATATATATACATATATATATATATATATATATATATATATATATATATATATATATATATATATATATATATATATATATATATATATATATATATATATACAAACAATATAGAAATATTAATATAAAAAAAAATTTTGCTTGTCAATTATTTTATTTAACAAGTTTTTTTTTTTATAAAGCCTTTTTTTGTGTAATTATTTTTAGTCTATTCTTTTATCTTTAAATTCTTCAGATGATTCAAAAGAGTAATCAAAAACTTTTCATTTTTTTTAAATGATTTTTAGCAAACTAAAAATCTTGCATATATCAATTATCAGGGTGGGGTCAAATACATACTTGTGTTTGTATTAGTAAACATTAGGCTATATTGCTGTATTTGTATTTGATTAAAATGTATTTGTTGTTCCATAAACTAGATTGAAAAAAAAAATCATCACTATTTAATATTGTTTTTTTGGGAAAAACAATATTAAAATGAGATAAATTTTTTTTTGTATTGTGTTGTAACAAATAATCTTTTTTATTATTAACACTAAAATAATTCAAAACTGTTTGTAAGTGAAATTTGTAAAAAGACTTGTTTTCATTCTTTTATTTACCATGTCAGTAGTCTTACAAGTTTTTTTAATTGTTCATCAAATAGTTTCAGTATTTTTTTGTCAATTACTTCATAGTAGGTTAAATAAATTAAAAATACAATAAGAAAAACTATTTGAAGAAATAATTTTCTTGTAAAATACAATTAAAGATTTAAGTAATAAAAAAAGTTAATAAGTTAATCTTTAGTTATTAACTTAAATGTATTTGAATTTGCATTTTTATAAAATCAAACATATTTGATTCCAACACTATCAATCATAATCAAAAAATAAAATTAAAAAACAAAAAGATTCTTTACCTTTGTAGTCATGAGCAGGGAACAAAAGAAAGTCATCAGGTAAACTTAAAATCTTAGAATGAACCATGTCATATAATAAACCTGGATTACCTAAATGTAAGAGCAAAAAAATTTTCAATGTATTATAACAATAAACTATTATAGGTATTTTGATGCTGCTGCTGATTATGATGATACAAAATTGATGCCAAAACATAGGTCAATTCATTCAGCACAAATAATTGTTTTGTTTGTAAATTTATAAAGAGTTTGCTTATGTATAATATCCATTTTTATGAAACAAATATCTCTTTAATAATGGAACTACTAAGGCAATAGCAATAGCAAAGGGTTACCCTTAGTAAAATATTTTTACAAATTTTATAAAATTCTATAATAAATATTTCATGTTCCATTTACTGCTTCAATACTTTTTGTACAGGTTTTTTATAAGAAAGTAGAGTGGCTAATTTTTGTATAGTTGTTTATATTTATTTATAAAGTTATAATTATATATAAAGTCTTAATTTGAGAATCCAAATAATAAATTTGATTTATCAAATTAAAATATTTAGATACTGATTTTTGACCAACTAACAAAATATAACAGAATATATATATATATATATATATATATATATATATATATATATATATATATATATATATATATATATATATATATATATATATATATATATATATATATATATATATATATATATATATATATATATATATATATATAGGCCTCATCAGGAGTAAATGAGTGTAGAAAAAAAAAGTAAATGAGTGCAAGAGTGCAGAAAAACTTGCCTTGAACATGGCAAGCCATGCTAGTTGCTCTTCAAAACAACTTTTTAAGAGAGCTTTTAGTTTTTGAAAGAGCTATCTGTTTATTCTTTAAAAAATTTCATTTTTTGCTCATTACAAGCATATTTTTGTAATGTTAATGCCTCAATTTATACATAATATATATACATATAATGTATATATATATATATATATATATATATATATATACATTATATGTATATAACTCCTGAAGAACGCCCCAAAAGAGCAGATCTTATCGAACAATTCAAAATCACTCGTAAACTCGAGCTTGTCAGTTTTGCCGTCCCGCAAAAATTTTAAAAAAGTAATGATAAGTTTATTCTAAGAGGCCATAACCATAAACTAGAACATCAGATGGTAAAAAACTGTGATGAGCAATATAACTTTTTTTCAAATAGAATTTGAAAAAAAGTTATGTCGCCCCATGGGTTTCACAAGAAGCAGTGAACGTTCAATCCATCAACGCTTTTAAAAACAACATAAGAAAGTAACTTTATAGATAAAACTGCTGCTTTGTCTGTAGCGTCTGTATCTCCATATTCACCAGCATAGAGGGGCCTGGTGTAGCACCTCCTCATCAAATTATAAATGGATTATTGTATTTGTATTTGATAACTGAAATAAATAATAATAAATATATATATATATATATATATATATATATATATATATATATATATATATATATATATATATATATATATATATATATAAATTGTTGGCTTTGAGAGGACGGAAAGTAAAAAATGATTCTTTTAAAAACAAAATACATCACTTTTAATTACTTTTGAATTTCATTTAACATTATTGTGTTATCATAAAGTTGAAACCATTAATTTAATCACTTTTTTAAAAAACCGCAAAAGCACAAATTTAATTGACCAGAATGTTTTTAAAATCATTCTGAACGTTTTTAAAAACATTTCAAATTTTTTTTAAAAATATAAACAATGTTTTTATTTTTATTTTTTAAATAAAATGTTTTTATTTTTTATTTTATTTTTTTACTGTAAATCATGCAAGAATATTGCTACATCGACTATCTTATAGCCTGACTCGGAACGGGGTGCTGCTACATCGACTGACAAATAGCCTGACTTGCTACATTGACTGAGGGTTTGGATTGGGCAGGCAGTCTATCAAATAACAAAAAGAAAAAAAAAATTTATGGTCTTGCATTTAAATTTTTTTTTAATGTCAACAAAATATGGAAAAACTTTCTGACAACGTTGCAAGAATATATATATATATATATATATATATATATATATATATATATATATATATATATATATATATATATACAACCCTCGGAATTAGGAAAATTGCTGTCAGCAATAATTTGTTGACTTCAATCTTTTAGAGGTCGGCATCAGGTTGGCAAATGCAAAGGTCTTACCATAAAATATCAAAATGAGGTCGGCAAAACCAAATTTTTTTGCCGACTGCAAACACATTTAAGTCGGCAGTTAGGCCGGCATTGCTGAATGCCAACCTTAATTCTGAGGGTTGTATATATATATATATATATATATATATATATATATATATATATATATATATATATATATATATATATATATATATATATATATATATATATATATACATATATATATATTTATATACATTTCCTAAACTTTCTTTAAAATTCTTCCGCGCCATTCTCCTCCTCTTTGATCCTTGATTTTGCATTCTAATAAACATACACGAGATATAGGTCGCTTAACTTCACTGTTTCCCACTTTCACTTTTACAACTCTAGTATAATCATCAGCGCCAGGATAAGTCTCTAAAACTCTTCCTAATGGCCATTTTTCCTGCGGTGTATCTGGTGAAATAACTAAAATGACATTTCCTATCTGAATATTACTTCTTTCAATAAACCATTTTTCCTAGAGTTTAAGGTGGGAAGCCACTCTCGTAACCACCTCCTCCAAAAGTGACGGATAAATTCTTGGATTCTGCACCATTTTTTTATGCTAAAATCCTCAGTATCAACATTTTCCGGTGCAAATACGCCACCTACTCGACCATGTAAGAAATGATTTGGTGTTAAAGGAATATCATTGTCAGGATTGCAAGACTGATATGTTAAAGTTCTTGAGTTAATCATTGATTCTGCACCTATAAATGCTGTCATCAGTTCTCCATCATTAAAATCGCTATTACCCAGAATACTGGATATAGCTTTCTTTGCGGACTTGATCATCGTTTCGTGGAAAAATGTGGTCCGATTGGAGGGATAAAATGCCATTATTCTCTTTAAAATGCCATTATTCTCACTCCTTTATTGGCTGTTGATTGTTTTAATTTTTCTATATTTAAACTAGCTACAAGCTCTTGAAGTTCTCTATTTGCTCCAACAAAGTTAGTACCATTATCCAAAATCATTTCCTTTGGAAGGCCATGCCAATTAACCATTCTATAAAATGGATTTACAAACGAATCTGTATCCAATATCCAAATGCACAGCTCGTGATGTAAGACAAGTAAACAAGCACAAATAACATTTAGTTCTTCTCAAACCTCTTTTTTGCACTGTTATAAATGGACCACCAAAATCAACAGCTGTTCTTGAAAATGCATGCAAAGGCATTTATAATCTGATCTTTGGTAATGATGCCATAATCTGATCTTTGGTAATGATGCCATAATCTGATCTTTGGTAATGATGCCATAATCTGATTCTCGGCTCTAGCTTTTTGCCTTTTGCAATGCTGGCATTGATTTTCCCACTCTAAAAATCAACAAAATTCAATCAGACTCTCTTAACATCCCTACTGTATTGTTGCTGTGGATATTATCACTATCCCCAAAACTAAGGAAAATATTTCGGAAAGCTGGCTATAGAGTAGTCTTCAAATAAAATCCAAATTTAAAAACATTACTAACGTTGAAAAACAAAACTAAATTGCCACAAAATAGTCAACCCGGAACTTATTTGATTGAAAAGCAAATGCTCAGAGATACGTAGGCGAAACTAAACTTCAATACGTTGGTGAAACTTCAAATTAGGACTCAAACTCAACAACATCTAAAAAGTTTAAACAAGGGGAAACATTATTAATCTGCAATAGCCACCCATAACAAGTTTTGCTCACAAGAAATAAAGTGGGAAAACGTAAAAACATTTAAAGTTGAAACAAAAAAATTTGATTGAAAAGTGTGCAAAGCTCTAGAAATACAGAGGTTCCAATGTTCATCTTTACATGGTGGAATTAATTTAGATAATGGGCAGTTTGTGAAAACTAAATTTTGGACTCCATTTTTTACATTTTTACGTAACCAAGAAAGAAGCCATTCAACTGCTGATGTCAGTTAATTTTAAACTGTTTATAACATTACAAAAAAACTTTACGTCAAACTCATTGATATTTTATGTGGTAAATGTGAAATAACATTTTATTCAAAGTATGGTTGTAACCATGAATGTAAAAACAAGTGCATGTTAAATGCATGTGCATGCAAGAAAATAAAATTCCTGTATTAGAACTCAGCTTTATCAAGTCACAGAGAGATAAAGTTGGCAGTTTTGCACATTACCATATTGGTGGTGTTGACATAAAAAAGTCAATAACAAAAAAGAAGTTATAAAAAGCATGATTGCAAATTATAGGATAATTACTCTCTAAATATGAAATAAAAGAAGAGATGATTAATCAAAAAATTCAGTAAGATTACGATTTCTTAGCAAAGGTTAAGCAATTACTTATAGAATATCTTTGTTAGATATGAAGTTGTTAAAATAAATATGTATACTTAAAGAAAAATACTATTTTTTATAAAAACTAGATTTTGCTAATAATTATGAACAATAATATATCAATAAGATTGCATTTAAATCTAGATTGAAAAAAAAGATGAACCAAAAACAGACAAACTTTCAGAACCAGATTATTTGAGAGATTCAGAACCTTCCAAGATTAGTGTAAAGTATATATAAGGATGGGCATCACAAACATTGCGATTGATAGTATGAAACATCACACAGGTTTAAGGGAAACTGAGGAAATAGCAACAACAGCACTAATTGATGCTAGAATTATAAAAAAGAATAATACATTGCTAATTATTGACCACAATAAGGTTAAAAGAGCACAAGAGAAGTGGCGCAAGAAAAATGGCGCAAGAGAAGTTAGCATTGGAATTAAGTAAAAAATTTGATAAAGATCTTGAGAATAACAAGGTTTTCTATATTTTTTTGATGACAGAAAAGATAATATAAAAGTATTAATGGAATATAATGACAAATATTTCCCTTGCCTTATCCAGGAAGAACATTTTTCTTTAGTTAATGAACCAGGTGGTAGATATCTATTTCACTTTGTTCCAGATAAGAATGATCAGAGAAAACATGCTGAGATAATTGCAGACCACCTGGTTGATGGAAAGAAATTTAGGAATGCAATTAAAAGCCATTGGAGGATACAGAACAAATGTAAATATTGGGTATGAAGGTGGTATGATGAAATGGATGGAAAGAAAATCAAGGAGATAAGTGTGGATTGTTTGTGATCTTCACACTGAGTTAGGGTTAAGGCAGTTAGTTATAAATTTAGATGGCTGAACAAAATGTCAAAATGAGTGATTCTTAGCCCAGAAGTTATCAAACGTTTAAGAACTGTTCAAAGCTATGCTTACCCAATAATCAACACAATAAGGTCTGGTAATTTACCTAAGGTAATTACCTATTACCATGTAGCAATGCTAGAAATAAGTTTTGCCAAATCAGATGGTTCACAACAGCAATAAGATTTTGCAGAATATAGGTTTTCTACATGGGCTATCTGGTGTCAACCTTCAAAATATTACATGGATTGTTGAATTTATAATAGGTGTTTATATTCCAAACTGGTTCAACATAAAAGTCAGAGCATGGTGGGTTGAGGGTCCAAGACATATCTTATGCCAATTAAACCCTTTAAAAATCAGAAGAAACCAGTTTTTGATGTTGTAATTCCCAGAATGTAAAGATTTGCTTGGTACGCACATTCAGAAGCTATTTTGCAAGCAATGATATGTGAGAAGAGTGAAGAAAGTGAGAACAATGATATGTAATGAGAATAAAGAAGAGCTCAAGCTGTGGAAATTATTCTTAGACTTTGTAGGAATGAATACAAACAAGCTAATGTTGCCATAGGCATCGAAGCAAAAAAGACATGATTGGACTTCTAAATTTGTTAAAATGATTTTTTATAGTTGCCTTTTAAAAAATATAAGCCTTTTTTTTGTTTGAATATTTAAAGTATAATTATATACTTAATATAACATTTAATTTAGGATAGTATTTTATAAATATTTTATATTTACTCAAGTCGTTTATTATTTCTATAAACTAGCTTTTTTTATATCTTATCTTTGTTGAGACATAAATTCTTGTGTTTAGAAATATTTAATTATTAAATAAATAAATTACTGAAATTACATTTAAATGTAAGCTTCCTTCTTAGAAAAATTTATTAAGAAATATTGAAATATTCATTTTATAAACAGGCGTTTATAAGGATTTTACAAAGATCACTTTGCAACTTTTCTGATACAGTCAATTTTATATATATATATATATATATATATATATATATATATATATATATATATATATATATATATGGGCATTTCCAAAAAATCACGCACAGAAATTCGTATATGTTTTTACTTTTATTTTCATAAAAATGAAACAAGCGATCTCCAATTTACTCTCATTTAATTCTAATCAATATAAATATTTTGTAAACAAAAAATAGTAAGCATTAGTAATGTTAACAAAAAATAAATAAAGTTTGAAATAGAATCACGCACGGAACAGAAAAACTTCTATTTTAGTTACTAGATAAATAAACTTTAATTCCTCGGAAAATATAAGTTTCACCGGAATACATTTTTTTAAAATAATATTTTAAACATTAGTAAAGATTTCCAGAAAGTTACAGGATTGCACTATGAATCATAGAGTCACAGCAATCGTTTAAATGCAGTTTATGAATGATCACGCACGGAAGTCATGCACGGATGTTGCGAATTTGTCAATTTCATGTAGTTATTTTTATGAAAATAAATTGCTTGTGAGTATTTTAAGTGAAATATTACACTTCTACGACTCTTATTTAATATATTTTTGATGAGAAATGGCAGTCATCAATTATTTCTAGCTAGAGTATTGCGTTTTGAAATTTATTGTATATTTTTTAAAATCTAGCGATATTATTACTCAAAAAAATAAAATTGTAAAAATGTGTATATTTAATTGAACCCGTCATTTCGAAAAGGGCACAAGTCACACTTTTTTCGAATTTCACTTTTTAATGCAATTTTATTTATTCAAGTGTTTTACAAATTCCCTTTGAAGGAGAAACATTTTCATATGCCACAAGTCAACTTAAAATGCAAATGAAAATTAAAGTCTGTTTGAAAATGGCACAAGTCCCGGACTTATGCCTTTTTCAAGTGAAACGAAGCGCAACTGTAGTGACGTAATCTCACTTTATTTGTAACAAAAATGGAAAATCGCGAGCTTGCTGAAAATGCATATAAATCTAGAAAAAGAGTGTTTGGTATAAGAAACAGTGAAAGTAAACACGAAAAAATAAAAAAAGCCAAAATTGTTGGAGAAGCTTATAAAAATCATAAAGGAAACGATGTGGCACCAAGGCAAACAGGTGCTTCTTGCAGGTTAGTTTTTTGTTCTATAATATAGAATGACTATATTCGTTCTCAAATTTTTGCTTATTTACTCATGCTTTACCACCAATATTTGGAGGTAAAACATCTTGATATATAATTATTATATTATTAACTCAATAGTTCTATTTATTTACAGATGTAATTCGAAGTGTATGGAGCTTGTATCTGAAGCTTCAAATACAAGCTCCATACACTTTGAATTACATCTGTAAATAAATAAAACTATATAACTGAGAAAACATCTTCGAAGATGTTATAGAAAGTACAATTCAGTTTGTTAACATATTTGATAGTAAAAATGCCCAAGACACATGCTTGCAGTCATTAATTGAAAAGAAGGAAATAAAGAGAAGACGGTTTAGATCTGAAGAACCTAAGGAAAAAGAATTTTCTTTTATTTATCACATTAAGGTTGAAGGTGTGATAAAAAAAAGTATGCAAGAAAGCTTTTTGCAGTATGCATGGAATTTCTATGAAACAAGTTAGACGTTTATGCATTTTATTAAAAAAAAAGAGCAGCCTATAGATCACAGAGGTAAATCTCAGGGATCACGATGCAACGCAATACTTGGAGATACATTAACAAAATTACGTGAGCATATCGAACAATTTCCTGTTAAATATGTGCACTACTATAGTAAAGATGCATCATCTTATTATTTGGATGAAAAACTCAATGTGAAAATTATGCACACGTTATACGCACAAAAATATCTAGATCATCCTGTTAAATATAAGTTCTACCTTAAATTTTTCCAAGAAAATTTTAGTTTATCATTAGGTAGAAAGCAAATAGATGTCTGTGGACTGTGCAAAGAGTTAAAAATTAAACTAAAAAACCCACACCTTAATGACAATGCAAAAAGAATCTATCAAGCAGATATTGAGATCCACAAAAGACAAGCAAACAAATTTTCCAAAAAAATACAGGAAGTTGAAACTAAGTGCAAAAACGATCCAAATGTGTATGGGATTGCATTTGATTTTATGCAAAATTTGCCACTTCCACATATCCCTGTCCAGGAAATATTTTATTTACGTCAACTATGGCTGTATGAGTTTTGCATATATGATTTTAAAACTGGTAAATCAGTATTTTATTCATATTGTGAAGGAGTTGCTAACAAAGGTTCCAACGAAGTATGTACCTTTGTACTGGATTATATTTTTAAAAATATTGGTAACGAAGCCAAAGAATTGAACCTATTTTCTGATGGTTGTGCAGGCCAAAGAAATCATGCCATGGTCCGAATACTTTTATCACTGGTAGCTGAACTAAATAGCAATATAAATGAGATACAATATTACATACCAAAAAGAGGTCACTCATTCTTGCCTAATGATAGAATGTTTAGAACAGCAAAGCGACATATTCGAAAAAATGATCGGATTTACACACCAACAGAGTATGAAAATCTTATAGCTGAAGCAAGCGAAAAATTTGAAATTAGAAGGCCCAAATCTGAAGATATTATTGATTTAAAAAAATGGTGGCCAAACCATTATAAGAAACTTGTGCTATTTGTGGATTCCTATGGAAAAGGAGTACCCTAGGACAAAAAAGTTACTTTTGGTATTTCTTAAGTGTCACATTTCACATTCTCTAAGACCACACCAGGTTTAGTGACAACACATGAATCCATAGATTGTTTAGTCAGTTATGATTTTCAGCTATTACAAAGGATGGGTACAAGGCCAACCTTACCATTAAGTAGTACTCCTGCATATGTTGGAAAATTGCCTATCAATGAAAAAAAGATATCAGATTTGAAAAAAATAGAAAAATATATTCCATATTCAATAAAAGAGTACCAAAATTTCTATACAAAGGTTTTTGCTTGGCCAACAACTTCGACAAACAATGAATTAAGTGATGATGAACTAACAATAATTATTTTTATGTAATAATAAATCATTATTATTCTGATAATCTTTGAATTTTTATATACAAAAAAGTGTTCATTTCGAAAAAGACATAAGTCCATAAATTTAAATTAAAAATATATGTGTTTTATATTGTTTTTTTATAATAAATAAAACTCTAAAAACTTATGTATGACTTTTATTTATCTACTCTTATATTCAGTTTCTTTAGCACCATAAACTTTTTTTCTTATAAATTTATTTTTGTTGCTCCTGAAAAGTTTGAATAAATGGACTTGTGCCCTTTTCGAAATGACGGGTTCAATTTATTCAGATAATCTAAAATATGATAAAAATATTTTTGTTATAATTGTTCTTTAAGAAAATCAAAATAGTATGCATATTGCATAAAGTCCCAGCTTTTAATTGCTAAAACAAAGAAAAATAAAAAATCACGCACAGAAATGGAAATGCCCATATATATATATATATATATATATATATATATATATATATATATATATATATATATATATATATATATATATATATATATATATATATATATATATATATATATATATATATATATATATATATATATATATATATATATATATATACACTTATGAAAGCGTATTTTTATAAGCATTTGCTGACTTTTTTTGCTTACCTTAATCCATACATTTTTTTAGAAAAAAAAGAAAAAACGAAGAATGATGAATGAAACGATTGCTGCCCCATCCCAAACACTCAGTCGATGTAGCAGCACTCCACGAGTCAGGCTATTTGTCAGTCGATGTTTGTACTGATTCCCCCAGTAGCAGGTTATTTCAGTATGATGTCAGATTGCTTACCTTAGAACGCAATACTATTTGTATATATATATATATATATATATATATATATATATATATATATATATATATATATATATATATATATATATATATGTTTAAATACCCTCTTATAGCTTGCTGTTTCAAAGAAGAGCCACTACATTGACTGAGGGTTTGATATAAGGCAGCAATCTTTCATTATTTTTAGTTTTTTTCTTCTTTTTCTGAAAAAACCCTATGCTATAAAGATAAGCAAAACTAGTAAGCAATTGCTGATCTATATACTCTATAGTATGTGTGTATATATATATATATATATATATATATATATATATATATATATATATATATATATACTACAGACCTTTGTATCAAATAATTTTTGCCGATCTGATGCCGACCTCAAAAAGATTTAATTTATTCAATCTATTGATTCAAATTATTGCCGACCTCACTTTTCCTAATTCCGAGGATGGTATATATATATATATATATATATATATATATATATATATATATATATATATATATATATATATATATATAGATAGATAGATAGATATAGATATTTGTAAACTAGAACAATATATAAATAAAACAACATTTTTAATAACTAGGGCATAAAATTTATATATACCTTGCTGAAAATCAGTTCGACCACAGCCACGGATAAGCAGTGCATCGCCAGTGAAAGCAAAACGGCCATCATAACTAACATATGTTAGGCATCCTTAAATAAATTGCAAAAATTAAAAATGATTGCTGAGCAATTATCATTAGTTAAATGTAACTTAATATAGTTACTATATATATACATATTAAAAAAACGACAAACAGATAAAATTGTAAATAAGCCATTATACCTTCCACTATTGTGAAAGATAATGAGTTATCTCTGATTTTAAGGAAAAGTTTAAAAGTCAGAAAAACATTTAGTAAAAACTTTTAAATGATAAAGAAAGTAAGTTAGATATAAAAAATTTTCAACTTTTTTCAAAGAAAAATGGCAACAAAAAGCAAAAAATGTATAAACATTCATATATTTTTATTGATCCCTAAGCATATTCTCTTAATTCAAAATAACTAACAACATGAGAAAGCAATCCCCTGAAAAAACAATGTAGCTGCTACAAAAAAAATGCAATACCAATTTGAAATTTGTTAACTTAAACCAAGTTGTAAAAATATTTTGTAAAAAAAAATATTTTTTAATAAGAATACATTACCAGATGTATGACCAGGAGTTGCAACAGCTTGTAAAGACTGCAAAATAAAATAAAAAAGAAAGACGAATTACAAAATGTAAACAAAAGTTTCATAATAAATTAAAATTTTAAAACAACCTGATCACCAAATGATATAATATCACCATCACTCAATAAAATGTCAGCCATTGCACCACTATTTTTTGAAATCATACTTTTACATTTTGTGTGACTTTTGAAAAGACCACTTCCTGTGATGTGATCAGCATGACAATGCGTGTTAACTGAAAGAAAATAGCTTTACTTTTAGTATGCAAACATCAGCATGATTATGAGTCTTAACAGAAAGGGAAAGTTTATAAAATTATAACTTAATTCTACTTAAAAATTGTAATTCATTATTTATTATTTATTTTTTCCTTTAACTAAACATTATTAAGTCAAAAAATCAAAAATTAAATCAAAAAATTTTTACCAGCATATTTAATATCCAAACCCAGCTCTTCCAAAAGTTTTCTATCTCGATCAAACTAAAAAATTATAAGATACTATAAAATACCTTTATAAAGAATTTATTTTTTTATAAATAAACTTTACAACTTCATAATTATAAGATTCACACTGATCTTAACGTAATAGCATTACGGAAAAACGCTCAAACCACTAAAGTGCGAAGAAATAGATGTTACACATAAAATTAAAAAAATACAACCGGGTTTAAAACAAAATACAACCGGGTTTAAAACAAAGTATTCTAAAACATAATGTATTATTTATTATCATTTTATAAAACAGAATTAAATGGGGACAAATCATTTAAAGAGTTTTAATTTTTATTTTACATGCATACATATATATATATATATATATATTATATATATATATATATATATATATATATATATATGTATATATATATATATATATATATATATATATATATATATACTTGCATGGCCGTCTTTAAGATTTTACAATAAATTGTCAGTTTTAGGTTTTTCTTAATTTTAAAGACCAGAGAATTATTTTTTTTTATAATTATTTGATAGACTGCCTGCCTAAACTGAACCCTCCGTCAATGTAGCAGCACTCCGTTGCAAGTCAGGCTAGTTGTCAGTCAATGTAGCAGCATTCGATTGCTAGTCAGGCTATAAGATAGTCGATGTAGCAACACTCCACTAATGTTTTACAGCTAAAAAATTAAAATAAAAACATTCAGAATGTTTTTAAAAACCTAAATTTTGTCAGCTTTAAAACTACAAACAAGCAAAGAGCCAATTTTTACCATAAACACGTTTTTTTAGCCGTAATATATATATATATATATATATATATATATATATATATATATATATATATATATATATATATATATATATATATATATATTTATATATATATATTAATAGTAATGAGGCAATTGCTTGGGCTATTAAACAGTACTATCTATGCATCAAGTCAAGTTCTTTAACAAATTTAAACATGAATAATACCATAAACTATAAAACACAAAAAACCATTGTCATCGCCAAGTTCTCTAAACCTATCATTCACTAATATTCATGGTTTTAGAAGTAACTTTTCTACTGTTGAGTCTTTCTTTTGCAAAGTTCACCAGACCTACTTGCTCTTTGTGAGATTAATATGAGTTCAGCTGTTTTATCTGTTATAGTTAGAAACCATTGTAAAAAGGTTTTTTCTAATGCCAAAGTTCACTATTTTCAGGTCATGAAATCTCGTATTTCATCACAAAAATTAGGCTCTTCTCTCCAGAAGTCTAGTGACTTCTGGAGAATCATTAATTGTATCAATAATAAGGGCAAATCTGTAATTCCACCTCTCTAGTATAGTTCAGACTCTGTCACCTCACCTAAAAATAAAGCTGAATTATTTACTAAGAACTTCTCATCAATCTTATCTCTTAATTCCACTAGTTGCGTTCTACCTGATATAGCCTACAAACAGGTTGATCTATTGGTTGACATTTATATCACTCCAGCTTCTGTATCTAAAGCGATTTCCTGCTTAGGTTCTTCTACAGCTTGTGGCCCAGACAACATAGCTGTTATAGTCTTGCAGAAGTGTTCTCCAGAGCTGTCGCCTATCCTTTCAAAACTATTTAACAAGTGCTTATCAGAGTCTTGTTTTCTAGCCTGTTGGAAAGCAGAATCTGTTATCCCTTTTTTTTTAATTCTAGAGAACAATCTGATTCATCAACTACCGTTCCATTTGTTTTCTTCCTATCATAAGCAAGGTTTTTAAATTAATAAACACTATGTCTCTCATCTTGAATCTAACATGGATTCCGATCTTCTATTTCTACCGCTGATTTGCTAACAGTAATAACTGATAGGTTTTATCGTGCATTAGAAAAAAGTGGAGAGGTTAAGGCCATAGCTCTTGACATTTCTAAAGCGCTTGATAAAGTTGGGCATGCTGGTCTTTTCCATAAGCTTTCTTGTTACGGTGTATCTGGAAACATCTTTAAGATTATTGAATCCTTCCTTTCCAATTGTAGTATAAAAGTTTCTCCACGATGGACAGCACTCTTCTTATTCTGTAATCTCAGGGGTTCCTCAAGGTTCAATCCTTGGCCCTATACTCATTTTAATTTACATTAGCAATCTTCCAGATATTCTCATATCTAAGGTGGCATTGTTCGCTAATGATACTATCATTTATTCTTGTCATGATAAAAAGCCAACTCTCTCAAACTGCTTGGAGGGGGCATTGGAGCTTGAAAAGGATCTCGCTTCTGCTACAGCATGGAGCTCACAGTGGCTGGTGAACTTTAATTCAGATGAAACTTTAATTCAGATGAAATTTTTTCAGCCAATCTTTATCGCAATAATTAAGATCTTTTTATATTTATGAACGGTAATGTTCTCGATGAATCATCTACCTTTCATCTTCTAGAATTAACTCTTACTTCTGATCCTTCTTGGAAACCATATATGAAATTCATGGCAAAATTAGCATCTGCTAAGGTTGAATCTCTTTATTGAGCTCAAACTTTCTTACTCTGGATTCTATTCTCTATCTCTACAGATCTCAAATTCGGCCTTGTATGGAATACTGTTGCCATATATGGGGTGGATCTTCTAATGATGCCCTTTCTTTTTTAGACAAGGTGAAAAAATGCATTGTAAACATAGTTGAACCTGCTCTTGCAGCCAACCTGCAATCATTACCACATCGTTCTTATGTTGCTTCTCTTTCTCTTTTTTACAATACTATAATGGTTACTGCTATGAAGAGCTTGCATCTTTTGTGCCATCAACTAAAATTCATTCTTGTGTCAATTAAGTCATTCAATTAAGTCTCATCCTTTTTTTGTTACTGTTCCTAAGTGCTCCAAAAACTCTTACTTGTCTAGTTGTTTTCCTCGAACATCAGTTCTTTGGAATTCGCTTCCTTCATCTTGCTTTCCTGATCCATATAACTTGCAATCTTTTAAGTCGACTGTCAATTGTTAATCGACTTCCAACTCTAATTAGTGGTTGCTTGCAGCCTTGTAGGAAGTAAAGATGTTTATATATATATATATATATATATATATATATATATATATATATATATATATATATATATATATATATATATATATATATATATATATATATATATATATACATATATATATAAATATATATATATATATATAATTTTTGGCTTGAGATAAAAAAGCTAAGTATATTTAATAGCTAAGTTATTGTCTATTTTTGACCCTTATTATATCCGAGTAAGTTGAAAATTTTTTAAATTATCAATTTGCTACCACGACACAAATCAAATATCCTGATTATTTTATTCTTTCAAGTAAAATAGATTTTTTTTTAACTTTTTTTTAAATATATTTATTGGACTTTTTTCAACTTAAGACATTTTAATTTAATGTAATCTTTTTTTTGAACAGCTTTCTCATGAAATAAAAGAAATAAATAATTTTCATTAGAACTAAACACAAGCTAAAGCAAGTGATAAAACACAAAACAAGGAGTGAAGCAAGTGATCAGGGCTGTCAAGAAAACGAGTCACAAAGTTAACTAGCTGAGTAAGAGATGTCAGTATGCAGTGTCAGAAGTACTAGAACTAAGCCAATTATTGTGATAAGTATTTAAGTCTCCAATGACAACAACATTGGGCGATGGATAAAAGAGCTCAATTTTGATAAAAACATTATCAAAATCTATATGTTTAAAAGACTTAAAAGTAAGCATAAATTGTCTAGCATACTATCTTAAGAATTGAATTAAAAAAGAATGTCATTTATCTTTAAAGTAACATGTGATAATATTTTGCAATCTTTATTGAGATAAGACTTTTTGAAACCTATATTGAGATCAAATATAAATGATATATTAAATAATCTTCAACAAATGTCTATAAGACAAAAATTCAGCATAACACGGTCAAAATCATCTATAAAATAGAAATTAAAAAAACACCTAAATACCTTTATTCCAAAATTTATCAAAAGTGACAAGTTAATAAAAAAAAAAAAAAAAAAAAATTAAGATAATTATTATGCACTTTGATAAAATTCAGCAACAAAGCATCTGTCATTGGTGAGCTGCTCACCTATGAAAGATGATTTATACAGATGCTACTTGATAAAAATGCACCTCTTTAAAACCATAAAGAAGTTTCTGAAAATTTATTTCTCATGTATAATAAATTTAAAATATGTTCTTTATTTGACATTACCGATTTGTTTTCAAATGTGGCAAAAGATCAGGGTAGGCAATAAAAGCAGCAAAACAGTATTTCTATCAAAATTTTACAGAAAATAAAGTATAAGATAACTTTTTAAATTTGACAGAATCTATTTATAAATTATATAAATTTTGCAAAAAATAACAAAATACAATATAAATTAAAAAAATGTACAATTATAAAAATGTAAAAAAAAAGTAACATCCTCAGACAAAAATCTACATTCCATATACCTGCTTATCAACAGGATCAATAATCACTGCTTTATTTTTTGTTTTGCATCCAACTATATATGTATAAGTCCAAGACTCACTATCAAAGAGCTAATAAAAAATATTTAACCTATTAACAATAAAACTTATACTTTTTTATAAAAATAAAGTAAATACTACAAATTATTATAAAACCAAAATTTTAACTACCTGCCGAAAAATAATCCGACTGTTACGCAGAATACTCATAATGATATATACTATATATAACAATTAGATAATAATAATAATAATAATATATATATACATATATATATATATATATATATATATATATATATATATATATACATATATATATATATATATACATATATATATATATATATATACATATATATATATATATATATATATATATATATATATATATATATATATATATATATATATATATATATATATATATATATACATATATATATATATATATATATATATATATATATATATATATATATATATATATATATATATATATATATTAGTGGCTATTCTAGACCATTTTCGACAGCGCTGACTGTATTTGGGCGCTGTTAAAATTAAAATTTGAGGACCTTTTTTTTTTTTAAATTTTTTACAGCAAATATTGTTTTTTTTTTCCAAAAAAACACTGATTTATATATATATATATATATATATATATATATATATATATATATATATATATATATATATATATATATATATACATATATATATATATATATATATATATATATATATATATATATATATATATATATATATATATATATATATATATATATATATATATATATATATATATATATATTATACAATATTATGAAGATTTTACCACCCAAAATAAACCACCTCCTACAGTTACCCATAATTAAGTCAGGGGTTTATATATATGTATATATATATATATATATATATATATATATATATATATATATATATATATATATGTATATATATAAACCCCTGACTTAATTACGGGTAACTGTTTATATATATATATATATATATATATATATATATATATATATATATATATATATATATATATATATATATATAAACTGTTTATATATATATATATATATATATATATATATATATATATATATATATATATTTATATATTTTTATATATATATATATTTATATATTTATATATATATATATAAATATATAAATATATATATATATATATTTCACAGTTAATGCCATGATATTATTGCATAATATGATATATTAGAATGTTTTTTATGCATTTTTATGACTTTTATGTAAATTTGGCATCCATGCGTGGGAGGGAGATAAGAAACGCAAAACCTTTGATATTTTTGTAACGGAAAATTTTTTTTTTTAATTTTTTTTCTGGAAACAATAACTGATAATTTAAGGAATATTTTATGTCTTTAAACTATATCTTTATCTCACTTCCGTTTTATCAAAAAATTGAGGTTAATTTTTAAAAATGCATTTAACAGTCAAAAAAAAGTTTAACTTTCTGCTATTTTAAATTTTTGAAAAATATGCACGTACAAAATATCTATTTTTTACAGAAAGAATTTTGAAAATCAACAAAACCAATCAAAGTATTTGCATTTTTTGTCTTTTAATTTAAAAAAACAGTGACTACAAGAATTGCTCGTAGCAGCTAAAGGAGTAATCAAATCAAAAAATCCTAAAGATTCCTTTAAGATAAAGGGTTAAAGAATTTTTTGATAAGTATTTAAAATTGTTTCTTCAACCGGAAGTCAGTGTAATAACCAGCTCAAAAAGTGACTCACTGCGCACATTCAGCAGGTTGTCTGGCACTTCCAGTTCTGCTGATCAAAAAAATTCTTAAATATTTAGATGCCCACAAACGTCCTCTTTAAAATGATATCAAATTTGTTATATGTTGAATGGAAAACCACAGAAATATTCCTCTCCATGGTTTTCCTCACATTGTGCTACTGCAATTGCCAATCAAAACCATTACTTCCCTATCTATCAGCAAAACAATTCTCCAGAAAACAGATGCCTGTTTATTACTGCTAGGAATCCTTGTAAAAAGGTTTTATCTAATGCCAAAGCCTGTTATTCTCAGATCATAAAATCTCGTATTTCATCTCAAAAATTAGGCTCTCGTGACTTCTGGAGAATCTTTAATAGTATCAATAATAAGGGCAAGTTTGTAACTCCACCTCCTTTGAATGGTTCAGACTTTGTCACCTCACCTAAAGACAAAGCTGAATTGGTTGCTAAGATTTTCATCAATATCATCTCTTGATTCCACTAGTTGCGTTCTACTTGATATAGTCGTCAAACTAGTTGCTCCATTGCTCAACATCTGTGTCACTCCAGCTACTGTATCTTAAGTGATTTCCTGCTTCGACTCTTATACAGCTTGCGACCGGGACAACATACCTGTCTTGCAGAAGTGCTCTATGGAGCTGTCGTTTATCCTTTCAAAACTATTCAACAAGTGCTTATCAGAGTCTTGTTTTCCAGCCTGCTGGAAAGCAGCATCTGTTATCCCTATTTTTAAAAATTCTGGAGAGCAATCTGATTTGTCTAACTACTGTCCCATTAGTCTTCTTCCTATCATAAGCAAGGTTTTTGAATCTTTAGTTAACAAACATTTGGTCTCTCATCTTGAATATAGTAACTTATATTCTGATCATCAATATGGATTTCGATCTTCTCATTCTATGGCTGATTTGCTAACAGTAATAACCAATAGGTTTTATCGCATATTAGATAAAGGTGGAGAGGTTAAGGCCATCGCTCTTGACATTTCTAAAGTGTTTAATAAAGTTTAGCATGCTGGTCTTCTCCATAAGCTTTCTTCTTACGGTGTATCTGGAAACACCTTTAAGATTATTGAATCCTTCCTTTCTAATCATAGTATAAAAGTTGTCCTCAAAAGACAGCACTTTTCTTTTTATTCTGTAACATCAGGGGTTCCTCAAAGTTCAATCCTTGGCCCTATACTTTTTTTAATTTAGATTAACGATCTTCCAGATATTCTCACATCTAAGGTGGCATTGTTCGCTGATGATACTACCATTTATTCTTGTCACGATAAGAAGCTCCCAAGGAGCTTTTTATCCTTTTTTGAAACTCCCTCTGATTGCTTGCAGGGGGCTTTTGAACTTGAAAAGGATCTCACTTCTGCTACAACATGGAGCTCACAGTGGCTGATGAACTTTAATTCAGGTAAAATTTAATTTTTTTCAGCCAATAATTATCGCAATAATTAACCCCTTCCTATATTTATGAACGGTAATGTACTCGATGAGTGATCTACCCTTCATCTTCTAGGATTAACTCTCACTTCTGATTTTGGAAACCTTATATCAAATCCGTTGCAAAATTTGCATCTGTTTATGTTGCATTTCTTTATCGACACTTTCTAACTCTGTATTCTATTCTCTATCTCTTCAAATCTCAAATTCAGCCTTGTATGGAATACTGTTGCCATATATGGGGCGGATCTTCTAATGATGCCTTTTCTTTTTTAGACAAGTTGAAAAAACGCATTGTAAAAATAGTTAGACTTGCTCTTGCAGCCAACCTGCAATCATTATCACATCGTCGTAATGTTGCTTCTTTTTCTCTTTACTACAAATACTATAATGGTTACTGCTATAAAGAGCTAGCGTCTCTTGTGCCATCTACTAAAATTCATTTTTATGTCAATTAAGTCATTCAAATAAGTCTTATCCTTTTTCTGTGACTGTTCCTAAGTGCTCCAAAAACTTTTATTCGTTTAGTTTTTTTCCTTGAACATCAGTTCTTTGGAATTCGCTTCCTTCATTTTGCTTTCCTGATCCATATAACTTGGAATCTTTTATCTTGCTCTACATTTTTCATCTTTTCTCTTCCAGTAACTTCCAACACTAATTAGTGGTTGCTTGCAGCCTTGTTGGAAGCAAAGATTAAAAAAAAAAAAAAAAAAGCAAAACCAAATAATGGACTTTTATTATTTTTTAGCTACTTTTCATTTTTTATTTGTCATATATATACCAATGATATCTGACTGATTTCCTTGCAAATAAGCTATTCCAAGATAATTCAGATATAGTCTTTCTTTTTTGAAAATGAAACTGAAACGAAATTTAAAAATAAAGAATTTAATAATTTATTATAAGTAATTTTTCACTCTTAAATTAGTTTTAAAAAATGTATCACAAATATATTTTTTAAAAACTAATAGCTGAAAACCTCTAAATTCCTTTGATTTTAGCCATACAAGGTTTGTTAAATGAACAAGCTTCTAGTGCAAGAATTTAAAGTTAAGAAATAAAATGGTTAAAAAAGCACAAAAAGGTTGAAAAGTTTACCCAATGACTAGAAGTTGTTCCCAAGAATTTTCTACAAAAATATTTATGAAAAACTCTTATAAGGGAATTATTTTTCTATATAACCACTAGAACATACTTTAAATGCTTTTGCAAAAAAAACTTTAAATATACCTTTTACACAGCACTAAACAAATTATTACAAATCATAAGGGAAAATGTTGTTTTTTCAAATTAATCGATCATGAAATCAAGGATCTGGTGTAAAGACCTCTTAATTTTAACCTGGTATCTGGTATATGCATTAAGTTTTGTCTTATATATATATATATATATATATATATATATATATATATATATATATATATATATATATATATATATATATATATATATATATATATATATACATATATATATATATATATATATATATACATATATATATATATATATATATATATATATATATATATATATATATATATACATATATATATATATATATATATATATATATATATACATATATATATATATATATATATATATATATATATATATATATATATATATATATGTATATATATATATATATATGTATATATATATATATATATATATATGTATATATATATATATATATATATATATATATATATATATATATATATGTATATATATATATATGTATGTATATATATATATATATATATATATATGTATATATATATATATATATATATATATATATATATATATATATATATGTATATATATATATATATATATATATATATATATATATATATATATATATATATATATATATATATATATATATATATATATATATATATATATATATATATATACAGGGGATGCAATTTTACAATGCAGTTTTTCTGCTCGAGGTTATATAAAGTATTTATATAATTAATCTGATCATATCAAACATACCATAAATAAAATTGTAAAGATAACCGGATATATTGATAGAATAAGCTAATATTTAACTCAATAAACCAAAAAAAATAATCTTTCAAACTATATTTGCTCCTCACTATGAATACTTTTTTTCTATTTTTCTTGATGTAAGCAATAATAACTTAAATTAACTTGTTTCTCCGCTCAGCAGTGAAACAAGTTAATTTAAGTTCTGCATAATCATTTTTAAGATTAATGAATTGTAAATATAGTTAATGATTGTTTTAAAGCTAACAATTGATTAGTGTTACTTGTAAATAATTGTATATGTATAAAGATGTAATTGTATATAATATATTATATTACAATTATGTCTTTATATTATATAAAAACATAATTGTAAATATCAAGAGAATTAGTTTGTATATAAACTATGTTGAATTGCATTAAAATACATGAGACATTTCATGCTTAACTTATAAAGATTTTTTAAATGTAACACAACATGAATGATTTTTCATTTTGATCAGATCAAATTTGAGTTTTTTTCGAGGTATCCTTTTCTTTTTATTTGTTACAGGCTGTAACACTGAGTTGCTGTTATACAACAATTCAAAATGATTTATTGATGCCATTCTATTGATTTATTGATGCAATCTAACTATATTATATAGTTAGAATTAGTATATTAATATACTTTTACTTAATATATTAAATTAATTATTAAATTACTTAATATATTAAGTTTATATTTTTATAATTTTATAATTTTTATATAATATAATTTTATAATTTTTTATAATTTCTATAATAATAACTTAGTTTCTAATAATAACTTAATAATATATACTATAGTATATATAAACTAAATATTTAACTTCTAATTTAGATGTTAACTGAAAAAAAATTTTATTAGATATTAATTGAAAAATATTCAATATTTATTAAAGTTATATGTATAACTATATCAAATATTGAAAAAGAATTGTAAACTATTTTCAAAAATGCTTTTATATTGAAGTTTATTTGAACTAGCTTAAGCATACCAAAGTATGTTCGATGTATAACACAACAAAAAAAGTTTTTATTAAAATGTTGTTGAACACGGTAATAAATAAAATAAAAGACCCGCAAACTGTAAACTGTGAACCGGTAAATTGTAAATTTAACCGAATTGCCTGGCTCTAAATTAAAACTACAGCATAGTCATAAGAATAAATATATTTCTTATGACCATGACTACAGTAAATCGAGGCTTTTTAAATCGTTGTATCTAGCGCAACGGTACCGTCGCTACGCGTCGCTCTATTTTTTACTTAAAGTCACGGTAGTGATTTCTGATTGGTTCCTTTAATTTAAAGAATGCATGCTCAAACCGAAACCCGTAATCGATGTATGTGCGCTCCACTGCGCCTATCCCTAAATCAGTTGATGTAAATACACTCACTGCGCCTATTCCTAAATCATTATTATTATTTTTTTAATTTGTTATTTAGGTGCCCAAAGAAGTCCTAACGATCTTGTCACAGAGCACCGCAGAAGTGAATTTAAGCAGGAAGTTCACGCGAAAATATGTCCAAAGCCCGTTTCGAGCCTGGATCTCTTGCTTGTGAAGCAAGCGCTCTAATCACTACGCCACAGCCGCACAAATCAGTGGATGTATGTACACTCGCTGCGCTTATCCCTATATCAGTCGAAATATGTACACTCACTGCGCTTATTCCTATATCAGTCGATGTATGCAAATAATAAAAATCAATGTAACTTTCAATATACAACAATAATAAC